>ML796932.1:24821-71302 GCA_009831015.1 Picea engelmannii | reverse complement strand
GCTAACATTGTTTTGCAGGTACACCATCTTTGGCAACCATTTCCCTTCTCACAAGATTATTTTCCAACCTTCATCTCCACATTAGACCTTGACCTATAGGGGCACCTTTCATATCTTATCACTATCCATCTCAATCCCCCTAGGGTCACCCAAGATTCCCCCATTGTGGTAATTTCATCATCACTCAAGTGAGGGGAGTGTTTATCCAAGGTGACAGTGGGTAAATACTCTCATAGTTGTCACACCTTTGTGGTTTGGGTTGTTCTTTGCCCAAGCTACAATATGTGCGATAACAATGAACACTATAAAATGAAATCATTCTCATTTTCTAAAGGCATGATTGAAAGATAAAGAATTCCTCTCCAAGTACTTAGTTGAATATCTTTGGGAGGAATGGAAGAAAGAAAAGTTCAAGTTTAGGTTTTCATATTTTTTGTACTTTTCATGAGCTAAGTTGACGGTTGGAATTATTCTTATAACTACCCGTGCAATTTTTGAAGGCGGGTGGGGGATTTCACTCCAATAAGAAGACATTAGGGTTGAGGGTTCACCATCCCTATCTCTTCTTGTAATAATCGTTCATTTAATGGATATTGCTATTGTCATTTCTACATATTGAGAGGTCATTTATACTTTAATGTTGCATATTGAAGAAGATCCATGTCGTTATTTAGAGCCACACTGTTAATAGCCTAACTATGCCTCATCATCATATTCAAACCCTCTTGTTAATTGGTTTTTACTCCATAACACAATTGGATAGGAATTGGTCTTGGTAAATTCCACCATCCATCTTACTCTAAATAAAACATAAAAAAATAATGTTTTCCAAGATCTCCCCCCATGTGCTGAAAAAAAACCAGCCTTGGGCAACCTTTCTAAGTGCCCCCTAGGGTTGCAGTTTGATAAAGGAATTTGTGATATTTGAAGTCAGGTGTGGGAGGTAAGACAAGTTATAGCCTTCACATTAGGATCCATATCTTCTTTGACAATATATTAATCTATGATATGAGGTCGATGACAAATTGAATTAGCAAGTAACCAACAAATTCTATATCGGTTTGAGAATCAAAATCAAATGTAACATCTCATGGCTTATTCAATTTGTAGATTGAATTCACAAGTATTTCTTGTGTCTATTTTTTTTTAATTAAGATCACTATTTTGCAAAGAATACTAAATTTTCGACTAGGTAACACCATTTTCTTCTTTCAACAATTTAATCAATTGATGAACCAATCATAATCGTGTTGACTTTCAACTTTTTGTGGTGTTGTCCCATTGATTATAAATGTTGCAACGTCTTTTAATCATTGGGATGCATTCTCTAAGAGCTCCTAAGATGTTTGACATGGGCACACAGTTCTTAGATGTTGGTTATGAGTAAGATGGATCTTTACCCTTCAACTTCTTTAGCATAGGGTTAAATGGTTGGTGTGATGAGGCTCCAATATCATCCCCTATTTTGGTCCAAATTTACTTACAATATTTAAATATCCTATGTTATTAGCATTCAACTCAGTGATAGCCCTCAACATGTTGCTCTGACATTTCTCACGAACAATGTGTTTGTCTTCCATTGAGTGATCTCCAACATTGTGTATGTTATAAAACTTCATCTCAGTGTGTTATCATAACGGCACCAAAAACTAATGACCTCTATCTGTTCAATGACATTATAGATAGGGTAGTTTGAGCCCCTACCCAACCATAATTTCCATAGCCACGATCGCGACCTCTACCTCAACTTCACCCATTTCCACCCTTGTTCGGTACCAATATCGACTCTAACGTCATTTATGTATGAAGACACCCTATTAATTCTACTATTTCTTGACATCATGTAGACATTCATATATTGCATGTGAATTCACCTTATAGGTAGCACATTGCTTCTTTTTTTTCTTTTCATATTGTGGGGGTAATTCTTGGTATTGTGGCCAATTGATTTGGGACAGTGAAAATGAAAATCAATTGTTCATTTATTGGAATCTAACAAACTTTAAGAAAACATCAAAATCTTAATATTAGACAAAGTGTGTCTCTAATTAACCTTGAGGTTTATCTTCGTGAAATCATATATATGATGTGTTACTCCTATCCATACTCCAATTCCAATAGACATTCACCAACATTTTCCATAACATGTTATGGAAAATTCTTATGACACAAATAAGCAACAAAATATGAGCCAATGTAAAAAAGGGATAAGAATCAAGATCTAATAACAATAACACAATCTTCCTTATTGTGTTATATCATATTAACAACTCCTAAGTTTCCAAATATGAAGGTCTTTAAACATAGGATCATATGTCTAAGGAAAACTATAGATACAAAAAAAAATGGATCTATGAACAAATGGAAAAATAACATGCCATCATTAAGATGTCAACTAAAAAGAGTTTTCTTTGCCCCAAAGTGTATACACAACCCACATATCTAAGGCGCATATGTAAATGGATGGGGTTTTGGAATCTAAAGGCATAATCTGGTCAATTTTGACGGTGCCAATTGATTTGGGAGGGTGAAAATGAAAATCAATTGTTCATTTGTTGGAATCTAACAAACTTTAAGAAAATATCAAAATCTTGAGGTTAGACAAGTGTGTCTCTAATTAACCTTGAGGTTTATCTTCGTGAAATCATATATATGATGCATTACTTTTATCCATACTCCAATTCCAGTTGGCATTCACCAACATTTTCCATAACATGTTATGACAAATTCTTATAATGACACAAATAAGCAACAAAATATGAGCTAATGTTAAAAGGGGCTAAGAATCAAGATCTAATAACAAGAAAATAATCTTCCTTATTGTGTTCTATCATATTGACAACTCCTAAGTTTCCAAATATGAAGGTCTTTAAACATAGAATCATATGTCCAAGGAAAACTATAAATACAAAATAATGGATCAAAGAACAAATGACAAAATAATATGCCATCTTTAAGATGTCAACTAAAAAGGGTTTTCTTGTGTGAATGGATATCTAATTTTACATTGGTTAGAAAGAATCAAGAGAAATATATCTCAGTCATGTCTACCTCATAGACATGTCAATAATGGAAACTTCTAGAGCTTCTCTTTTGCATATCCTTAAGGAACAACTTACCAGATCTTTTACAATGTTGGTAAATATGCAACAAGAAGTTTGTTCAAGAATTTTCAAAGAATACATAGATTCACTCATGCTTTAAAAGAAAGGTGGTGACAACTGGAATCACATGGGTATGGGCAATCTATGTCCTTCGTCACCTTTCGATCAAAGTACCAATCTCCTACTACTTCTGCAATGGTCTATCATATGTTCAAATTCACAGTCTAATTAGTTTGATTCCAATAGTCACTTCAAGCCTAATTCAAATTTTGTAACATGCAGAATGCTACTAGCATGAAATTACAAAAGCTACATCATTAATCTCGGAAAAATCTCAAGCATCCATAAAAAAAAAAATTTCTCAAACAGAAACAATGATAACCTGGCAATTATACACTAGTTTGTGATCATATAAGTCATGATAATGTCTCCATCCATTAGATAAAGGACATGAACAACTTGCATGCACTTCAACTTAAACCAAAAGTCCATAAGGAAACTCGCCAATTCAAAAATGTTTCTAAACTCACATCTATAATGCATAAAATGCCCCCTTCAAGACGACCCTAAGCATTGCATCAAATAGATTTATGGAAATGAGTTGGTTTGGACTTATCACATGGACATGCAACCAAAGGAAAAAATGGAAGGAAAGTAACCATACAGATACTACACCCTAGTAGCCCCAAGGGATTGCTCAGATGGTTTGATCCCTTCCACTAAGGTGTAAGGCCTAAGAAGGTTGCAGGATTGATTTCCACCAAATCCTGCAGAGTTACCAACCACAATTGTAGCTGGTGGTTAATACTGGCCTCCATCCAAAAACACGGGAAAGAGGAGGGGAATCCATGGAATGGTGCTGGCAAGGTACCATCTTCCTCATTCTTCTCTCAAGTGCAGGAGGGTTGGGGGAAATTATTTCTCCAGACAGGAGAAAAAAAGATACTACACTCTAGTACATATACAAGAGTCATAAATTTAGAGCTCTGGACACTTTGTTCTAGTAATGATCACACACTTTGATTAGTCACGTTAAGAAGCATAAGGTTCACCCCATAATGAAAACATAACAATATACAAGAATCTTGCCTCCATAGATCCTTGAGAGATGTGGCATCCTTGATTATTGAGAATATTAAAAACAAAATAAGAGATTTGGATAATACAAAATAATTGCAATACCTTGTTATTTAACCTTGGAGAGTTGGGTGAAAACCATGTCACTTGCATCTCTGTCTGACAATGTGTGAAACATGAGTTGATAAACATGCCTCCTGATCTTGAGTCATTGAACACTTGCAATGCATTAAGCATTTGAGTTCTAAATTCTGTTAAGATACAAATCAAAGACAGATAAAAAGATTAGTACCAACTCACAACAATCTTACTTCTCACCTACAAGCTCTGGCCATTGCAAAATTACTAGATTAAGTAGCATCTTACTAAGCATAAAGAATTTTAGGAAGAAGCATAATCAAACATGCAATTTGAGACACAAGAGATGTACATTTAGGCACAATTATGTGAGTTCGAATCTATCCATATTGCATATGAGGCTCAAACACAAACACATTCCTACATTTTGAAATAAAATACTAATTATTCATTTTCAATTATCTATATTTCTTACTTTAAGCCATAATTACTGGTTATGTGCAATATTAAAGTTTTTCTTGTCAATGATGCAACTCTTAGTAAGTGGCTTTAGCATTGTATATGAGAAGGCAACAATAAAATAGATAACTCTTTTGTAACTTTTGTGATCCGGATTGTATCATTATATTATGTCATCTATCTCAGTACTTTTTGGGTGGAAAAAATAGAGGAATCAACTTGTAGGGCCATTTTGGAGGCTGGTACCAAATTTGGAAATTTGGGTCCAAAAAACCCTCTGAAATCTCCAAAGCCATTTTGAGGCATCCGACGACACTTTTTAGGGTCCAAACTTTACTATGGAGAAATATTATGTATTCTACACACCAAGACCTTTTCAATGGTACAAGAATCCCTTCAATCGGAGTTTGTATGCCAAAGTTATGTCTCACGCAAGTTGACCTACTGTATTGATCACCATGGTACGGATGGATGCCACATCAGCCCCCATTACTTAAATGTGTGGGGCTAGCCACGTAATTGATTTTCTAGATCACTTTAGAAGTTCCAAACCTGATCACTAATTGAGGGTTGAGGAACTCAATACCCTAATCCTAGATGGCCATCAGGGTATGTTAAATATCGGGCCGCTAGGAGGAGAAGGGGTTCCATTCTATGTTATTGTATTTCGTTCCATAGCAAAGTAGAACAACTGGGAGTGGGAAATTAGAGAGCATAACAAAGGGGGTAAATGTTCTGTAGCAGCCTAATGGGCCACAGGTCTTAGGTAACTCCATAGAGAATGTCTTCTCCTTTGTACTTGCATTATTTCCATACCAGAGAAAAGAGAGCAGAACAACCTCCCCTTTTAGCTAGGTTTCCTAGAGCAAATCTTTGTGTTATTTTGTGGATGGTGTGATTGTATTTTACTGTTCTTGATTTTTCGCATTTTATTTATTTCATGCATAAGTAGAAAATTAGTAACTAAAGATTATGGAATCTAAAGTAATTTAACCTTCATAGTGTAGGTTTCAATTTTATTTATCAGATCTGTTGTGAAGAACTGTCCCAATGGAATATACACGACAATTTACAAGAAGTTGGTATCATAGCAAGTTTTCTTTTGGGTATTTGTGGGAAGTTGTAGGATCCAGGAATCAGCTTAAAGAGAAGTTGCAGAAACCCTAGCCATAGCAGATGAGTATGTTCATAACAACCCTCAAGATCCGATAGAAGAGAGATTTGAGAGGTTGGAAGCAGAGGTCGTCCATATCAACCACAATATGAACCTCCTCATGGAAACTCTAGCAAGCAAGCTCCGACCGTTCGAAGGTGACAGAGGCTCTAACTCAAAGATCAGATTGAAGGGAAATGGAGAGATCAGAAAGACCCAAAAAAGGGGTCGCAGAAAGAACTTGAGAAAGAGCAGTCGAGTTCGAGTGTTGTTAACCCTTCACAGTCCCTATTCAAGATGGAAGCAAAAGTGGACATAAATCCATACCAAGGTGAGATCGATGCATTAAAGTTGAATCATTGGTTGCAACAACTAGAAGTTTATTTTAGTGTTCACCATATAGATGAAGAGAAAAAGATTTTATTTGCTAGAATGAAGTTAGAGGGCCATGCTTTAACTTGGTGGGAAATCTATACAAAAACACTTAGGCTGGAGGGTGATACGCCAGTAACTAGGTGGAAGGACTTCAAAACCCTCATCAAGTCCCAATTCTATACTATCGGGTATGTAGAAGACCAATGGATTCGATGGCACTACTTCAAGCTGAGGCAGGGGAAAAAAGTATAGGAGTACACCATTGAGTTCAAAAAGATGGCCATCATGCTGAGTATCTCTCCCAATAACCCAGATGTACTCCTCAAGTATCTAGGGGGTTTACACAGTCATCTACGGAAGCAGGTGATGCTCTTCAAGAAAATGACAGTGGATGAGGCATGTGTATGGGCACAGTACCTGGAAAACATAGGCCAAAAGAAGGGGTAGCCAACTGGTTCTAAGTAGAAAGAGCACCAGGAAAGGATAAGAAGACGACAGCCACTACACATCACTGCAAGGATCCCAACAACCATTGCAATATTGATGGCCACATCAAGGAAAAGTGTTGGAAATTACATCCAGAGCTGAACCCGAAGAACAGCAAGAAGGAAGCAAAGAAAAATGATCTTTTATCCACAGCCTCGAGCAATCAAGTTGAAAGTAGCTTAGATGTGATGAGAAGATTGTCTGCACATCAATGCAAAAGGAGGTGAATTTGAGTAGCCTTCGTCATCAAGAACAGAGGGAGATGACCAAACTCTTCCACATCAAGATATAGGTCAAGAAGACCAAGATAGATGCTATATTCGACTCTGATTCATAGGCTAATCTCATAGTAGCGGATCTGGTCGGAAATCTTGGATTGGAGGTTCGCGATCATCCTAGCCCATATCCATTGGGATAGGTAAACAAGGATGCAAAGATCAAGGTAACGAAAACGTGTAAGATTAAATTTGCAATAAGTGTTGATTTTATTGATGAAGTAGAATTAGACATAGTACCACTGGATGTATGTGGAGTAGTGTTTGGAAGCCCCTACATGTATATGAGGGATGCCATCTTCATGCGAAGAGCCAACTAGTACCACCTCAAAAGGACAAGAAATCCTTCATCATCAATGCACATAAAGGCAAATAAAAAATTTCATTGGTAAGTGCCAATCAAGCTAAGAAATTGATCAGTGCTAGCAAGAAATATGTTTTACTTTTCCTAAGGGAAAATCAATCTGGCGAAGAGTCGTTAAAAATAAAGACATCCCTAGAAGGGTGTACTAAAGAGCAGAAAAATGAATTGGAGGAGTTGCTAAAGGAATACAAGGGAGTGTTCCAGGAGCTTAAAGAGCTGCCACCTAAGAGGGAATTGGAGCACGAAATCCAATTATTGCCAGACTCTCCCTTGCCAAATATTGGGCTTTATAGACAATCTGTTCTAGAAGAAAACAATGACAAGAAGCAGTTGCAGCAGTTGTTGGAGCAAGGTGAGATTCGACCAAGTACTTCACCTTATGGATCACCAATCATAATTGTTCCAAAGAAGGATAGGACTTGGCGAATATGTATCAATTACATGGCATTGAACAAGATTACATTGAAGAATATGTACCCTCTGCCCAGGATTGATGATTTGTTGGACCAACTACAACATGCCAAGTACTTCACTAAGTTGGATTTGAAATCAGGATATCACCAGGGACGAATCAAAGAAAAAAAATACCTGGAAGACTTCCTTCAAGACAAGGAAAGGTTTGTATGAGTAGTTGGTTATGCCATTCAATTTATGCAACACACCAACTACATTTATGAGACTAATGAATGATGTTTTACGCCCTTATCTACATTCATTTGTTATTGTCGATTTGGATGATATATTGGTTTATAGTGCTACCTATAAGGAGCACATCTCACATCTTATGCAGGTGTTAGAGACCTTGAAGAAGCATCAATTGTTGGCCAATCTCAAGAAATGTGAGTTTGCTTAGCAGTCTTTGGTGTATCTGGGGTATGTGATCGATAGAGGCCAACTCAAGAAAGATCCCGCCAAGATGGAGGCCATCATGAAATGGCCAATTCCTACAAATTGCACAGAAGTTAGGAGCTTTGTTGGGGCAACATAGTGCTTGCGGAAGTTCATATCTTTGTTTTCAGCAGTACATGCACCACTACACACAATAACAATGGGTAGTAAGAGTTTTCAATGGGGGAAGAATCAACAGAAGGCCTTTGATAAGTTGAAAAGAAAGATTAGTCAAGCACAAAAGCTTGCGCTACCAAATTTGCAGAAGCCCTTCGAAGTGGAGACATATGCAAGTGGGTATGTCAAGGGAGCAGTCCTGATGCTGGGAGGAAGACATGTCTGCTATCATTCTAACGTATTTCATGTGGCGGTCATCAACTACCCTACCTACGATAAGGAGCTCTATGCCTTGGTACAAGTTGTCAAAAAGTGGAAGCATTATCTCATGGGAAAGGAAACCATCATCCACACAGATCACCAGTCGCTCCAATATTTGCAGGCCTGGAGTAAGTTGTAGCAAACCATGCACTACAAATGGATGGGGTTCTTACAACAGTTTCATTTGGTTATAAAGTATAAGAAGGGTAGCACAAACTAGTTGGCAGACATGCTTTCACAGCCACCCACATCCAAGATTACAGCTTTGAGAACTCTAATGCACATGGAGACTTTTACCCATGATGGATATAGAGAGGCATACATAGAAGATGAGGACTTCAAGGAGGTGATTCAGCAGCTACAGGGCCGAATTCATACAAAAGAAGGTGACAACAAGGTTGACTATCATTTCCATAATGGTCTACTTGACAAGCTTGACAAGCGTTGTGTTCCTAAAGGTGAATGATTGCATCTTATCAGAGAGACTCACACCTCCAAGGTTGCAAGACATTTTGGTGTTGGGAAGATAATTGCCAACTTATAGAGGTATGTGTACTGGCCTAGAATGCAAGAAGATGTAGCGTGATATATTAGAGGATGTATACTTTGTTGTACCAGCAAACCCAATAACAAGAAGCAAGGTATATACCATCCCTTACCTATACCCACTTGACCTTGGGAAAGTATTTCCATGGATTTTGTGGGAGGTTTACCAAAAGCCAAGAAGAGACATGACTATCTATTTGTGGTAGTTGACAGGTTCAACAAAATGTGCATTCTCATGCCTTATAAAAAGACCATCGAGGGCCAGGAAGCAACAAACTTGTTCTCTGAACAGGTTTGGGTGCACTTTGGGATACCAAGGAGCATCATCTTAGACAAGGACACTAGATTTCTCAATTCCTTCTGGACTACATTATGGGAGAAGGTGGACACTAAGCTCAAGAGGTCTACAACATTCCATCCATAGACAGATGGGCAGACAGAAGTAGTCAATAGTACTTTGGTGCAGCTTTTGAGGGGTTACAATTAGAAGCATCCAAAGACCTAGGATAAAAATCGTATTTATATTCAACACTCTTATAATAGAGCAGTCCACACTTCTACTGGTAAGTCACCTTTTGAAACTTGCTTTGGATATTTGCTACCTTCAACCTTAGATGTTGTATATGCACAAAAAGGAGGAGTGAGAGAAGACCTCATAAGAGATGCATTAAAAGCAAAAACAAATGCTGAGAAGATCAAGTAGATCCATTTGCAAGTACAAGAGACGTTGAATAAGACACATGAAAAGTACAAGGCTAGACATGACCAGCACAGAATAGAGAGAACATTTAGAGTGGGAGACAGAGTATGGTTACAGCTAAATAAGAAAAGACTACAAAGTCCTGGTAAGAAGATCAAGGCTTAGCGGTATGGTCCTTTTGAGGTATTGGAAAAGGTGCGAGATAGAGCCTACAGACTCAATCTACCCCCATACATGCACATTTACTCAGTAGTGAATGTGGAGAATCTCAAACTTCATGAGCCCTCCATGTTGGATCAGGAGGAGGAGCAGGTCCTACCTTCCATAGAGGATTTAGCAACAGATGCTCAGGCAGAGTTAGCGGAGGGCATAGTTTTGCAGAAATGATCGAGAACTACAAGACAAGGGCAGCATGACCTTTGGCAGATTGGGTTGAAAGGACAACTTCCAGGCAAAGCAAAGTGGTACTCCAAGGAGAAGGTAGAGGAAAAATTCCCTCCCATCATTCAGTAAAGCTTTTGGGGACCAAAAGCCTCCCTAAATGGGGAGGTATGATCCGGATTGGATCATTATATTATTTGTCATCTATCTAGTACTTTCTTGGTGGAATATTTGGAGGAATCAGCTTGCAAGGCCATTTTGGTGGTTGGTCCAAATATGGAAATTGGGGTCAAAAAAACCGTTTGAAATCTTTCGGAGCCACTTTTGTTGATGTTTTGGTAGCTGCAGGAGGTATTTTCCTCCTGGACAACTTTTCTTAGAGAAGAAGAAGATTCCAAGAAGTCAAATGAAGACCATTGAACAGTTGAAGAACACCCCAGTTAGAATAAAGTGAAATAGAAGACCATAGAAGAGAAGTCGACCCACAGGAAATAATAATACAGTGGAAATATAATTTCCAGAAAAAGAAGTCAGCCCACAAAAATAATAAAGTAAATTTGAAGACCCAGAATAAGAAGTTGGCCCCAGAAAGGAGCCTAGATTAGTATAAATACAAGTTTGGGTTAGTTCATTTGTACAATCAGACAAACTATGCGGACAACAGTTTCGCTATTTCTGGTCTCTGGTTCTCTTGGAGAGTGTGCCCCACTAGGGAAAGGATATTCTTGGTGGCTCTTGGTGATTTCTCTTGTGCACTACCTTTGGAGGAGTTGCATTAAGGTTGTGTGGTGTTGTTCAGTTGCTTCATACCAGTTATCAGTTGCAGTTGCAATTACCAGTTACTAGTGGCGCCAATTCTAGTGATGCGCCTATCTTGGTGCCAGCGCTGTGGTGTGTTATATTGGTGCCAGTTCTATGGTGTTGATCAGTTGTCTACCCTCGCTAGGGTTTGACAAGAAGAAGAGATAAGTGTTTGTTATCAGGGTTCTTCATTGTTGTTTTGCTCTTGTGATTAGAGCTTGTTCATGTTTTATTGGAATATTCTCTCTAAGAAAAGTTGGTTGGGTTTTTTTCCCTAGTTTGGAGTTTTCCCAAGATAAATCTTTGTGTCCTCTTGTGCTTGTTTATTTGTTGCTTCTATATTTCAGTATATGATTATTGAATGTTAAAAGAAGATAAAAATGCTATGGTAAATCTAACATGGTATCAGAGCAAGTTTCCTTCAGAAAAATCTAATCGTTGGAAGGAAGATCATGAGATTTGCCACATTATTGAGATTTGTCGTTGCACATGCAATTTGCCACTACACAATTTTCTTTGTCAAGCTCGTTGAGCACTTATTATAAAATCGATTAGCACAAACTCCACCACTGATCAACTCACCCTACTCTAGCGCACCTACTACGCTTCTCAGATTGACCTTCCATCAAAATTGAGTTTTTAGGGTTTTAGGCTTGTTGACATTTTCCTAGACATTGAACCTTCGGATCCAGATTTTTGTAGAAATTCATCTTATTTCAGCATACACTTAGAATAAATTAGATTTCAGCCTCCTATAAATATCTAATAGCCATACCACTGTTCTTTATGAGCTGAAATACTATTAACCAAGTTCTGAAATAAAATAGCAGCGGAATACAAATATGAACAGCAGACAGTAACCCACATTTGACACAAAAATCTGTGCATAAACACTTGGAGAAATATTCAGAAAATAGGACAGATTTTGAGAAGAGTGTCTCTTTATTCAACTTAAGGAAAAATTCTGAGTATATCTGCAGTTTACAATCAGCATTTAATGAGTTGTACTTTTACCCTATCTGAGCAGAAATTTCACATAACCACTATACTAAACAATCTTGAAATCTGAACTAGATTTCCTGACCAAAGGTACAGACTGTCCACTCATTAAACAGCAGAAATTTGTCTCGAAATATGTGCCCAGAAAAGTACAAAATTGTACCTTATTGTACGGATTAATTTGCAGCAGCAAAACACCTTGAAATTCATGCCAAAACTCAGCCTCGATTTCTGTGCTAACAATGACTGCAAAACCCAGCAAATAAATGTTGTACGGCCTCCTCTAATCTGTATTGTACAGCCTTCTTGTTGTACGGCCTCCTCAAATCCGTACTATACGGATTCCTTGTTGTACGGCCTCCTCTTCAATGCTGAAAACTTGTCTAGGAATGCATGCCAATCCCCCTATGGATGAGTGCCAACTCCAGCTGCTGAAACTCTTTTCCTCCAAGCAAAGAAACTCTCCTTGGGATTCATGCCCTTTCACCTTCCCTCTAGCTCTCCTCAAAAGTGTGCTCTCCTTCTCCTAATGAGCTACTTTTAAACAATTTCAAAATGTAACTCTCCTAACCCTTGATCTCCCATGAGTGACTCTTCACTTTCCCTCAAGATCAACGGTCACGACTTAATCATTCGTTGAGGTCAATTAAGTCATTAAAGTGACTCAAAACATCATAAAGTCACTTTTACATTAAAAACATAAAAAGACTCAACTTTATAAAATCACTTTATAAATTCACTTGAAGAAAATTTGCTTGGTCACTTCCGCATGCTGAGTGTTGCCAATGCAAAAGTTCCTCCAAGCTACCAAATCTCAACACTCCCTCTTAGCGAGAGAGGTACCTCTGGTATCACCACCAGAATCTGTCTCCATCTCGTCAACTGCCATAGCTACTCCCTTTGTACTAGAAGTCTTTGCACCCTCTGAACAGGAAGCCACTACTTCCACTACACTGAAAGCCTTTGCTGCTACTTCCATTGTACCACGAACTGAAGACATGCTCCTAGGAGATTGCACACTCTCCTGAGCATCCATCTATGTCAACTCATGCCTATTGAGTCCTTTGAGAGTCTCGGAAGAAGACTGAGTCCCATGGATCAACTCTCTCTCCTGTGGTACTTGCCAACTCTCCGACACAGAATCTGAGTCCAGAAATCCACTAGACCCCAACACAGGTCTACCCAACAACCTGTACAAGCCCTCATACTAAACACCAAGCATCATTGTTGTGTCAGCAGTTTCTCCCACAGGATACAAAAACACATGTCCACCGTAGAAAACAACTCCAAATCCACTCTCATCCAAAGCTGACACTGAGAGCAAATTAACTATCAACTTTGGAATATATAACACCTCGCCAACCTCCAGAAGACCTCCTGACTCTAGTTGGAATCTCACCCCTTCCAACCCCCTTCCTTTACTACAAGTTGTGGGTCGGCTCCACAATTCACTCTACAGTCTAAGTCTATCTCTGTAAGATCGAGGAAAACTGACCTCAACCCGGTCATGTGCCGAGAGGCTCCACTGTCTACAAACCAAGACTCAATGTCCTCGAACGCTAGGCACCCACTGCCCACGGGACCAGTCATGAGAGAGAACTCCCTCTCAAATTTCTCAGCAAAATCTGCAACCACTGTTGATGCTGCCACTTCTGGTTATGGTTTCTTCTTCTTCTAGTTCTTACATTGACTAGCATAGTGGCCAGTCTTGTGACATGCAAAGCATTTTACCTTGCTCATGTCCTTCTTCTTCTCATTTCCCTTTGCCACAAGAGCAACGTTCTTGTCGTCTACACCATCCAATGCCTTTTCCTGAGACCCCTCCCAGATCTCCTCCTGCGTAAAATTACCCACAATCTGCTCCAGTCAGGGAGCTTCTCTCTCCCCACCACACACTTGACGAAAACCTCCCACTCCTTGGTGAAGCCTTTGAGGGCTATTCGCACCAACTCTGAGTCAGGAATGACTTCTCCGACAGCTGCCAACTCGTCCTTCACCTGTGCAACCCAGGTGAGGTAGGTGGCCACACTCTCTCCTTTGACCATCCTAGCTCCATGGAGCTTGTCCCAGACAGCCATTTTTCGGTTCTCATTCTTAGCCTCATACAATCCTTTCAATGCAACCCACATTCCATTAGCTATCTTTTTCTCAGCCAGGTGTGGAATAAGGTGGTCTCTGACCCCGTCCAAGATTATTCTATGAGTCTTAGCTTCATTCACGTCATGAACATCAAGAGTTGTGGGATCTGTAGGTACAGGTACAATGGTGTTCGCAAACAACCACAATTTGTTCTCCTTGAGAACACTGTTGATTCTAACTTTCCATTGCAGGTAGTTGGAGACCCCCTCCAATCTATCTTCAAACTTGATGCTGGAAGTCATCTTTGTCAACCTGACAAAGAACCTTTTTCTGCCTTCTTCAAGCAAATACACCAGCAAATCACTTGTTGTCCCAAGTGCCAAATGTTGCCCACTAAACTTCAGAGCACCTGCTCTGATTCCATATAGAAATTCATCTTATTTCAGCATACACTTAGAATAAATTAGATTTCAGCCTCCTATAAATATCTAACAGCCATACCATTGTTCTTTATGAGCTGAAATACTATTAACCAAGTTCTGAAATAAAATAGCAGTGGAATACAAATATGAATAGCAGAGAGTAACCCACATTTGGCACAAAAATCTGTGCATAAACACTTGGAGAAATATTCAGAAAATAGGGCAGATTTTGAGAAGAGTGTCTCTTTATTCAGCTTAAGGAAAAATTCTGAGTATATCAGCAGTTTACAATCAACATTTAATGAGCTGTACTTTTACCCTATCTGAGCAGAAATTTCACATAACCACTGTACTAAACAGTCTTGAAATCTGAACCAGATTTCCTGACCAAAGGTACAGACTGTCCACTCATTAAACAACAGAAATTTGTCTCGAAATATGTGCTCAAAAAAGCACAGAACTGTACCTTGCTGTACGGATTAAGTTGCAGCAGCAAAACACCTTGAAATCCATGCCAAAACTCAGCCTCGATTTCTGTGCTAACAGTGACTACAAAACCCAGCAAATAAATGTTGTACAGCCTCCTCTAATCTGTACTGTACGGCCTCCTCAAATCCGTACTGTACGGATTCCATGTTGTACAGCCTCCTCTTCAATGCTGAAAACTTGTCTAGGAATGTGTCACGACTTAATCATTCTTTGAGGTCACTTAAGTCATTAAAGTGACTCAAAACATCATAAAGTCACTTTTACATTAAAAAAATAAAAAGACTCAACTTCATAAAATCACTTTATAAAGTCACTAGGAGAAAATTTGCTTGGTCACTTCTGCATGCTAAGTGATGCCAACGCAGAAGTACCTCCAAGCTACCAAATCTCAACAATTTCTAACTTTTTTCTTATTGATTTAATGTCTCAGATTAGAAGACAAAGTTGGATGGTGTATGAGGGTGTTTGCAAGAGACGTACACTTGGAAAAAGGAAATTTATCCAAGCAGTGATAGTAGATCCAAAGGCATCTTAGATCTAGTGCAATCAGAGGAAGCCCAAGAGTTGGAGGCAACAGTGACGATATCTCCTACAATATAGAACAACTCAAATGGGACAACAGCAGCTAGACTCCAAGTTTGCATATCAGGTTTGATATTTTATACTGTTGCAGCCTAAGTAATTGTTGTAACTAGAATAGCAGTCTTTAGAGTTTTATTACTGCTATTGCTATCAAATGTTTAGTAACACTTGAATATTGTTGGTATTATGATCATCAAGTAAAAGCTCATTGTTCAGTATTAATGATGCACTTGTTTACAAGATAAATTGATTTCCTCTAGAGATGTTCTTGGTTATTGACCTTGTTCAAGGCACGTTATCTTGTAAATTCCATGGAGGAACGATTGGTCACAACACTAGAAGAGTGTTGAAGAGTGTTGCGCTTATTTCTTGTTATTGTATTTTTGTTTTGGCTCTTGTTCCAGACATGTCACAAGTAATAGCTCTAAGAAGGAGCTACTGTGACGTTTGTTCCCGTTCTTATTTTTATTATTGTTCTTGTTATAAGAATATTATTCTTGTTTGTTGTTTTCCTTTGTTGTTGCTCTTGTTCTTGGCAAGCCACGGGTGATAGCTCTGAGAGGGAGCTATAATGACAGTTGCACGAGGCAACAGTTTAGATGGTCTCTAGTTGAGACATGGAGCAGACTATCTAGACATAGAGTTGTGTACATGACCGTACACATCCATGTAATGAAGGAGAAGAGGATGAAGTCAAAACCTTCTGGCAAGAAGGGTACTTTTGCGAATACAGAGTATCTCATATGGAGATCGATTGTAAGGAACAGAAGGCTCCGAAGATGACCATACAGAGACCATCTAAACTGTTGCCTCAGCTAGAGACCATGTGGCTCTCTGGCGCAACCTGGGTTAATCACCTTATGATGACCCAAGTTGCGCAAGAGAGCCACATACTTTACTATGGGTTGGTTTTGAGTGGGCATGCAGGGACTTGTCCTATGGAGCGAGATAGTTTCTCCCTTTTGATCCTCGTGATCAAGCATGGAGATGGTTGGGTAGATACTATTTCCACAGAGATTCTCTTACGAATGCAGCTTATGGACAGCAGGTCCAGTTGCCATAGGTATTTGTGGGGGATCCAGTATATATACAGGGAGCAGACAGGCATGGTCAGAGTAGTGCAATGCCAGCATGGTGATCTTCAACAAAGACTAGAATGGGACCCTGGGATTGCAGGGTTGAGCATTTCACTGACTGACAGGGGCGAGTGGACCTTTGTAGGGGAAAGTTGTTTTGACTTTCCATTGAGCTTCAGTGTTGACGAGAGCACATCCCTTGAGGGTGTCTCACAGAGGTCTTGCAGTATCTCACTCTGGCATCAGCACATGCAGTTGATGGAGGCCGTATTGATCTTGGTATGGATTTGGAGGATGGACTCATTCCGGGATGAGGCCATGTGTCATGTGCAGGAGATTCACGGTGTTGATATATTTCAAGATTATGCTTCACAAGGTATTGCAGTTCATGTCATGATATGGGACCCAGGGGGTGGAGTGTATGATAGTTCATCTCTGGATGGGGCCTACTGCGTGTCCCACAGGTGGACATGGGACCCCGGTATTATATTTGGATGGGTTCAGTTATTGCTTGAGGACAAGCAATATTTTAGCAGGGAGGATTGTAATGTCCCCACTTTGGGACATCAAGGTATTACAGAGTGTTATGATGACCAAAGTAGCCAGATGGAGATTATAGCGAATACAGGAGCTATTGAGGGGTATTTTGGGGTTCGGCTTGCATCGCTCATCTTATTTCATTATTATGATCCATTCCGCACAACTTGGCTTTGGTTCAATTGCATTCTAACGATTTCCATTATTTTGAGTTATTTTGGGCTATAGGTTAATTAAATGCACTAAGGAAGTCATATTGGGCACAATACTTGGAGGAACCTCTTAGTGTAATAGCTCATTGGAATCGAGACGAACCACACCATAGGATAGAATGATGAAAAGTGACTTTCAGTGGCCAGGGAAACCACAAGGAGAGATAAGGTGTTTTTCAAAGGTAAAAGAGTTAATTAATTAATTAAATCACTTTAATTAATTAATTAATAATTAATAAAGCAAAAGTCACTTTGGAGGGACAAGGTGAGCAGGAAGGATAAAAGAGAGGCAAGGGCCTCTATTCTGGCATTCATGTAATTATCAGTTTTGATATTTGACTTCTAGCTAGTGAGCCCATGCCTTGGGGGTTTTGAGGGTTTTGACTTAACAAACCCTAGAGATCAGCTCGGTGGTGAAAGATCCCACCCAACCTAATCCAAGCTTGGTCACGGAGGTGAAAGATTCCTCCCTCACCGTTCTATATCGAATCTACTCAGTTTCAGGAAAGTTCTACATCAACCACGAGTACAGGAAGAGAGAGGGTGCACCATTGGGGGTTTCCAGCAAGGGGGGCGCACCATTCATTGAGGGAAGTTCGTTCCAAGAGATTGGAAGGAATTCTGGGGATTCTAGCACCTGTTTTTTTCTTGCAGGGTCTTGACCAACAGTTCTAGTCCATTTCAGAGGAGTTTGGGGTGCCATTTGATTTACTAGAGCCTTGGGCGAATTGGAGGAGAGGAGCACACTTCAGAAAGTGGATTCGCCCATTTGATAACTCAGATCTTCATTATTTCGCTTGGGACTTCACCAGTGAGGTAATCGGGTCTCGATCTATCATTTCAGTGGTTTTGTGGGGTATTTGGAGGCCTCTAGGAGAGAGGCCGAATTATTGGTTTTCATTGATCTAGGAGGGCGCAAGCCAGATTAGGGTTTTGTGCATTTGGTGGTGCAAAACTTCATTATTCATCCTGAGACTTCACCAGGGGTTCGACATTGACCCGATCTATAGTTTGGCATATTCATCGGAGGGTTGGGTGGTCTTTGACAGCAGGGACGAGTTGTTGAGGGTACCCAGTCTTCCAGCAGAGCGTGACCTATCCAGTTGGTGGTTTGGCACTTCATACGGCCCAAATCTCATCCTGTTATTCATGCATGGTAGTTAGGTGGCCTTGGAGGCTTGTATCTTCTCTCTTGATCTTGATTGAGGGCCATCCTCATTTTGTTATGCTTTCTTATGCTATATTGTACCAGATCTGTCGATCTATTGTATCAGTTCTTCTACTATTATGAATAAAGATCAGATCAGAGGTATTTTGAGTTATCTCTTGTGTTGTTGACATGGCATCTGGTTGAGGTATGTTCCATTGTTGTATCTTCTTGATTATTGCTACAAACACACATTAAAATCATCAGTATAACCCTAGCACAACCTAAAGGACCATAATAAGCAATGTGTTCAATGAAATACCACAACTAGAAAAACATTTAAAAACTTATGCAAAACGTGATGTTCCTGGCATCTTGCCTTGGGAACATTACAGTAATGCATTGTCGGATACTAGTCTTGCCTATGACATCCGAGGTGGTTTGGTGTGAATAAGACTATTGGGAGAGGAGAAACATCACAACATAGTCTTGGAGACTATGGCGGTGGTTGTGTGTCATTGGACAGTAGTTGTGTGCTACTACGGTGGTTGTGTACCACTAGCGGTGACTGTGTCACTGGACAGTAGTTGTGTGCTACTACGGTGATTGTGTACCATTGGCGGTGGTTGTCACTGGATAGTGGTTGTGTGCTACTACGGTGGTTGTGTACCACTGGCGGTGACTGTGTGTCACTGGACAGTAGTTGTGTGCTACTACGGTGGTTGTGTACCACTGGTGGTGACTGTGTGTCACTGGGCAGTAGTTATGTCTACTATGGTGGTTGTGTACCACTAGCAGTGACTGTGTATCACTGGACAGTAGTTGTGTGCTACTACGGTGGTTGTGTATTGTTATCGCACAGTTTGTAGATGGGTCAAATGGCTAGAGGGTTGAGGCCAAACTGGCGTAACATGAACCTTCCCCACCCAATGTCACCTCAATGGGCAGGTTCTTTCTATTTAGGGAGGTTAACCCAAGGGAGACGTCCCCGACAACCTGGGGTTTTGAAGAGGCCAAAGTATAAAGAGCAAGGAAAAATTTCCCTCTCACAGGTTACCACCAAAGGTCAGATAATCCGGCTAATCAGCCAATAAATAAGTGTATGCCCAAAAGAGAATACCTGCCCGGAACAAGACAATAACAAGATAATATATATGCAGGCTATAATTCAGTGGGTTAGTACTTCATGTAACTCTCTGACATCAAAATATAAGCAATGAAACAATAGGTATCAATGAGATCAACGTTTTATCAATATAGCAATGGAGAAGTATTATTTCATCAATAACTATCGAGATGATGTAATCAACAATGTATCTAATCAAACTTTTACTCAATAAATGCTTTCAATCATCATCTAATTGCTTATCATTCAAAGATGTTGCGTCAAGATGGAATAACCAAGTGTGACGTCAGCCTAGTTAGGGTTAGCTAGTTAGTTAGGGTTTCAAAATTTAAAGTTTTGAGAGTTGGTTTGAGCACTATCACTTCAACGTTGTGTGTCTAAGATCAGTGCCTAAGGTAGATGGAGTCATTCAAGGAGAGGACGCAAGGTTGAAGGAGTAACAGGCTAAAGACAAGAGGGAAGGGTTCTAGAGTGTTGCAATGGTAGGGCCCTAGAATCAAAACGCTAGGGGAAAGAGGCTCACTCCGGTGTTGCTTAAGCAAGGCCTCGTGTTCTTTCCTCCTTTAGGTTAAACTTGGCAAAACGGCTAGCATATGAGAAGAGTTAAAACAAGAGGATCAGGTGAGGGAGAGTGTTGCAATGGCAAGGCTCTATCACTAAAACCCTAGAAGATGGACAGCCCTAGGTGTAGATAACCTATGCCTGGGACGTCACCCTCCTTTTAACCTTTAAAAATCAAAGCTAGCTTAAGGGAAGAAGTGAGAAGAGTGTAGCAGAGGCTAGGCTCTTTCTTCCTTCTTCAATGGCTGAAAATTTCTCTCTAAGGGGACATGAGACAAGGACCTACTTGTGTGCTTGTCACCTAGGGTTTTTAAATCAGCAAATTTATAAGTAAATGCAAGAATATAAACCTACAACCATTCAATTAAGAAGTTTTGCAAGAAAAACACTTACATATCATGATGAAAAGCATATGCAAACCCTAGTTGTAAACCTTCCTTCAAGAGAAATGCCAAACATGCCAAGAAAATCCTTCCATCAACAAGTGCGCCTCACTTTAAAAGACCAAATACACAAGTAGGGCGCAAAAATCAGACCTCACAAGAGAGTGAGTTGTGTGTTATGTTCAAATGAGGGAAAAACATCCTCAATATATAGTTTATCATGACCTATAATTAAAATTAGGTCGTTAAAAATAGCCGACAGGGCTACAAACCAAAATCATACTATTTTTACATTAAATGCTAAGTAAAAGACCTAAATGAGCAAAAAGTGAGATGTCAAGCCCCTCTGAGGGAGATGTTAGGCCCTTTTAGGGCTAGTCCAGCATCCAGAAGTCAAACGTTAGCCCTTCCTAGGCTCCTCCAAGCTGCCACACGTGCCAGCCGTCCTGTCAAACTGCCACACGCTCAAGGTGACGTCAAGGCCTCCTGGATGACGTCCTGGTCATCAAAGGGAAACGCTCCATCTGAGAAGGGTCAACCCCCCTGGGTTGGGCTCAGCCAAAGTGTCCTGGATGAAACGTCCTTCTTCTTCTCATGTGCAAGAGCTCAACCAATCATTGTCCTGTCTCTGCCCCTGATGGGGTCCCAGCAACCATCTGATGGGCTCTTCAGCCCCATGGAGGTCCGAGCTAATCATCTCCCCATGTGTACCGATCCAACTGGTACCTGTCCGTCGGGCATGGTCCCGCACATCAAAAACTTCACCCTCCATGGGCTCATTAGTCACAGGGATCATAGCAATGTCAATCATGTTTCATCATTAATTTTATCAAATATATGCATAAAACCCCTAATATACCATTCAATAGCTCAAAGACATTACAATGACCTACAATACAAAGTCGAAGAAAAAGACAAAATACCCTATTGGGCCAACATCCATAAGAAAAGGAAAGTCTCCAGAGGATATCATTCAAGCCATGTAACACGAGGTGATGTGGTTAAAGGATGTCCGGACATACGGGTAGAGTGAAAGACAGGGATGTACGATATTACCCGTGGGTGCCTTTGTAGAAGGCGAGTTGTACCCGTCACGAATGCAATTCTTTCCAAGCCCTTTTATTGCCTTTATTCTTTCTTTTCTTTATTGTTTTTCTTATTTATTTCAAGGTCTAACTAGAGGACACTGCCTTGGAGTGGTGACCAGAGCTGACAGTGTTACCCACAAGCACTTTCATAGAGATGATAAGGCTGGCTCGTGATGAGACCCCCTTTCCCTTGGCCATGCAACCAAAGATCACTGCCCTGGCGTGGTAACCAGATAATGGCAATGTCATACTGCTAGGTACCCATGAACATAATAGGCTAGCTCGTGATGAGACCCCCTATCCTCTTGGCTAGGTCTTGTTTTGTTATTTTTCTTCGGGTCCCTCTTCTTTCTTGTTGAGAAGTTGTTTATTGCTTTCTCGAGGATCCCTGGGCAAGGCATCTCTAGGTTTCATTTTTTTTTATGGCTTTTAACTTTTACCAGTTGCTTTTACCTTCTGGGCCTTTAGCCCCTTCTTCCCACGAGATAAGGTGTAACCCCACAAACAGATCATCCTAATGCCCGGACTAGGGGAATGAGGTTGATGAGTGGGAGATAAGATGTAAAAGTGATGATATGACAGGAGCGGACGATGGCTCTTCAGAAATCCCCCGGTGGCAAACCAAAACCTATGGGTACAAGCTTGCTAGGGCACCCTGTCAATCCCCCCAACCATGGTCAAGCGGGTCAATGTAAAATCCAAGCAGTTGTCAGAAACAAAAGGAGTAAGATGCATATATCTAAAGGTTATAATGATAAAAAATGACACATACCATGATACCTGGACCAATTACCTCATGGAGCAAGAGTCTTCTCTGATACAAGTCCAAGTCGAAGGTGATGGATGCTACTGCTGCTGACAAGACAACTCTAATGAAGGAGAAGAAAGACGGGCCCTCCAGGGCCATGCTCAGGTCAATATTGCTCTCGGTACTCCATGTCTAGGACCTGTGGGCCTCGAGACATGATCTCCTAGTTATCCCTAGAAATCGGGGATAACATGTACCACTAGCAGTGATTGTGTATCACTGGACAGTTGTTGTGTACTACTATAGCGGTGGTTGTGTACCACTAGCAGTGATTGTGTATCACTAGACAGTAGTTGTGTACTATTATAGCGGTGGTTGTGTACCACTGGACAATAGTTGTGTACTACTATGGCAGTGGTTGTGTACCACTATAATAGTAGTTGTGTACTACTATGACATGGCAGTAGTTGTGTACTATTGGATGGCATTGTAGTAGTTGTGTGCTACTAGTTGATTGCTATGTAATCGTGGAGACTATTAGACTGCTTGGAAGTAGTTGTGTGCTACTGGTTGATTGAAGCATAGTCTTGGAGACTGTGGCAGATGATTTGAGCTACCGATGGCATGGTAGTGTTGATGATTGCAGCTACGTGAGACATTCTCCGCCTTACAAACCTGAGAGAAAGACCCTGAGAGGGGTGTGTGGTTCCTATCTCAGAAAGGGATGGAACGTAGAGATGGCCTCCTCCTTACAGAGAGTTCAAAAGAACTCCAGATGATTCTCCTGTGTAACACAGTGAGAAAGGAGATCTGCAGAGTTGGACGTGCATGTTGCTGAGCACAAGGTGAACGTGTGAAATCCCAAAGTGTTGGGGGCATCGTCATGAGAACATAAATGAAAATGATGTATTAGCCTCCTCTGAGAAGAGAGTTGATGAGAAACTCCAGATGATTCTCCTGTGTAATGCAGTGGGAAAGAAGATCTGTTGAGTAGACACGCATGTGGATGAGCACAGGTGAACATGATCTTAGTGGCTAAGCACTAGAAGTGGTTCTTTTGTGTAATGCAGTGAGCCAGAGATATGGACATACATATGGATGTGCCCCTAGTGGATGAGTATTAGTGGGTGTACGAGATCCCTTGCTATATTGTTCAAGAGTCAGACCTGCATGTAACCCTAATTATAATGTAAAGGGTACAAGTTGGCCCCACCTTAATGTAAAAGACAATTAATATGATAATTATTAATTATATTTTGAGTTATTGAGGTCGGCCCTATTGTGCCAAAAGAAACATCATTTGATGTGACAAGTCTTATATAAATAAAGGTGAATCCCCATTGAGGAAACACACTTAATATTGTGTCATCTCATGATTTTAGAAGTTGTGGTCTGAAATTATGAGAATTGCAGCACCCTCTTGTGTGCTAGATTTGGTGATGGTGTGGGAGGTCTTTCTCTTGAGAAATATAGCAAAGGATTGGTTGGGTTTTCTTCCCTTGTTGAGAAGGGTTTCCCAGGATACTTCTTGTGTTCTTGTGCATGGTTATTCTTCTTGGAGTGTTGATGTTTTGGTAGCTGCGGGAGGTATTTTCCTCTTAGACAACTTTTCTTAGAGAAGAAGAAGATTCAAAGAAGTCAAAGGAAAACCATTGAACAATTGAAGAACACCCCGGAAAATAATGAAGTGAAATAAAAGACCACAGAAGATAAGTCCGCCCACAGAAATAATAAAGTAAATTTGAAGACCCAAAATAAGAAGTCGGCCCCAGACAAGCGCTTAGATTAGTATAAATACAAGTCTAGGTCAGTTCATTTGTACAATCAAACAGTTCTCCTTCTACAATGCGCACTAGGCAGTTGCAGCAGTTTCGTTATTTCTGGTCTCCGGTTCTCTTGGAGAGTGCGCCCCACTTGGGGAAGGATATTCTTGGTGGCTCTTGGTGATTTCTCTTGTGCACTACCTCTGGAGGAGTTGCGCTAAGGTTGTGTGGTGTTGCTCAGTTGCTTCATGCCAGTTATTCGTTGCAGTTGTAGTTACCAGTTACTAGTGGTGCCAGCTCTGTGGTGCCAGTTCTAGTGATGCGCCTATCTTGGTGCAAGTTCTGTGGTGTGTTATCTTGGTGCCAGTTCTATGGTGTTGATCCTACCCTCGCCAGGATTTGACAAAAAGAAGAGATAAGTATTTGTTATCAGGGTTCTTCATTGTTGGTTTGCTCTTGTGATTAGAGCTTGTTCATGGTTGTATTGGAATATTCTCTCTAAGAAAAGTTGGTTGGGTTTTTTTCTCGAGTTTGGGGTTTTCCCAGGATAAATCTTTGTGTCTTCTTGTGCTTGTTTATCTGCTGCTTATATATTTCAGTATATGATTATTGAATGTTAAAAGAAGATAAAAATGCTATGGTAAATCTAATGTTAACAAAACTAATGAAAATCTAACAAATTTGAGGCATCAAACGACACTTTTTTATGGTCCAAACCTTACTACAAGGAAAGATTATGTATTTTACACACCAAGACCTTTCCAACGGTGCAAAAATCGCCTCAATCGGAGTTCATATGCGAAAGTTATGCCTCCCGCAAGTTGACATATCGTATTGATCACCATGCTGCGAGTGGATGCCATGTCAACCACCATTACTTAAACGTGTGTGGCTAGCCATGTAGTGGATTTTCTAGAACACTCTAGAAGGTCCAAACCTGATCACTAATTGAGGGTTGAGAAAGTCAATACACTAACCCTAGATGGCCATCGGGCTATGTTAAATACCGGGCCACTAGGAGGAGAAGGGGTTCCATTCTATGTTATTGTATTTTGTTCCATATCAGAGCATAACAACTCGGAGTGGGAAATTAGAGAGCATAACAGAGGGGATTAATGTTTCGTAACAACCTAATGGACCACATGTCTTAGGTAGCTCCATTGAGTGTGTCTTCTCCTTTGTACTTGCATTATTTCCATACCATAGAAAAGAGAGAAGAGCAACCTCACCTTCTAGCTCGATTTTCTCCCACAAAGGTTTCCTAGAGAAAATCTGTGTTATTTTGTGGATGGTGCGTGATTGTATTTAACTATTCTCTATTTTCCGCATTTTATCTATTTCATGCATAAGTAGAAAATCAGTAACTAAAGATTCTGGAATCTAAAGGAATTTAACCTTCATAGTGTAGATTTCAGTTTTATTTATCAAATCTATTGTGAAGAATTGTTCTACTGGAATATCCACGACAGTTTACAGATCATTTTGATAGATAATGCTAATTACTTTACCCCAAGGAAAATCTCTTCTTTAGGCCATAGTTAAATTGTTATTGATTACCCGATTCTTCAGAAATATTTAAATATCATGCAAATATCAAGGTCAATATGAATTCACAAAACATCTAACAAGGTGTAACTAGAAATACAATAGGGTTAACTCCAAAATACTTAAAAGGGCGAGTTATCAAAACTCTAGAAGACCTTACAATAACTTCTATATTGGCATTAATAAAACCAAAGTGCGCAATAGATAAAAGCCCAAAAAACAATCAATCCACATCCAAGGATACTCTTTTAAAACCAAAATCCAATATATTGTAAAAACAACATGGTCCTTTTCTCATTTCAAGTTTGGAGGCTAAGTTGGGTGATTGGAGAATTCATCTTGAGCCTAAAGATTAATGCCTTCCATCTATTCATCATTTACCAAGATGCCAATCATTTTTTCTTGAGTATATAGTTCATAAAAGTAATTTTTATTGTTGTTTTGTTCTTTAACATACTACACAAGCCTAATCAAGTTATATGTTATGGAATGACATGGCTTTGTTTTATAATTTAGCTCAATAGAGAGTTGTTTTAAATGGTTTCAGGAACACCCTGACAATGCTAATTGATGTTGAGATTTGGGTACATTGGAAAGTGCTCCCCTTGTGTTTGTGAGTCTCTAAACACAAAGGGGGAAATCTTTGACCCTTACACTTTACTTTATGTTATAAAGTCACTTTGACTTTATAACATCATTAATAACAAAGTACTTTAAGTTATAAAATCACTTTGATTTTATAAAGTCATTAATCAGGAAAAAGTAAACTATGGAAACTTAAGTGAAAAATGAGATCTAATCTCATCCATTCATTTTGGAGATTGGCCTAGATCTAATCTAGTTTAGATTTTTGAGGAACTATGAGGGCTGACCAACAGGTCTGTCTTTGACCTCTTGTTGGGCTCTAAGTTTCATCAACCAAATCTGTCTGTGTTGTTGTTTTAGGACAGCAAACAGGTCTGCTCAAATCTGCCAAGAATTATGCCCTCAACTAATGGATATATGCTCTTTTAAGGTGCCCTTACAAGTAGTTTTAGTAACCCAAAGTTAGTACATGCAAACCTCAAAACATATAGCACTCCTCTAGAATCTTAACAAGCTCCTACCGCTGATCTAAAAACTAAGCATACATAAAAAATGAACACAGGTGTTTTTGGTCAACATGACCCTGGATAAAACCCCCTAGGGAAAACCAGTTTAGAATGAAAGTATATATATGTGATGTCTCAAGCATGGAAAGCAACAAGTAAACAAATACAATGGAACCTCTACAAGTAACAAGGTCCTCTCAAGCTTTGCTAATAGGTTCCAAGAAGAATGCGTCCAAGCAAGTGCGCCCTCTCTCCTTTGTTGATTCTTACACTGAACCGATGCACCCTTGATCCTCCCTTGACTGAAGAAGAAACCCTTGCACACAATCAAGTTGTTGTATGTTGCCCCTCCACTGAATATGTCGGATCTGCAATAGCTCAAAAACTGATAGTGCCTGCTAAGCTTGTGCCCTCCACCAAGCAAGAACTATCTCCACAAAACAATGAGGGTCTAAGCCTCCATGAGCCCTCCATGAAAGTAGGCGCCCAAGATTCCCTCATCCAATGCCTCCATTCTCCTCTCAATGCTCTCTCTCAAACTCTCCAAGTGAACAAATGAGTGAATGAGCCTCTCATGAGCTTATGCGCCCCTCCTGAACCATCCATAAGGAAACCTAAAGATGGATGGCCTAGATCACTCCAAGCCACATCTAATCAATGGGTGAGATCATCTCAAAAGAATCTCACTTAGAAACCCGCTTTGGGTTAAGTTTCCTAAATTCACTTTATGTCTCTTAATTCACCCACAAAGTGAATTAATTGTCACTTTTGCCTTAAGTGACAAATTTCACTTTTGACTTAAATCTCCTAACTCAAAGTGAAATTAAAACATAAAGTACAAGATACATAGTCACAAATATTTCTCTCTTGTGGTTAGAGACCCAAAACCACAAGGGGACCACATTCCAAAGTACCCAAAACTCAACCTCTAGGCCATTGGTTTCCTAAGTTAGCCTAAGGAATAGACTAAAGGAGGCAAAGGGGCAAAAGTGGAGCTCATTCATTCACATGGAGATGAGAGTGAAGAGAGGAGAGGAGAAGAGGGATTTTTGGGGTTTGGAGAAGGAGAGGGCGCACTTGTGAAAACCAAGGGCGCAAGAGAGGCTTGAGTACACCATCTTGAAAAGGGAGGGCACAAGCACAGGGCAAGGGAGCTATCGTGAGAAGAGAGGGTGAGTGCTAGGTTGTGGGTGCAAGCAAAGGCAAGGGTGCATCCACGGAATAGGGGAGCATCCATTGAAGTGGGGACGCTTTTCATTGAGGCATGAGCAAGGGCGCAAGGGTTCAGATCAAAAAGGGTCGCAACACCAAGTCTTGCAGGGAAGCAAGAGCAAGGGCGCAAGTCCCAAGAGGGGGCGCACTTCATCAAAGGATCTTCAAGGCCAAGCTCAAGTGGAGTTGGCCATTTGTATCAGGTTCCTTTGTATTTTCTCTTATTGTACTTTTGCATGAGATCTCTATAATGAAATTTCTCTTTCGACTTGTTTTCCCCATGGGGGGTTTTCCAAGGTCATGTTGACCAAAAACACTTGTGTTCATTTGTCATGTTTTGCTAATTTACTTATCAGTTGTAGGTGTTAAATATCCTAGAGGGTATTTTCTGTTTTGAAGTATAATGAATGTGCTAATAATGGAAAGCAAACCTTTCTATTAAACCCATTTAGAGAGAAGCTTCAAAGGGGCATTAAATCACTTCCAACTTGATGAATTTTAAGGGCATAAAGATCATACCTGTTGGTTGTTGTGGACAACAAGATAACAGTCCTAAAAATAGTGAGAAAATCATATTTGAAACCCTTAAACTTAGTGCCCAATCAGAGGTCAAATGACAGGCCTGTTGGGCAGCCTATAGGAACCTCAAAATTCTTCATGGTATCAAAGCCTAAGGGCACATGAGTTGGCTGATATAGTGGCAAACAGTTGGCAGATTTTTCACTTGTAAGGAAGCTTCATTTTCACACTTGAGTTTTGTGTGTTGGAGACAGTTTTTCTTCTTCACCTCACAGCGATTAGCATTAGATTTGTTTGGTCAAAGTAGCATCAGATGGCAGCCATGTTGGTGGCAGGTTTGAGGGTGGAGGATAGGCTAGCAGGGACTAGTAATTGGTCTCTATTAAAGGCCAGGATAGTCTTGATCTTGGAGGAACTTGAGCTATGGGATATTGTGGAGAATCTCGTAGTACCTCCTACAGATGCAGTTGTTATGGTTGAGTTCCAGAAGAGGAACATCAGGGCCAAGAGGACTATCCTTGATGCGGTCAAGGACCATATCATTCCTCACATTTCTGGTAAAGAGTTTGAATTTCAGATGTGGCAGTCATTATGCGGTCTTTACCAGATTCCTAACCAAAATTGGAAGATGGTGCTCCAAGAGAAGTTAAGGGGCACCAAGATGACGAAGACAGATTCAATTACCTCATTCCTCACGATATTTTCTCAAATTCGTAATGAGTTGGCAGCGGTTGGCAAGATAGTAGATCCCTCGGAGTTGGTGAGTACAACCTTAAATGGCGTTTCCAAACCTTGGGAGAGTTTTGTACGAGCCATCGTGGCAAGAGAGCATATGCCTAGTGGGGAGAGGCTCTGGGATTGCTTTGTGCAGGAGGAGCTTAGAGTTGGCTTCAGATATTCTGGTCAGCAACAGGGTGGGGATGGTGATGAGTGTGATCTTGCTCTTTTGGAAAAGGACAAGAAGAAGACCAAGTAGGGGCCCAAGGGTGGGGCCAAGCAGCGACAACAGAGAGGAGGTGAGCAACAGAAGGATATGAGCAAAATGAAATGCTTTGCTTGTATCCAGTTGGGGCACTATGATGAATAGTGTCCTAACAGGAAGAAGAAGAAGCAGGGTGGTATTGAAACGACAACAAAGGAGGACATGTTTGCCTCTCCGTTTGAGAGGGAGTGTTCCTTGATAGCTTGTTGTTCGACAGTTGAGTCACCATCTAGTGTCTGGTACATTGACAGTGGAGCATCGAGTCCCATGTCAAGTGTGAGAGAGCACTTCACTGATCTCAGAGATCCAAAGATCAGATTGGAGATAGTGCTTGGAGATGACACCATAGTCACATTGGTTGGGCGTGGCACAAATTACTTTCAAAGGGAGTTGATGTCACCCTTGGTGTTCAGGGATGTATTGTATGTCCCAGGGTTGAAGAAGAATCTCATTTCAGTTTTCTCCATCCAAGATAGGGGATTTGAGGTGTCCTTTAGAGGGCTAGAGGTCCTCATTCACCCTAAGGGTTCCAGTATCACTTATGGCAGAGTGATTGGGACACAAGAGGGGAACCTGTATAGATTGTTTTTTCAGCCTTTGTATGCTTTGGCGAGTAGCAACAACAATAGTTAGTTGTGTGAGCTATGGCATCGGAGGATGGCTCATTTGCCACATGGAGCTCTGAGATCACTAAGAGAGATTGTAACAGGCTTGCCACAGTTCAACATTGAGCATCAAGAGGTGTGCAAAGGGTGTACTCTTGGGAAGTACACCAAGACTTCTTTTCCCAGCAGTAACAGCAGATCAGCTAGGGTACTAGACTTGATACACACAGATGTGTGTGGGCCCATGTCACGAGTTTGCTTGGGTGGTCGGGAGTATTATGTTACTTTCATTGATTACCACTCCAGGAAGACCTGGATCTATTTCTTGAAGACCATGAGTGAGGTCTTCAAGAGGTTCCAAGAGTAAAAATCTCTTGTGGAGAACCAGACAGAAAAGAAGATCAAGGTTTTGCGGTCAGACAATAGAGGTGAGTATACCTCCACGGAGTTTGCAAATTTTTGTACCCAGCAGTGTATCAAAAGGCAGTTGACCATTCCTTACAACCCGTAGCAGAATGGGGTTGCAAAGAGGAAGAACAAGGCCATAGTTCGAGCAGGGAGATCGATGTTGCATGATCAGGCACTGCCATTCTACTTATGGGCAGAGGCTTGTAGTACTGCAGTATATCTACAAAACAGAAGTCCCCATAGAGCTTTTGGGAGGAAGACTCCTGAGGAGGCCTTCACAGGGAGTAGGCATGATGTTGAGCACCCATGCATATTTGGGTGCTTGATGTTCTCTCATGTCCCCTCAGAGAAGAGGACAAAGCTAGATCCCATGGTAGAGAAGGGGGTTCTAGTTGGATAATCAGAGGTCTTTAAGCTCTACTAGAACTACCTTTCAACACAGAGGAGAGTGGTGGTGAGGAGAGATGTCAGATTCAAGGAGAATAGATCTTTAGGGAGATCTCTTGAATTGAGATATAGAGTTGAGGAGGTCCCACAGATGCAGAGTGACGCATTGTAGGGAACACAGCCTCAAGTGTCGAGTACACCTAGTTCAGGGATGACTGGTCCACCCGAGACAACTTCAGGTTCACAGTTGTTGAGTATACAGACAGTTGGTGTAGGTGCTTCAGTGTCACAGACTACTTTGCAGAGATCTGTGCATGGGACTCAGGGGCATGGGTGTTGGGCACTTTAATTGTCTAAATAAATGGATAATTAAGGTGTTCAATATAAATTGTCAAACCCAGGGAAGTTTTGTTATTGTAAGATAATTGTGCACAGTCTATGCTAGATTATGAAAGCAACACTAATCAAATTGTAGTAAGGTAAACTAAACGAAACAAAATTGAAAAGTTGAACACTAACACAAGTTGATGACACAGCTGGAGTTCTAATCCACTGTTGCAGTATTGAAATCACACTTGCATAATTGAAATCTAATTTGATGAGTGTATAAGAATCCCGGATTATCTAATCTATTCCAATTTTCTATTTTACTCTTGCAGAAGGAAATTTTGTGCTAATTGTCGAAAGGAAGTCTACTTAATTGTAGAAAGGGAAATTCACACTTCTATTTACTTTTGCTTGAAAACGGAGTTTTAATCTAGTGCAGAAAAGGAATTAACTCTCAAAGCAATTCTCCAGCAGTATTCAACAATTGATTCTAACACTCATGAGACACACTGATGCACATTTAACAGAAAGGGACTGAACTGTAACAGCAATTGTATTCTAGAAATGCTAAACAGATAAATCACACAAATCAAAGCAGTGAATCTAAAACTCAAAACAGAGGGGAGTCTGTGAGGAAGGTGGGCCCTTTCCTTCTCACTGAATCCACTCGAAAAGATTACAGTAGGTTAAAGAAACTCAATTCACTTCTTTATTAATTCGCAGAAATGTTCAGATACAATATGCTTCACTTCAATCTCTGTTCACAGCTAATCTTCGGTACCAATGATTACAAAAGTTTTGTTATTTAAAGACAAAGTCATTCAGTTAAAACGGACTCAGAACAGCCTTGAGAATCCGAGATTCTCAAGTTGTTCGTATGATACAGAAGATCTGTCATCTTCACAAAATCGGGAAAAATTATCTTGATCACCAGCGTGAGCCAAAACATGTAACAGCCTTGAGGATCGATCTTCAGGATTCAGATTTGAACGATATACCAGCTTCCAGGATCGATGGCCATCTATTGCAACAGGTGTAACAGCTTCCAGGATCAGTGGGCATCTGTTGCAGTAAGTGTGATAGCTTCTAGGAAAAGTGCGCAGTTGTTGTAGTCGTGTAACAGCATGCAGAACTGGTGCATAGCTGTAGCAACTGGTGTAATAGCAGCGATCTTTCTTCAAGACTTGGTTGTTCTACATATTTTGATCATTAGTTGAACATTCATGGGTAAAATATGAGAACCGCTACCAATCAAACATGTTAAGTAAATAAGAATATAAAAGCAAGATCAATGATTCATACCTTGGGAAAAAGGGTCTTAGCAAACATTATAGTGGGCATTTAGCATAGAAATGATAAGGTTGAATGAGCAAAAGATATGGTGAAAAAGGGACATTTTTGGGTCCTAACATGCCCCCCCAACTGAAGACATTGCATGTACTCATGCAAAACACTTTCAAGCCTTACTCTGAATCTGAGTCAGGGAAGTGACTCCTCTAATGCCAATTGCTAAGACAAATCGCTAAGTATCGGTATGGGAAAAAAAAAACTGTGTGCCCCCAACATCTGTTGTTTCAAAAATCTGTCTTTGTTTCTTTGTCTTCAATAATAGAATCAATTTGAGTATGTAACAGAGGTTCTTGTGTAAAAGTTGTTGGTAAACCAACAGCTAATCTATTACGTTGAGATCTCCTCTGCCTTACTGGTTTTTGTGGAGCAGTAAGGTCATCTTCTGTCTTGACTGAGAGATTGGTCGGTTCTTCAGCATGACCAGTGACTGGTACTTTCACTATTTTATACCCTGCCTGAAAGTAAATACTAAATACTACCACATTCATAGCACATGCACTCTCTATTTTGGTCCATAACAGATTTTGTCAGTGCTAATATGTCCAAGGCTATCCCCTCCGGGTTTTTCTGTCGAGCAACCTACAATTCCTTCTTTAGGGAAGCCAACTCTACTTTGAGGCTTTCATTTTCCTTCATTAGTTCAGAAATCCTGGAATTTTCTATATCCTTTATCTTCTTCTCGATTTGAGCAAACAACTGAGCAAGTGGCACATCCTCACTATGTTGTGTAACTGGTTCTTGTGTAACAGCTACTTCTGGCATGACTGGTTCTTGTGGAACAGTCTCGTTTTGGGCAGTTGGCTCTTGTGTAACAGCTAGTTCTAGCATGACTAGTTCTTGTGGGACAGTCTCTTCCTGGGCAGTTGGTTCTTGTGTAACAGCTAAGTTCTGGGAAGAGGTTGGTTCTTGTGTCACAGTCATGTTGTTGGAAGGGACTGGTTCTTGTGTAACCGCCACTTCTTTGTCAACTAAGGATAATGGACGAAGAATGGGTAATGCCTATTCTATATTCTTCCATCCGACTGTTGCTTCAGTAGACCTTGTTGACCTAGTTCTCCTCTTAGGTAATGTAGAGACAAAAACAAGGGATTTCCTTTTCTTTGCTTTAGGAGAAGGAGAGCGCTCTTCAACAACCAGGCAAGGAGAAGGAGGGCGTTCTTCAACAACCATACAAGGAGGAGGTGCTAGGATGCTGGGGTCTGATATAATCTGTACATCGTCACTCGTCGAGTGACGCACAGAATCATCAAGTGGAGCCGATGATTCTGCTGTAATCTGTGTACACTCGACCTGCAATGAGAAAATGGTTTCTTGAAATTCTTTGCACAAGGTAAAACCCGGAATACGTACCTCCATAAAATCTGGTAAGGTCTGAGTATCAACAAAACTAGGACACTCTGTGGCAGCGTCTGGTTCAACTCTGTCGATGCCTCTCTAAGATTTTCTTCTAGGTTGACGTTTTATTTTCTGAGACGCTTCAGTGGCAATGACAGTAGGGGCTTGAACGGTTATTGCAGCAATAGGAGGGTTTTGAGTTACTTCTAGTGCAACTCTGTCGATGCCTCTCTGAGATTTGCTTCTAGTTTGGCGTTATATTTTCTGAGGCAATTCACTGGCAGTGACAGTAGGGGCTTCAACAGTTGTTGCAGCAATAGGAGGGTTTTGAGTTGTTGTTGGTTCAACAGGAGAAGAAGTCGACATTCTGGTTGTTACAACGGGGGCTGTAACTGTTGTTGCAAGAGACCTCTCTGACCTAATTCTCTTCCTAGGAAATGCAAAGACAGAAGCAGGGAGTTTTCGCTTTTGAGCTGTAGCAGTAGGAGGGAGTTCTTCAACAACAATTGTTGCAGCTGAGTGTTGAGGCTCATGATTTGGTCCAGGGATTTCGTTGTCAACTGTTGGCTCAAGCACAACCGCAGGCATAGGGTTAAGTTGTTCCGGTTCAACTCTGTCGACATTTTTCGGAGTGATGTTAGAGTTGCTTCTGGTGTTGCGTTGGCCTCTTGGAGTCGACTTACGGGCAGTTACAGTGGGGATTTTAACTGTTGGTGCAGCCGAGGGCTCAGGAATTGGTTGCTCGGGGTCGGCCATAACAGCACAGGCATAGAATTTTGTTGTTCTTCCACTTCAGGTGATGGGACATTAGAAATTCCCATTCCGTTACGAATCAACAACGCTATCAATCTGTGATTGGAAAGACAATTCATGGGATGCTTCGATCTCTTGACAAAGTGAGCCATATTATGTAAGGAATGAAGAAGGTAATAAGGGATGTTTATTAGCTTCTGATGTCTCAAATGTGACAGTAGTATAAAATCAGAAAAAATAAACTACTTGGTATCTTCCTTCGCATGTAATGTACCTTTTTACAAATTTTGACACTTTCCCCCATGGTTCTGGTAAGGAACTTACATCTGCACCTCGGCCCTTGGTCTATACTTGCTCATTATCCACGAGAAAACCCTTATGTGCGTCGGGAAGGTGTGCTTTTCTATTAAACCATCTTTCTCCTGTGGTCAGCAACCCTGTCACAGCAGCCATGCTTTCTTCTGTCACTGGAATCGTCACCACGTGCACCATTGAATACCCTTTTGTGAGATTCTGACTGAACTCCAATACCTCTGCTTCATTAAACCCCTGTAACTTCTTAAAATAAGAAATCCAACCAGCCTGCAGAAATATTTTGTAAACATCTGGATGTAGCAGCAATGCATCCAGATTTTCCGATTCATACCTCACAGTTGATCCTCCCATGACATCGCTTTAGAGTGTAATAGTCAATTAAGAGGAGAAACCGGCACCTAAACCAGAGACACAGCAAGGTCGAACGTGGATTGCATAAAGAACGCAGTGTCTCAACGAAAATAAGCTTGGTCAAAAGGTGGCAGAGGTGAATATAAAAAGGGATTTTATTGTTAGGTCAGCGTAGATTTTCGTTCCCCCCAACTAATCTGATTGACTCTTTGTTTAATGAATTTAGGACAATCGACAAGTAAGCATTAAAGCTTGTTTCCATATCTACATCACTTTGACATGTGGGATTAGTAACGTACCTCATAACTTATAGCACGAACCGATCTGTCGGAGTAACTGCACTATCCAACTACCATTTGATCCGCTTGGAATAGTTGTAATGATGAGAGATGGCTCTGGAACGTGAGAAATGATGATATAACAGGTGGAGCATAGGTGGAGTCCTTTCTGTGGTTGACCAATTGGAAATCTGCGGATGTGGAGTCAAGAAATGATGAAGCGGCCTTTTCTGAGAGAGTGGAAAAAAATAGCAGCGGAAGTAACAAAACAGCAGTGTTTCAGCATGGAAAAATGGCAGAAATGCAAAAAATGGGTGAAGCAATATGAAAAATAGCAAAAAGGAATAACAGTGGTAGGTGTATCAACATGTATTTTTGGCCGAACTGGTGGAATTAGGTGTAGCTGTATGTAAATTGGCCAATTTGTCGGGAAAAAGGTGTAACAGCATGTAAATCGGCCAATTTGTCGGAAAAGAGTATAACGGCATGTAAAGTGACCATGGTGTAACAGCTTGTAACCTAGCCGAACACAGAATCCCTTAATTTTTAGGAAGTTTTTCAAACTTCAAAAACCAATACTTTGGATCCTTTCGTTGTAATCTACAGTGTTGTCCATCGATCTATCTGCACACAAGTAACTACCTGATACACTTTGGTTGAATTTATTAGAAAAACATAAAAAAAAATTAAGCAAAAACAGAAAAATTCAAATTTGCAGAGTTTATTTTTATACAAGGTTTTATTGAAAAGCGAAAATTTCTAAAGTTCAGAAAGGGAAGGAGCAATCTCCTTTCCCTGTAATAAGTGATAATCTGTATCAGTTGTACATCTGGATTTAAATTCGGCTTTGGAAAGTGGACATCGATACAGGCGCAAGCGATGACCATTTGCAAGTCATTGTGTATTGGATCCATCAATAGTGATGAACCTGACTGTCCCATTGGGAAAAATAGTGTTTACCTCGTAAGGTCCCAGCCATCTTATACGCAACTTACCTTGAAATTCTTTAAAGCGCGAATCATACAACAGAGCCCAATCTCCCTTTTTGAATAATTTCTTCTTGATGACTCGGTCATGCCACTTCGTTCTTTGTTGTTCAATTACTGTGGTTTGATGAATAGCATCCAAACGCTTCTCATCTAGCTCGTTTAGCTGCTGCAGTTTGGCTTTTAGTGCTACAGTCAAGTCTAGATTGACTGTTGATGCATTTCTTAGGGTTTTGATCTCGAATTCAATGGGAAAAACAGGGTTCTTCCCATATACCAGTTCATAAGGAGAAAAACCAGTTGTGTTCCTCCAAGTGGTTCGATAAGCCCATAGAGCTTCATGCAATCTATCAGACCAATCCCAACAATGTTCCCTCACTGTTTTAGTGAGAATAGCTTCTATTACTTTGTTTGTACTTTCCACCTGCCCATTACCTTAGGGATGGTATGGAGAAGTTGTTCTATGCAAAACATGATATTTACTAAGTAGGGCTTCAAACTTATGTGATGTGAAAGGTGGTCCCCCATCAGTTACTAATTCTCTGGGAACTCCAAACCTAACAAAGATATCTTCAAACAAAAATGCTAAGACAACTTCTTCTGAGGCCCTGATGAGTGCTTTTGTCTCTACCCACTTGGTCATGTAATCTGTGCAGACTAATATATAGACTTTCTAATTAGAAGGTGGGTTAATGGGCCCTACAAAATCCATGGCCCATCTCTCAAAAGGCTCCAAAACCACTTGACGCTGGAGAGGCATCGCATCCCTATGATTTGGCTGACCCATTCGTTGGCAACTGTCACAGGCTTGGACATACTTCCTTGCATCTTGAAATATTGTGGGCCAGAAATAGCCCATCCTCAAAATTTTATGCCCAGTCCTTTTATCAGCAAAATGACCCCCACAAGGGCCATCATGGCAAGCTTTAAGCAAATCATAAACTTCGTCATCTCTCACACATCTTCTAATTTCTTAATCCAAGCCTGTGTAGAAAAGGTATCCCCCTATCCAACTATACCGAGCACTCGTCTAAATTATCTTCTTTCTTTCTCGGGGAGATAGATGAGGAGGTATCTTCCCTACAACCAAATAATTAGCAATGTCTGCATGCCAAGGTGAGTGAGCAGACACTGCAAACAAATGTTCATCTAGAAAGGAATCATCTATAGGTGAATTGTCATCATTTATATTCAATCTTGAGAGAAAATCAGCAACCACATTTTCTTTTCCTGGTCTATCAACTATAGTGATGTCAAATTCTTGTAGTAGTAAGAACCATCTTGTTACTCGAGCATTAGTAATACGTTTATTCATTAAATATTTAATTGTTGAATGATCAGTATGAATAAAAGTAGAATAACCAGTGAGATAATGCCTGAATTTATTGATCGCATAAACTACTGCCAAGAATTCTCTTTTTATAACTGTATAATTTAACTCAGCAGGAGCCAAGTTTTTGCTGATAAAGTAGATAGCATAGGGATCTTTGTCCTCCTGTTGCCCTAGCACTGCACCAATTGCAGTATCAGAGGCATCTGAAGAAATGTTAAATGGCAGAGCCCAATTGGGCCCTCTCAAAATGGGAGATGTGGACAATTTTTGTTTCAGATCTGCAAAAGACAATTCGCACTTGTCAGTCCAACTAAAGTCAACATTTTTTGTTATTAAAAAAAATAAAGGAGAGGCAAGTTTGGAAAAAAATTTAATGAATCTCCTGTAATATCCAGCATGCCCTAAAACGCTTCTTACCTACTTATGAGTTGATGGAGTTGGAATGTCCAAAATTACTTGGATTTTGGCTGGGTCTACCTGAATTCCTGCATAAGAAATGAAGTGTCCCAACACCACACCTTCACTCATCATCATATGACACTTTTTTGTACTAAGAGAAAGATCAGGTTGTATGCATCTTTTGAGTACTTTTTCTAGATTAGCTAAAGCTTCATCGAAATCAGTACCATAAGGTGTAAAGTCATCCATGAATATTTCCATACAGTCATTCACCATATCAGAGAAAATACCAATTACAGCTCTCTAGAAAGTGGCTGGTGCATTACACAAGCCAAATAGGAGAACCTTGTAGGCAAATGTACCCCAAGGGCTGGTAAAGGTGGTCTTATCTTGGTCCTGTGGAGCAATGGTTATCTGGTTATAACCACTAAATCCATCTAGGAAAGAGAAAAAAAAATTCCCAGATAGGTTGTCTAGAACCTGATCAATGAATGGCAAAGGGAAATGATCCTTCTGCGTGGCCTTATTAAGGGCTCTATAGTCCACACACACTCTCTATTTACCATTCTTTTTAGGCACAATAACCAACGGTGAAACCCACTCGCTATCTGATATAGGGTAGATGAATTCGGCATTTAGAAGATTCTGGAGTTCTTCCTTAACGATCTCTTTAAGATTAGGGTTCATTCTCCTTTGGGGTTGGCAAATGGGTCGGCAATCTTCCTTAATGTATATATAGTGGGTGCATAGTTCCGAGGAAATTCCTTTCATATCCATGTAATTCCAGGCAAATGCCTCTTTATGTTAAATCAATAACTTCATCAAACATTTAGTTTCAGCAGAAGATAAATCAAGATTTATGTTCAGGCTTTTTCCAGGCTCGATTTCTACATCGATGCTCTTAGAACTGACTTTAGGAAATAATTCAGTTGTTTCAGTGTTTGCTGTAACAGCTGAATTAACTTGATTTACAACAGTTTCAAAGAACATCTCTACGCTGGCTCCTTCCTGGACAGTAGGGTCAAAGATTCTACTCAATCGGTGATACATGTTTGGTGTAACAGCAGAGGGGTCACTGATAAAGCTATTGATTAGCTCATCCTCTATTTCGTCTTTGAAACTCAGGGCTTTTCCTATGGTTAGTACAGGCAGAGCGCTTTCATCCTCAATGTCTATCCATAAAGAATTTTCGGGTTCCACACTGGGTGTAGCATGAGGATAAAGGGTAAGTTTCTTGGTATCATAACCATCAGAGATGGTCATTGAACCAGATCTACAACCAATGAAAGCATTGGCTGTAGCTAACCATGGTCTTCCTAGAATTAGAGGGTGGCCCCCCAAACGGGTTTTAGGTTGCAATATGACAAAATCAGCAGGATACTCCCATGAATCAACTGAAATAGCTAGATCATTGATTACTCCTTCTGGTTTGATAGTAGAACGATCAGCTAATTCTAAAACAGTAGGAGTAGGTCGGACTTGCGTTCTGAGTTGTAGCAATTGTGTCGTTTCAATTGGCATAATATTAATTGATGCCCCTAAATCAACTAACACATCGGGAATAAATGTCTGTCCAATTTTGACAGTGACTGTAGGGTTTCAAGGGTTGCCATATTTAATAGGTGGGGTTTTGCCTAACATACATTCAGACAATTCTCCCACTACGTGTACTGTGAGGGGGTCCCTAGGTTTCCTTCCAGGCTTTTTTATACAGATTTTGCAATTCTCCTAAGAGATTGAAGGATGGCAATTCCACAGTTTTGGTAATTTCTAATCTTTCAAGGAATGGAGGAGGGTCTACTAATTCTATGATAGGTTCGTCAGTTTCCTCTTTATCAGCAGATGGATTTTCCCCTGATTCCTTATCTGATTCTGAAGATGGAGCGTCTTCAATTATTGGCTTGACTATTCTCCCTGATCTCAATTTTATCTTATTACAGGGCATAGGGGTAATCGACAGAGTTGGCCCATTATGTATATCAATATTCTAAACGGCCTTATTATTTGGATTTGGGTTAGGTTGCACAGGCATCTAAGGTCGTAAGAGAGGATTGTTCTGTGGGGTATTGGGAGGTAACTGCAACTGTTCCTGCTGGTACTGGGGTTGGAACTGTTGTTGATAGGGGTTCTGTTGGTGATGATTCTGATAAGTAAGTTGTCGTTGAGGGTTTCTCCAATATGGGTTCCATTGCCTAGGATGATTCTGTTGTTGGGGCATAGGTACCCATGCATTGGGATCCTGATAAGGAGGTGGCATCCAATTTGGAGGTGGAGCATTCATCTGACCATATTGAAGTTGATTGTTCACATTATTCCAATAATTAAGTGTTGCAGGAGAGAATTGAGGGCTTATACCTTGACCTTGTGGTTGCCATTGTCTCCTCTGTGTTATTAGATAGGCAGCCTCCACTTCCTCATTAGTCGCCTTCATTGATGCTTTTACACATGGTAGGGAGGGACATTTGTCAGTGGCATGATCTAATTCACAAATAAGACATACCTGGACAGTGTTCAGTGGGCACTCCCTTGGTGGGCGTTTGTCTCTGCATTTCGGACAGAAAATGGCCAATGCCCGATCTGATTCTGCTTGTTTCTGTTTGATCTGCAGAGTATCAATTTGTGAAGCAAAAGAGTTAATCATTTATGTTTTGAAATCTTCTAACAGATTACCTATTTCTACTCTTGTTGCTCCTCCATTGGCTGATTTTTGTACCCTTGAAAAAGTGGCATCCCTGGTAGCTGGCTTATTCCTTGTAGATCCTCAAGAGCATCTCTTACAAAGATTTGCAATGTCTTCATAGGATTACTTAGATATATCTCCCTTGCCAAGCATATTCAGCATATCTAAACAATCATCTCTAACTCCTTTTAGCAATATAGTTTTGAGAATGTCCTTACTCACATTTGGATGTCCAGACCTTTGTAGATTATACTGGAGTCGCTCCACAAAATCTTCAAGGGTCTCGTCCTCCTTCTGAGACATCCTAAACAGTTCCTCTCTTCGTTCCCTCGTTCGGCAGTGGTCTTGGTATTTGTTCAGGAAAAGTTGCCTCATTTGTCCCCATGTTGAAATACTCTCTCCTCCAAGGCTCATGAACCATCTTAACGTGTTACCCTTCAATGTAGCTAGAAACAATTTAAGCTTCTGCGCAGTGGTAGTGTAGTCATAGCTTCTACACAGAATATCAAATTCAAACAGAAACTCATTTGGGTCTTCAGTAGATAATCCATGGAAATTTGGTAGGGATGAGAGAGGTATGTTCTTCATAGGAGCTATCCCTTGTGTGGGAACATTAGTAATAGGAAAGACTAGGGTAGAGATAGTATTTTCACCATTTGCATGATCTTCAATGTTCAGTGGATTCTCACAATGGAACTCTTCTTCATTATCCCCTTGATTTTCCATATGTGCTCTTTCTCTCCACTCAATACAGAAAGCGTCCCACTCCTCTTTAGTGACTATCTGTCCGTTGATCCAATAAACAACTTCTTCTAGATTTTCCCTGTTCCGAACTACGCTTCCTTTATCTTCAATATTCTCCAATGTTGCGTGCCGACTTGTTGGTGACAAATCTTCAGCTTCAGCCCCTGATGAAAACGATGTTTCAAAATGGGGTAGTTTTGATGACTGAGGGATATGTCTTCTTGGAGGATTAGAAGGGCGAAAGATAGATCCTAAAGAAGAATCTACTCTGGCTATAATCTCATCAACGGAGGTTTGCCTTCCCAGTGCAGGATTCCTTCCACCACGTCCTCTAGTACCTGTAGGGTTAGTATTTTTGGGGATACATCCTCTTGTTCCTTGATTCATGCAGACTATTCATTCCTAAGAAAAAGAAAACTAATGTGCTTACAAGAATCTGTAATTATCTTCCCCAACAACGGCGCCAAAATGTTGGGCACTTTAATTGTCTAAATAAATAGATAATTAAGGTGTTCAATATAATTTGTCAAACCTGAAGTTGTGTTATTGTAAGATAATTGTGCACAGTCTATGTTAGATTATGAAAGCAACACTAATCAAATTGCAGTAAGGTAAACTAAAAGAAACAAAATTGAAAAGTTGAACACTAACACAAGTTGCTGACACAGCTGGAGTTCTAATCTACTGTTGCAGAATTGAAATCACACTTGCATAATTGAAATCTAATTTGACGAGTGTATAAGAATCCTGGATTATCTAATCTATTCCAATTTTCTATTTTACTCTTGCAGAAGGAAATTTTGTGCTAATTGTCGAAAGGAAGTCTACTTAATTGCAAAAAGGGAAATTCACACTTCTAGTTACTTTTTCTTGAAAACGGAGTTTTAACCTAGTGCAGAAAAGGAATTAACTCTCAAAGCAATTCTCCAGCAGTATTCAACAATTGATTCTAACCCTCATGAGACACACTGATGCGCATTTAACAGAAAGGGACTGAACTGTAACAACAATTGTATTCTAAAAATGCTAAACAGATAAATCACACAAATCAAAGCAGTGAATCTAAAACTCAAAACAGAGGGGAGTCTGTGAGGAAGGTGGGCCCTTTCCTTCTCACTGAATCCACTCGAAAAGATTACAGTGGGTAAAAGAAACTCAATTCACTTCTTTATTAATTCGCAAAAATGTTCAAATACAACATGCTTCACTTCAATCTCTGTTCACAGCTAATCTTCGGTACCAATGATTACAAAAGTTTTGCTATTTAAAGACAGAGTCATTCAGTTAAAACGGACTCAGAACAACCTTGAGAATCCAAGATTCTCAAGTTGTTCATATGATACAGAAGATCTGTCATCTTCACAAAATCGAGAAAAAGAATCTTGATCACCAGCGTGAGCCAAAATGTGTAACAACCTTGAGGATCGATCTTCAGGATTCATATTTGAACGATATACCAGCTTCCAGGATCGGTGGCCATCTGTCGCAGCAGGTGTAACAGCTTCCAGGATCGGTGGGCATCTGTTGCAGTAAGTGTGACAACTTCCAGGAAAAGTGCGCAATTGTTGTTGTCGTGTAACAACATTCAAAACTGGCACATAGCTGTAGCAACTGGTGTAACAGCATCGATTTTTCTTCAAGACTTGGTTGTTTTACATATTTTGATCATTAGTTGAACATTCATGGGTAAAATATGAGAAACGCTACCAATCAAACATGTTAAGTAAATAAGAATATAAAAGCAAGATCAATGATTCATACCTTGGGAAAAAGGGTCTTAGCAAACATTATAGTGGGCATTTAGCATAGAAATGATAAGGTTGAATGAGCAAAAGATATGGTAAAAAATGGACATTTTTGGGTCCTAACAATGGGGAGACTACTCCACGAGAGGTTACTTCAGGGAAGAAGAAACCGAGATGGTTTCAGGAGACCCTGAAGGAAGCCAAGGAGTATGTTGGAGAGCCTCAGAGGTTGATGAGAGAGAGTAGGGTGCTGGAGAGTTTTGGGTCCCACTTGGCTATGGTGACGAGCAGATCAAATTCTAAGCCCACTTCTGATGAGCAGGTTGCAGACATACTCACCGAGTCCTTGCCAAGGGGCAAGGATGTCTACTTCATGGACAAGTTGGAGGTGGTGAGTAACACTTTCCTTGGTAAGAGGGAGTGTTGAGATTTGGGTACCTTGGAAAGTGGTCCCCTTGTGTTTGTGAGTCTTGTCATCGCACAAGTTGTAGGTTATCACACAAGTTTTAGGTTATTAAGAAATTTGTATTAGGGTTTCTGCAACCCTAATGGTTGTAGACAAAAATTTATGACAGTAGCAAGACGACCAAGAGAACTGAGATGCCCTAGAGGGGTTAGCAACCTCAAGGCATCCACAAAGAATCCAACTTAACAAGATTGATATCTCACCGAAACACGTTTACCAATCAAAACAATTTTACTTCTCCAATGCAAAAAAAATCATATTAGTGCCTTTATAATTGGGTGAATGGAGTCTTTAAAGCACAAGTTAGATCAACAAGATCCCTAGGGGTGTAAACCCTCTTACTCCCTAGGGTATGCCAATCAAACTAGGGCAAGTCTAGGAGGGTACACACTTGTATTTTTCCTAGCAACCCTTTTCCAAGAATGACTTATAAACTTAACAAATGAGATGAAGCTTAATGGAGGGTGTATACAACATACTCCTCCTAGGGTTTCAACCAACAACAACCAAGAATAAGCAAGAAATAACTAACAAGTGCATATTTTTCCTTACCAATTCCAAGAGAAAGAGAGATCAAACCCTAGTTCACCAAGCATTTACCATTCAAGAGCAAGTGAAGAAGCCTCCAAGAGGTGCGCACTACTTAACCAAATCCAATCACCAAGAGATAACACCAAAATGCTCAAGTATATCAAAAATTTCATCCATTAGTCTTCTCACAATGGGAGAGCTATGATGACAATGAGATACAAATGGTCACTATTTATACAAAATGTCTTAAACATAGTTTGTCCGCATAATTTAGGGTAAACCACAAGATAAGGGGTCAACAACACTAATCTTGCCCCTTTACAAAATAATATTATTTGATTCATACTTTTGCACATGAAAGAAACCCTAAAACTTGACGTCACCCTCCTTTTGGGCAACCTTTAGCACGTTTTGTTAAGTCGTTGAGGTTGGAGAAGGGACGTTGGGCTTCCAAAATCCATCTTCCAAGGTGTTAGGACCTCTCTCCACTAAATCAAGGTGCCACTCCTCATCAAAGTGCCAAGTGTCACATCACCACCACATCCCAGCCCATGCATGACATCAAGCTCCAAGAAGGTGATGTTTTTCCTCTCTCAAGCAAATCGTTTGTGTGGTAGGGGCTAGGTTAGGTCCTCCATGATGTCATCTAAGCCTCCAAAGGCATGGCTCCGTGATCTGACATGTGGGCCCTTGGAATCCAACCTGTGGGCTTTATTATCGCACAGTTTGTAGCTAGGTCAAATGGCTAGAAGATAGAGGCCAAACTGGCGTAACAGGAACCTACCCCACCCAATGTCACCTCAATGGGGAGGTTCTTTCTATTTAGGGAGGTTAGGCCCAGGGGAGACATCCCCGGTAACCTGGGTTTTTGAAGAGGCCAAGGTATAAAGGTCAAAGTAAAAGTCCCTCCTCACAGGTTACCACCAAGATCAGACAGTCCGGCTAAACAGCCAATAATGAAGTGTAGCCCCAAATGAGAACACCTGCCTGAAACAAGACAATAGAAAAACAATATATGCAGGCTATAATTCAATGGGTTAGTACTTCATATAACTATCTGATGTCAATAGATTAGCAATTATAACAATAAATATCAATGAGATCAACGTTTATCAATATAGCAGTGGAATAATATCAATTCATCAATAAATATTCAGATGATGTAGCCAACAATGTATTTAATCAATCCCTTACTCAATAAATGCTCTTAACCATCATCTAATTGCTTATCAACAGAAAGTGTTGCGTTAAGATGGAATAACCAAGTATGACGTAGGCCTAATTAGGGTTAGTAGTTAGTTAGGGTTTCAATTTTAAGAGTTTTAAGAGTTGTTTCAATCACTTTCACTTCAACGTTGGAGGCTAAAGATCAGTGCCTAGGGTTATGGAGTCAAAAGGTGAAGGACGCACAACTTGAAGAGGATGAGATTTAAAGGATAAGAGGGAAAGGTTTCAAGGTGCTGCAATGGCAGGGCCTTGAAGACAGAACCCTAGGGGAGAGAGGCTCACTCTGGTGTTGCTTAAGCAAGGCCTCGTGCTCTCTCCTCCTTCCCGGCAAACGGCTAGCTCAAAGACAAGTAAAATCTAGACAAGAAAGTTTAAAGAGGAAGAGTGTTGCAAAGGCAAGACTCTTTCATCAAACCCTAAAAGAAAAACGACCCTAGGTGTAGATAACCTAGGTCTGGGACGTCCTCTTTCTCTTGAAATTTAAAAGTACGGCTAGCTTAAGGGAGGAAGATAGAAAGAGTGTAGCAATGGCTAGGCTCTCTTCTTCTTCTTCAATGGCTTAAAAGGTTTTTCTATGAGGGGACATGAGACAACAACCTACTTGTGTGTTTGTCCCCTAGGGTTTTGATTCAACA
>ML796931.1:200389-214937 GCA_009831015.1 Picea engelmannii | reverse complement strand
CCTCCATGACCTTTAGTATCTCACACAACAAGGGAATTTTATTCACATTCAGAGTTGTGAGCTTCATCATAGGTTGGAAAAGAGGCTAAGAATGAAATCGAGGAAAATTTGGAATCGATTGTTTATGGTGTTGATGTTGGTTTGAATCGTCAGTGAGAAGAAGCCAATTCATGATCCATTTTTGTTTATAAACCATATGAGGAGTTAGGTACCATGTCAGTAGAATATCTTAAGGAGTATGAAAAACGTTTTCGTAATGGTTGGAAGGAGGTCATTCAAAATGATGAACCGGATAGTGGATTGGTATATGTTCTAGTTAGTAATTTTTTTATGCATTTGATAATAGTTTACTTCTAATTCTAGATGTAGATACATATCATCGTATCTATAGAAATAATTGAGTTGTTATTTTCATTAATTGCAGTTTGGAAATATCTTAAATGAATCTCCAATAAATAGGGGACTTGATTCCACAAGTTTAAATTTGGATGGGTTGAATCAGGTATGTGTTTTCTAATATCCAAAGAAGATCACTTTAGTTGTCCAATTTTCAATCGTTTGAATAATATCAACAAAATGACATTTATAATTTTGTATAAATGTGAACACATTGAATCCTAGATTTAGTTCTTAGTTGTGTTGTTCATAGATCCCTATTCCATCTCCTACTACCTGGGAAGGCTTGTCTCAATTTTCATTAGGATATTTTGAAGAGGGTGGGAGTTCACATGTATCATTTCATGTTGAAAACAAATTTAGTTATATATTAAAATTGAAAATTGTCATTTAAATTATTAATTTAAAATAAAAATGTCTTAAACAACATTTAATTTATTGAATCATAGGTTGATACATCATAAGCATTACATGTTTTAAAATTTAAAACTACTATTTAATGTGTTAAAATAAAACAAATTTAATTTTCAAATTTAAATTGTGTTATATAGGGTAATGTGGAGAAGAGAGTACATGAGAGTGTGCTTGAACAAAATGTGGAGAAGAGTGTTGGAAGATTGGTTGTTGTCATTGATGTCGACCCTAGTCATTGGTTTTGGACCGCAGGATTGATAAAGGTATTTGGACATGAAGGACAATGCACATGCAAATAAAACACCCATGGATGGATATCTTGCATCATGTTGTTTCCAGTGGTATGTGGCATGTCACGTGGATCCTCATGGTTGACGAGAAATAAATTTTTGAAGATGACAAAGTGAATTGAAGAAGGAAGTACATGTAGGCCCTGAAGATAATTAAAAAAAATAATTACAAAATAAGAAAGTGTCAAGTTGGCCCTAATGTTAAAAGGAAGTGACATAAATGGTATAAATAAATATCATTATACATTCATTTGATACATAAGTCGAATTTCAGAGGAAATCATAAGTAAAGAAGGTTGGAGTTCAAGGGAGGATGAAGTCTTTTCGTGATGTGTTATAAGGTGTTCCGAGTAAAACAATCATAAATTGTTCATAGAGAATACAAATGAAGTGGGACCAATTTCATTGGAAAACATATGGATTGTAGTTTATTGTGTGTGAATTTCAGAATCTGATGTTAAATATTGAGCACGGGGCATTCTGTAAAAGTTCTCTCTCCTGAATAAACCATGATTGAATAAAGTCTACCATTCTTTCTATAACTTCTTTTTGGGGAGGATTCAAGGAGTGAAACTCGGAGAAGTTTCAGAGAATACATTGAGTAATATTATCTATAGGATAAGAGTATTCCATGAATTGAATAATTGTAGAAATGCAAGAAGTCTCAGGAAGCATTATCAGGTTCTATGTGATGGTTGGTTGATGGTGATGATTTAATGTAAAGTTTTATTATCTCTCATATATTCTTGGGTAGAAGGAAGGGGCAAGGATGGAGAGTTCAACCCTCTCTTGATATTGGAGGATTTTATATTCCTCTTGGATTTTTATCCCTCCCTTTACATTTGGAAGCTATAGCTACCTTTGGAAGTCTTTACTTCCCTTGAATAATAACTATTGATTATTTCTCATATATTGTGCATGGTGTATTGTGGTGTATTAGTGTAACTCTTATACTATTGTTCATTTCTCATTGGATATAATTGAATGGTTTAAGTATAATTTGAAAAAGGTTTTAAATTATACTTGATACTGATTCACCCCCCTCTCAATATATCAGAGCGGGTTACCTTAAGTACAGTTTAACCACTGGAAGGAAGATCCTAAGAAGAAATGGAAGACAAAATTCCAAATGAGATTCCACCATTTGATGGAAGAAATTTTGAATACTGGAGTAATAGAATGGAAACTTACTTGAAAGACATTGGGGAAGATGTTGGGTTCTCAGTTGTTTCAAGATACAATGCTTTGAAGAAACCAAATACTGTATCTCAGAAGGAAGAAAAAATGACCAACAAATTGACAATAGATACTATCCTGGATGGATTGACAGATTCAGTGAAATACAAGGTGGGATCATGTGCATAATCAAAATAACTTTGGGACAAGCTACAAGACCTTTATGCAAGGGAAGAACTAGAATAAGAAGAAGAAGTTGAAGCAAATTACAACATCTCATATTTCAAATAAGCAAATAGAGGTCAGTTATTTTGCTTTAATTGTGAAGGAGTAGGACATGTTGAATTTGAATGTCCTCATCCAAGGATTGAAAGATATGACACTGAAGAAGAAAATTCCAATGAAGAAGAAGAAAATCATGAAGAATAAATTATTTAAAGAAGATGTGAATCTTAAAAAATTGAAGCATGTTGACATTGAAAATAGCAAGCTCAAAGACACACAAGGAAAACTAAGAAGTGAATTGGGTAGTTGTGAAAAGGCAGTTGTAATATTGAAGAAACAATTAGAAGACTTTGAGAAACTAAGAGAAGAAAACATTTCCTTGAAGACTCTTCTCAAAGAACAAAGAAGAATAGGAGAAGTAAGGAATGTCCAAATGATGAAGAGAGAAGAAGATTGTGAGAAACTTGAACAAGAAGTTGTCTAATTGAGGAAGAGATTAAGAAACTCTCAAGTGACAAAATACTTAACACATATTGGATGCATGGGTGAAAATTCATAAAAGAAGATGAAAATACCAACAACAAGGTTGAATAAAGAGCTACACAGATAGTTGATGAGAAGTGGACCAGGATACCATAAAGAAGGAATGATTACAAAAAATATGAATATCCAAGAAGACCTCCTACCTTCAGGAATCAAAGAAGCTTCAATCAGTATGAAGGAAACTACAAAAGAGTAGATCATGAACCCAAATGGACTACATCACAAAGAACGCCACTTACCCCAAGTTATCAAAATTTCTTTCTTGGTCATTGTTATACTTGAAAAAATTTTGGACATAAGGAAATTAATTGCAGAAACAATGAAAGGAACAAATACGCAAGAAATATGAATGGTGAAAATAGAATATATGGAAATAATCGTGTATTTTTCAACAAAAGTTATAATTACTTCTCCCCATTGATGGACCAAAATATTGTATTCTACAAATGTAATTATCTTGATCACAAAGCATGAGATTACAGATATATGAATGAAGATGTCCCTATGCGAACCACAATATGGAGAAGGAAATATATTCTAAACAATGAATATTGTATAATAGCATTAACCACTGAAGAATGTAAAGAAGAATATGAATGGTACATAGACAATGGATGTTCTTCACACATGGCCGAGGATCAAGGAAAATTCATCAGCTTGAAGAGAAAGGGTGTCAATGTTGCATTTGGAGATGACTCGTCTGCCAAAATAATTGGAAAAGGTGTAGTAGAGCTTGGAATAAAAAATGTAAAAGCAAAGAATGTCCTATTGTTTGAAGACTTGAAGCATAATCTACTCAATGTTAGTAAAATGTGCGATCAAGGATACACTCTTATGTCTGACTCCCAAAAATGTAAAATCAGAGAAAATAACTCAGGAAGATTGGTTGCAACTACAAAAAGAAGACTGAACAACATATACATCCTAGACATGAATAAGAGAGAGAAGACAAAAGCCACACAAAAGGATTCCAAGGAAGAAAAAGTCCCAAAGAACAAAAATAAGGATGAAATATTATTGAGTGCCACATGTTCAGGGGGAGAAACCCCAAAGAAGAAGGTCACCTTATGCCATTGAACTTAGGGGGAGAAGCCCTACCATTTTCCATTGATGCCAAAGGGAGAGAGAAATTGGGATCATGATGATAGGGGGAGCATGAGTGTTTCCATCAATGACAAAGGGGGAGATTATTGGAAGATTGGTTGTTGTCATTGATGTCAACCCTAGTCATTGGTTTTGGACTGCAAGATTGATTAATGTATTTGGAAATGAAGGACAATGCACATGCATATACAACACCCATGGATGGATAGTTTACATCATGTTGTTTCTGGTGGTATGTGACATGTCACGTGGATCCTCATGGTTGAGGAGAAATGAATTTTTGAAGATGAGAAAGTGAATTGAAGAAGGAAGTACATGTAGGCCCTGAATATAATTAAAGAAAATAATTACAAAATAATAAAGTGCCAGGTCGGACTTAATGTTAAAAGGAAGTGAAATAAATGTTACAAATAAATATCATTATATATTCATTTGATACACAAGTCAAATTTCAGAGGAAATCAGAAGTAAAGAAGACCGGATTTCAAGGGAGGATGAAGTCTTTTGGTGATGTGTTCTAAGGTGTTCCGGGTAAAAAAATCATAAATTTTTCATAGATAATCCAAATTAAGTGGGACCAATTTCATTGGAACAAGTACGGATTGTAGTTTCTTGTGTGTGAGTTTCCGAATCTGATGTTAAATATTGAGCACGGGGCATTCTGTACAAATTCTCTCTACTGAAAAAAACCAAAATTGAATAAAGTCTACCATTGTTTCTATAACTTATTTTTGGGGAGGATTCAAGGAGTGAAACTTGGAGAAGTTTTAGAGAATAAATTGAGTAATATTATCTACAGGATCAGAGTATTCCATGAATTGGAGAATTGCAGAAATTGAAGAAGTCTCAGGAAGCATTATCAGGTTCTCTGTGATGGTTGGTTGATGGTGATGATTTAATGTAAAGTTTTATTATCTGTCATATATTGTTGGGTGGAAGGAAGGGGAAAGGATGGAGAGTTGAACCCTCTCTTTATATTGGAGGATTGTATCTTCCTCTTGGAGTTTTATCCCTCCCTTTACATTTGGAAGTTGTAGCTAACGTAGGAAGTCATTACTTCCCTTGAACAATAACTATTGATTATTTCTCATATATTGTGCATGGTGTATTGTGGTGTATTGGTGTAATTATTATACTATTGTTCATTTATCATTGGATATAATTGAATGGTTTAAGTATAATTTGAAAAATGTTTTAAATTATACTTGATACTGGTTCACCCCCCTCTCAGTATCAACAAAGAGAGTGCGAGATATTGGGATTGGAGACGAAGCATCCATACCTGGGAAGGATGTGTCTATTCATGATGATTCATAAATGTATGTTCATTACACATTAGTGAGTTTTAATTTTCTTTTATGTTGGGGTTTTACATAAAAGTGTTCAAGCTTGTTTTTGTTGAATAAGCTTATATTTTTTACTTTTTTCAATTTTTTACTTTTTTCAATTTTTTGTTTTCTCAAATTTTTAGTTTATCCTTTCCTATTCATAGGGTTACTAAACTAGTGTCTATATAAATTTTTAACTCTTTGATCAATTATTTTGAAATATATATAAACTCTATATAAGCTTATCGTTGTCTTAAATGGTACATTCAAGCTTATTTATGTTTAGATCATGATGAATACCTAATTTTGAACTTGAAAAATTGATTATTTAAGAATAGACTCTATCCCACACTAGAAAAGGGGAAGTTTTTAAATTTTCTCCTATTGCATTCCTTGCCTTCTTGTCCAACAATGGCATAGTATGGACATTTTTGTTTTTTGCATACAACAAAGTGAATTCCTTCTTTCCAGGGTATTTTCAAACTCTTAACTAAATTGATTACTAACCACAAAAACCAACATTCAAGTAGATTTACAAATAAACTATGTGCGTGCATGATCTCACTTATGTTTAGATTATGACGAAGGCATATTTCAAAGAGCATTTTATTATATGTAATATGAATACATCCCAAAGATGAAATATTTAAATGGTTTTTGAAGAATGACTTAATATATGTGTAGATTTGTGTTTTCTTCATGTACATGAAAGATTATATGATCATAACATCTAGTCCACGACAGAAAGAGGAGATAAGAGGAGATAAGTATTTTCTAGAACTCACATATACTATATGTAAGCTAGCTCACATATAGTAGCTCACATATAGTATATGTGAGCTAGCTCACATATACTATCAAAGACCATTTTATTATATAGTATATTTGAGCTATCTCACATATAATTTCAAAGAACATTTGATTATATGTAATATGAAGACATCCATGGATGATTTTAGGGGCTAAATTTTGCTCATGGGCTAATTTTCCATGGTTTTTTCAAAAACGAGATTCACTATTTTAAAAATGATTCGCCCAAATTCTATAGGATAAAATTATTTTACCTTAAAAATCACCAAAATTTTATAAAAACTATATAAAATCCTTAAACATTTGAATATTTTTACAAAAATATCACCAAACATTTATAGTTGGAATATGAAGGATAAGTAAGATTCGGTAAGGTTTCTACATTTAAAAATAAATTTCCATCCTTGAAATCATCCTTGAATTATACATCCCAAAGATGAAAGATTTAAATGTTTTTTTAAGAATGACTTAATATATGTAAATATTTGTTTTTTCTTCATGTACATGAAATATTATATGAGAACATCTATTCCACCGTAGAAAGAGGAGAAAAGTATTTTCTGGAAGAATGGTTTTTAAAATGGAGATTTGTGAACTTTCATAGATATAAGAAATTTCTTGGAAGAATGACTTAATATGGATATTTATGAGTCCTTTAATTTGAAAGGACATTATGGAATTTGATTATATGAGAACATCTATTCCACTACAGAAGAGGAGAGAAGTATTTTACTGCTGAGGAGATTAGTATTTTACTGCTGAGTAAATAAGATCACCTGGGATGAGAATTTCACCCGAAGGATTTGAGACTTTATCCACAAGGAGATAAGTATTTTATTGGAAGAATGACTTAATATGGAGTTTTGTAAAAATTTTGCATCCACTGTTTTATATTTATTTTCATATTATTATCTAACTCTAAACACAAAAAATTCTTACCAAGAACACAAATTTTCTCTTTGAATTTTTTTAAGATTTTAGATAAGATTTTACAAATTGTTTAAATCATGTATGCTTAATGTGGAGAGTAACGATTTTGGAAGTTTTGGAACTTTGTGATGGAAGTTTGGTTTAAAAAAAGTGCCAAAAAACTTTAATAAAAAGAGAGGGAAAATCTTAAATCTGTTTAACTCTACTTGGGTATGTTATTATTTCTTATTGTTTATTTAATATTCAGTTAAAGTATATATGCTAATATGTGTTATTTGTTTTTTTTATTATTTTTTTTTATTGTTACAAATGTTTAAATTATATTTGGTGGAAAGAAGTATGTTGGAGGATGAAACTTACCTCTTTTGGTATGTATGTAATTTTTTCTTTAATCACAATGTGTTTTATTTATCTAAAATGGTACAAGTGTACATTTTATTTTAAATTTGTACATATATTTTATTGTAAATTTTAATTTTTGAATTTTGTTTTCTTTTGCAGGTTTGAATTGCAGGTATGAAGTGATCTATCTTAAAGCGATGGCTTAGAGTCCATAATTTTGGAGTTAAATGTCTTAGCTTTTGTTATCATCCTAAATTGGATGTGGAACCTATGTATTTGGCGGTGTAACTATTCAAACTTTGATTATATATATATATATATATATATATATATATATATATATATATATATATATATATATATATATATATATATATATATATATATATATATATATATTTGATATTTTTGTAACTAAAAATATCAATTTATTGTCTCATATTTGATTTCTCTTATATTCTTTATGACAGTGAATATATTGTTTATTGTTTCATCTTTGATTTTTCTTATATTTTTTGTGATATTGAAACTTATATTGTTTATGATGGTGAAATATATTGTTTATTCATTAATAAATAGTCAATAGCTTATAATTTGAATTTTTATGTTTTATGGTGAAAGGATAATTTATGTTTTAATGGAAGCTTCTCGATGCCAAGTCAAAGGGGGGAATCCAAGAGAGGGGTTGCATCATATAGCTTGCGAGGGAGAGGACAAAAAAACACTCCAGACTTTCATCTGCCTACAACTCATGCCTCTCATTCCTCCACCCTAGATCTCCCTCCTCTATCCTCCCCGTGGGCCCGCATAGTGGAGTGGTTTGACAACATAGATAATTCACTCGGCTTCACACCTGATATTAGCCCAGAAGTGCCATCCATACACCAGCCTCCCTCCCACCTTCCTTCTTTATCCTCTCTCCCTAGCCCGAATACCCCCCTCACTTCTTCCGCCTCTCCCCACACTTCACCTCCTCTTCCGCCCCTTCTTTATCCTTGTCCACAACCTTCATGCACACAATGCGATGGGTTTATGGAGCTGAAAAATTCTTTGGACAACATCCATATCTCAGTCTTCGAAGTCAGGCGTGACATGAAGGAGATGTTGATCAGAGACAAACTTCGTGAGTGTCGCGAGGAGCACTTGGAGACTCTCATCTACACTCTCCTTCACACCACTCCAGACATACGGACTTCATCCCCAGACATTGTGCATGATCCTCAGATGGAACAGAAGCCAGGCCCAAGCTTCAAATGATTACTTTTGATTCTTGGTTTTTTGATGTATTTAGACGGATTACTTCTCTTGGCTCTAGCCCTGCGAGGCACCTTAGTGTCTTTTTCTGCAATTGTGAACTGTTTGGACAAGTGGTAGGATTGGTTTCTCATCTGGGCGATGAAATAAATATTATAGTTTCTAACTTATAATTTAAATTTTGTTTGATTTGGAGATATGGTTGAAAATAGTCAAAACAAGTCATCAAATTTTATAGTTTCTTATGAAATTTCACAATGAAATGACAGTCCAACACTAAACTGGTTATGTTAGTCTTTAATTTCTTTTCAAGATTTCAATATATTTATTCAAGAAAATGTGAAACAAAAATGTGTACGTTGTAATAAAAATTGAAATAAAAACATGATTTAGAATGTAAAATTAAAATATACTTTAATATAAGTAAGTGATTCTCATTAAAAGTTATATTGATATAAATTTATATGTATTGAAAATGGTAGAAAATGGTTGATCTGGAAATTATCAATCCTCTGCACATTGGAAGTATTCAGTAATGTCATTCATATGACACCTACCATTAATGGAAGTATTCACTATACCATTAATGGAAGTATTCAATATGAAAGTCCAACATTAAATTGGTTATGTTAGTCTTTGGTTTCTTTTCGAACTTTCAATATATTTATTCAAGAAAATGTGAGATAAAAATTGAAATAAAAACAGGATTTAAGCCTATTTTAATATATAAATTAAAATATACTTTAATATAAGTAAGCGATTTTCGTTAAAATTTATATTGATATAATTTTTTTTTGTATCAAAAAGGGTAGAAAATGGTTGATGGAAATTATCAATCCTCTGCACATTGGAAGTATTCACTAATGCCATTAATATGAAACCTACCATTAATTCAATTAAAATTATGAAAATCTAAATGAAATAAACCAAGCCTTAGTAGATGACCTCTTATTTTTTATTTTTTGTTATCAGGCCACAAATTCAAATTTTTCAACTTAAGTTTTTTTCAATCAAACTCAATGAAAAATATGTTTAATGTGTAGAATATAAGTAACTTGTTACTTGTTCATCATACACAATTTTATTTCAATTTTCTTCAAGATATTGAAATCTAAATGCAAAAATTTAACAATTTAATATAATATCCACACTTTTGGAATCAAAATTCACAATTTCATAATTAAAATTGATACTTTTTAAGATGAATTTAAAATTTTTAATTAGGATGATAATCATATGTATTACCTTGAATTATTTAATTAGGATTTTAATCATACACTTTAATATGTCTTTAAAGTTGTTCTAAGCCATCAATAGTCCCTTATAATGACATTGAAATGGGTCCTAGTTTTGATATGAGGTTATCCTCTTCATATGAAAAAGCAATGAACAATCAAATTGCAAATAACGAACAAAAATCCTATATGTAATAAATTGATTACATGCATTAAAGGATTGGTGTATATGATTTGGATAATTTGTAGGATTAAAGTATAATCATCCAAAGTATATGTCAATTTGGGTTCCCTAGATGCAATCTATAGGTTCTTCCCTGAAATTGTAAATAAGGCTTGGTAAATTTTATAATTCATCAAAAATACAACTTTTCTTAATTGAATGGACCGTGAAAGTAAACTAAACTGGAAATGATTCTAGAATCCTAGATATACATAAATACGTGTACTTTCAATGTAAAATATAAAATTATGGAATGTACATGTCACTTTTATAAAGAAATTGTAATGGTATTCCATCTTCAATTATTCGTTCATGATCGGCTTTGGACATTTTCCATTTTCTAACTTTTGTTTTTTTTCTTGATTAAAATTCTATTAACTTTATGTGCGTTGCACATACCAAATGACTATATTGACTACTTATGACATATGATTGGTAGTCTTGAAAGTGAACATGAGTATCAACTTGATGGGTTTCTTGAAAAAATATACTTTCAATACGATGGATCCTCTTTCATATATAAAACTGTTATCATCAAAGTATTCTAATAACCTCATCTTTTGTTCCGTGCATCACATCAAATAATATTTCACGGTAACAGTGTTGTCTACAAATTCAACCACGAAAAAGACATATCCTGCAAATAATTCGATATATTGGACAAAAAATAGTTCGTGTTATATTATCACACAATTACATCTACAAGTTATTTGAAAAAATTTAAACATAAAAATTACCTTCTCTAACAAGATCAAAAACTCTATCGCCATCAATTGACACTATAGTTTCATTTGATTCCATCTCCTCTGAGATTTCAAGTGGCATTTTCCCTTTTATATTAAGTTTGATATGTCTCCAAGATTTAACATATTCTGCATTTTTATTTTCGAAAATCTCTATGGATTATCTGTCCTCTATGCAAACTGAACAAAAACAAGACTCATTTCTTCTATCAAATGAAAAAACATTTTGATAGCATTTTGTTTTAGCTGAATGCATTTTTCGTGTCCCATGTATTGTATCGACTTCATATGGGATTGATCTATTTACATCTTGTATTCCAACATACCAAAAAAACCTGCACAAAACAAGAACTTGTTAACTTGAAATCTCTCAAGAAAATGATTGAAGATTGAATATAAATTTGAACATGTGAATAAAAATATCTTGTGTACATGTGTAACATGTATATATAGATACACATGTGCACATCCCTTGATGGATTATTTTCATGTCTTAGCGCCATTTTTCACCATTCAACAACTTGATCAATGGATTCAAATCGATAGGCATGAGGGTTCATCTGATACCTTTGAAGTGCTCATTTTACACATGCCCCTGCACCATCGTGCTCTCCTTTTCCCTGATGAGTCTCAAAAAAATTCCAACAAAATATGTAATGTTTTATTTTTTTATGAAGACGACACAACCAATAGAATGATCGTGAAGATTTGAACTGACCCATACACCCATCTGACCATATCCAATGTCGATCAAATCTGATTCTGCGTTCTTTCAATGAATCATAAAATTTATCAAAGCAATGTTGTACATGATGTGTGTCGTGTGCTCAATCATCACTTATATAAAAGTGATATTCTTTAATAACATGCTGATTGTCGTTGGTGTTTTCTATGTTATCAAGACTCCGTTGAGGATGTCTATATAGAACGTGGACAAATATAGTGACTTGATCATAATGATATTATCCACTCTGTAATTGTTTTTGTGAAGAGAATGTGTAATTATCTGCAAAATCAACTACAGAAAAAATTGTCCCTAGTGGAAACACTTCACGGGATTGTTTGAATTGTAGGTATTTCCATCATGATCTATGTGAATGCTTGGCGTATTTATAAATTCTTCCTCAAACTTCTTCAAAAAATTTAACACACTGATTTTATCTACTTTCAAATCAATCCTTTTGGAAATAACATTTGAAGAATGTGGAGTCATGTTGTTGATATATTCATATCTCTTCCAATTGACGGTTATATTAGAAAATAATTGATCATTCATATCAATATGATACTTTGAGTGAAACAAACTTATATTTCCACAACGATCACATTTCTTTCCACCAACACATTTGTTTTGGTAAAATAATTCATCACCTTCTCTTTCACATAGAATTTTAGATATAAAAACACAAAATGTGGAAAGAGGAGGTGAACTTGGCCATAAAGTTTTACTAAAATCAAGAAAAGTGTTGTAATATAACTCAAATTACACATGATAACAACAACAACAAGTGTCACGAACAGTGATGGGTCTAACAAACTGTTATCTCCTAAACTAGCACAGTCAAAATTGTCATTTTTAGGTGATAGGGAGATGTCCAAAAAATTATTTCTAAATTTTTATAGGCTTGTTAGACAGCCTATTGTTTGTAAATAAACTTGAAACAAACATTGGATTTGATTTTCTTAAGCAAAGGGAGAATTTCAAGTTTCGGTGGTTTAGGTGAACTTGTGAAGCATTCATTAACCACCGAAAGCCTTGGTTTTCGGTGTTTAAAAAAGAGAAACATAAAGCCCAGTTAGCTACCGAAAATGTTTCAAGGTGGAAAAAAGAAGGCCTGTGCTTTCGCACGATCTAGCTGTCAAATGGCGCAATCATGAAGTGATAACCGCTGGAAATTGAAAGAATCAGTGATGTAAGGTGGTATTGTTACATCTGATCAAGGTTTGATGCTCTGTAGTACTTCCAAGAGCCCCACTTGTCATTTCGAGTTATATCCTCGCATACGCAGAAATCTATGAAATGATTGTCTCGTCTATCTGTTTGATGTTCACATGGCTCTCATAACTTCAAGTCCCAAGAGATATCTACATGATGATTTCCCATTCATGTTTATTATTCAAAATACCTTTGATATAGGAATCATAACCGAGCTCTCTGTTATTCCTTATCTCTGTTTCATCAAACCCGAGTCTTCAAGTTATTTTCATTATATCAAGCTCGAGTTTCTAGTTATGATTTATTAAGATTCGGTCTATCTCACAGAAACCAAGTCATCCCTATTCCTATGCCTATCAATTCACCACAGATTCACTATTTTCTCCTGAATTTAGGTGTGTTATCTCCCCTAGATCGCAGGTTCTGCTAAATTGCAGGAACAGGTCAACTAATTCAATCAAATGCAGAAAGAAGGACCAACTCTCAGGCCTGAACTAGATGGAACTTGGTATCTTGAGGCTCATCCTGAGATATGCGATTTCTTCAAAGAAGTAGGGTGTTTTACCTATTGTGAGAAGTTATAGAGTTTTCACCAACAGGTATTAGAGGTCTTTGCTCTATCTTATGATGGTAGGAAGGCCATTATTGGCAAAGAAGAGTTCAATGTTGATGAAGCATTGATTGCAGAGGTCACTAGTTTGCCAAGAACCGGTGAATGCTGGTTTAAAACCACTGTTCCAGTCGATATAGAGTTCAGGTCATACCTTCAACCATAGCACAAAAATCTGATATGGAAAAAAGACATTCCTATGTCTTATTTGGAGACCAAATGGCAGTCCCTGCTCAAAGATATTTTTTCCTACATAACGTGTGAAGGTAGGTATAATCGAGTCATGTTTTATCACTTTAAATTTCTCAATCATTTTACTAGAAGGACCCCTATCAATCTCCCTTATTACCTTCATAAGGCCCTTACCAAGATGGCTCGACAAGTGAAGGACAAACCCAATAAGGTAGCCAGTAGACTCTCACACCAAGGTCTGATTACCCTAATCGTTAGAGAGTCCTTGAAGAAGAAAGATGTCGATTGGAATTTCTTTCTATTTTGGAACGAGTTCAATACTAACTTACAGCCAGAAAACAAAGAGAAGAAACCTACCTCAAGGAAATCATCCACTCCTAGGAGCAGCAAAAGGAAAATGAGGGCTATCTCACCTCCTCAGGTTGAAACAGAGACATCATCTGTCAAGATCAAAAGAGCCAAAAGGAAATTAAATTTTGGCAAAGAAGGTGAGCAGACCGAGGATCTTGCTGAAGGAGATAACCCTCTGAACTTACCATACAGTGACTCAGAGCTAGAGCATGAGTCAGCTGAGACATAGGGTGACGAACATGCTGAGAAAGTTGCAGAATATTATCCCAACTTTCCCTCACCAACTCCCCTAGGTGAACACAGTCAACCATTAGCAGAAGCTTCTTCAAGCAAACCTAAAGCTTCCAAGACTTAGAAAATCAGTAAACTTCTGAAATAGATCTATGAGATGGAAGTTTTAGAAAGAGTCATTAAAAAGACAAATGCAGAGTTAACTGAAAGAAATG
>ML796931.1:159121-175972 GCA_009831015.1 Picea engelmannii | reverse complement strand
TTTCTTCAAGGGTTGACATCAATGACAACCAACCTTAATCAACAATATCAACCATTATTGGTTCCCTTCACCATTCCCTCTCATGCATCATAATCTTTATTGGCAACCCCTTTAGTAGTTATGCAACAATTTTGAATTTATTAATCAACAAAAATATTTATCTTACCTTTTGTAGAAAAGGTTCATCAATTCCAACATCCACACATAACTATTATGTATTGTTGGCACAGGGGCAGACCCAGGGTTCAACGCTCAAGAGTGCACCAAACAATCCCTAACTACTAGCCCTTTCAGCAACACTTGCGAAGCGGATTAAGTCTCACCTGAGGTAGAGGCAGGGGTGGTTGCAAGACTCAGGTGTCCGCAACCTTATCTGGGACACAGATCTACGATTCTATCCTTATAGGGCACTTAGCATCGATTATTCATCAATATTCAACCCTTCTTATACTTCGCAGATAGCACAGAGCATCGCAACATTCACTTAGATCTAAGATATTTCAGCACTTAGCAATAGTAAAATAGATCAGATCTAGTAGATCAGCACTAAGCATCTTCATACATATCAGATCTAACATTCATACACATCTAAGAAGCACGAAGCCTAAGTAGATATATCTAAATATATCAAAGCACTTAGCAATGGAAGAGATAAACACATCAAGTCAAATCACAAATAATAATACACAGATTTACATGGTTCACCCACTCCCTAGGGCTACATCCACCAACTCTTCTTCTTTATTAGTGTCTTCAATCGGTTACAACACAAAGCCACTCAAAACCCTTACTTCACACAGGATATAAGATCTGCATAGCTCGCTAGATCCTTCTTCCTTATACTTCAGCACAAAGCCTTCTACAACCTCTTACAACAACTTGCACTTAGCTCTGCAAGCCTCTTACAATCATGCACAGAGAATTTACAATCCACATCCGATCACACAGATATAACTACTAGCACTAGGCCATCAACCATTCTTACATTTCCTAAGTATCTATTTATACATTACAAAAGTGGGCCTAAGCGTGGGTAAACCCATGGGCCGACATCCCTTTCCCATTACATTAACCCAAAACCCTAAAAGAGGCCCAAAAGTGGATCAAGAACCTATTATCTATGCTTCACTTGGTGCTCCTTCTTCGACTAGTTGTTGAAGTCCCAAAATAGTTCAAAATGACCAAGGTTATCCCAAAACTTGGTCAAGGGATAACATGCCCCCAACACTCACCTGTGACTCGTCCCGAGTCACTCTGGTCTGCACAATTATGCTTCGAAATCCTCGAGCTTAGCTCGAGATTCTTCAACCTTCTACTTCGTTGTGGCCTCCTGTTGGGTGAATGCTAGGATAACTGTGTTGTTTACTAGTCGTTCTAGGAATTGTTCTACAATGATGATGACTTTCTCAAGCTCTGCTCCCTGGTTTTCGATCTCAGAAAATAACATGCATGCCTTGTCTTGCACCAGTTGGATTTGATGAGTGATTTCCATCACTTTTCTTTGGATCATATGTATCTGTTGTTGAGTTGTGTGTTGTTGATGAGATCTTTTCATTCTATCCACTATAGACAGGGCCTTCAACTGCGCTTGTAATGTATCCACATGCTTCTTTTCTTCCTGAAGCTATGACTCTAGTGTCTGTAACTCTGGATTCTCTGTAAGCTTCTCATAAGTCTGGGTGCTCTAGTTACTGATTTTCTTGTACTCCAAGGCAAGAGCTTTCAATCATTCAACTACACTGTGAGCAGTTGCTTCTCATTGGTCTCTTATCTCCTGAGGGGTCTCGGGCAAAATGCAGAGTTCTAGATCAGCAATGCGCTGCTGAAGCTTCTTTATAACTTCTTCAAGCTGTGCCACCTAATGTGGAACTCTCTCTTTGGCCTGTACTTCGATAACAGTCACATAGTGGAGTGCTTTGTTAACTAGTTCCTTGACTTCAAGCTGCTCTGCGAGCAACTGTTCCGTGCTTTTATGTAGCTCTTATTTATATTTGTCCCAATTTACTTGAAGAGAAATTTTTTCTCATTCGACAGCACTGCACTGCTCTAAAAGTACTCCCTGTACCTGTTTCAAAGCCTGTGTGGCTTGTGTTGTGTCTTCTTGAGCTTGTCGAAAGAAAGCTTCGACCATATCAACAATTCGGTGAAGTTGAGCTAGCTCATCTTCTGGTTCTACTGTCCCTGCTGTCAGAGGCTTAGTGCAGACTGTGCGGCTAGACTAGAGTGCATGTTGCACTCCTTGGAGTTCAATATCTATATGGTTATACATATTCTCCTACTTCGCCTCCTACTTCTCTATTATCTCTTTTGAAGCATCATTTAACGCTACAACGATGAAATCAAAGTCATCAAACGTGAGGGTATTTTTCATCTTGGTTACAGGGGTTCTAAGTTTCTTTTGGGAGGAAGATTTCAAAGTTGAGACCTTCCTTTTCTTCAACGAGTATTCTTCATCCCTAGGTGGTGGTACTTTTCCTTTCTATTGTTCAATTTCCGTGCCTTCTATATCTTCGCCATCACCTCCTTCATCTGGTATGATAGAGGTAGTCCTTACAGATGCACTGTCTACTTCGTGAACCTCTTCAGGCTTCTTCATTTTGCTTGGTCTCGGTGTATCTGGTACAGTCTTTGGGCTATCAATATCAGATATCTATGGAGGTTTCACTGGAATGAGAAGGTCAGATGACCAATCCTTGGTGATCTCTTCGATGTCTTCCTCGGTCAACTTGTAATAAGACTGCAACTATTGCTTGTGTTCATCAACTCACATTGTTATATAAATGAAGTGGCAATCCATGCTGAACTTCATTAAGGGTCTGACTCTGTGGAGCATGTTTGGGGTAATGCGAGGTGTAGCCTGGATGGCAGTCTTCAGCTAGTTGCAGTATACGTGGAATACAACATTCGACTGCCATTTCTTGCTCATATCAGTCGAGTACCATAGGGTACTAAACCTCGCATCCAAAGGTTCAAATGGCTTGGTCTCTAGGAAAGTGGCACCCTCCAGCATCTCCCATGCTATGACGGGGATCAATATGAGAAGCCAACTGAAATGGAACTCATACCCTTGGTCTTGCGCTTTCCTTCAATCCAGTTCGAGTTGATTCACCAAGTACTTCACCCAATTCATTTGAAGTCCTTCTACGCACTTCTCTGCGAGATCAACTATGAATCCAGTTACTTGGGTGGGCCAGTTATTGTGAACTATCTTGACTTCAATCAACTAATAGGAAAGGCACATTGTGCCACTCTGAATAGAGACTACCTTGTATCCTCGCGTTCCCTTCTCGAAATCTCCATAGGTTTCTTTGATCTTCGCTGCTAGCACTCTATCTGTGGTCTTTCCAGGATAAAACTCCTATGGGTCAGGGACTTTCATGCTGAGTCCTCTGATTCGATTTATCAAGTTTGGATCCACTGTGACATGATGGTTCAACCACAAGTAGCCTTCATGATATCAATACAAAAGAAACTTTACACAAGCAATCACCTCCTGGAGCTTGCCAAAGTGCGGGATCTTCATGACATTCAACAATGTTGACTACAAAAGGTTCTGGGTCCAATACTGTGGTACGATATTTGAGTTATTTCCCTTCATATTCGTTAGATACTTGTGTGGGACAAGCATACTATAGACTTTCCTATCACCGAGGTTGAAGTCGCTAAACTTCAATGCTGCGAGCTTGTCCTGATCGACACGAACTGCGTGCACCCCTTTCGGCAGGTACGCAGTGATCATAACATACTCAAATTATCGGGGCACACTGTCATGGTTGATTTCACCACGTAGAGGGGGTAGGTAAGCGAGAAAAATGATCGGAATCAGTTTAGCATTCGCAAGATCATCCTTATGCTTCGTTCTCTTCTCATCGACCTGTCAGGATGGTCTAGCTCGAGCAATGGATGGAGAAGTTGCTACTCCTCTTGTCGATGATGCTTGGACCCTGGTGGGCATTCCTCTTTCCGACATGACTCTCTCAGCCATTAAATCAAGGAGGACCTCTGTGACAGATTCTTCAACTGTGGTGAGCTTGTCGGACATACGTGGTTGGGAAAAATAATCAGGGTCATGATGATCTCAGATACTACACTAGGATGAACAATCAGATCGCAATGACCACTGTATACAATCACTACTTCTGCGGGCTTCAAATTCTCAGTTGGAAAAAGTGTTATTCAGGCATGGTGCGATGATTTAAATAATAAATTCGGCAATGGTCTGCTTGCAACAGGTATGGATCTTCCATTAACGTTGATATGTCTGTTATGGTGAGGTCCAACTGTCTGGTGGAAATACTTTAATGCTTTTCTGTCTGTTCGGGGGAAAATTTGAATGGGTATATCTGTCCAATGACTATATTGCTTCACCACGACGAAGTTCCATAGGTCATTGTTCTGATATCCTGGCGAAGCTCAAATTCTGCAAGTTTTCTTTCTGCGATGTTCCATCTGGAATCTCCTATAAATTTTCAATCTTCGCCCTCTTGTTACTTAACTTTCTAGCCTTCTTCATAGTAATCTTCAACTCGGTCTGTCTTTTTCCATTCTGATTCCTATCTTCTTTTAGCATAGTCACTGCGCGTTGTTGAGATTCTCTTTGGGGTAATAATTCTTCTTTATTTGGGACAGGTGCTTCAGTCTTCTGCAAGCCTTCTGACATTCTTTCAACTTTGACATTGGGGTCTCTAGTGTCAAGGATCTTCGATCAACTGTGCAATCTTCTTGGTCATAAAATCTTTTAATTCTTGTTTCTTCTATTCCAAAACTTTTTCTTCTTCCTTATATCTAACTTGATTCTGTCAATCCAAGGTTTTCCAAGTAACATAGTAAACAGGGTGTTGTCCTCAATAAATTTAATAATCTCAAAATCTTCTCCAATTGAAGTTCCATTAGCATTCGTAGATATCTGAGTGAGCCTTCCACATAGGTTTACCAATTTTCCTCTGAAGAGTCCTATTCCTCCTAGTGAAGGGATCATGACAGGCTCCCCTATAGATTCCCACATTCTTTCTGTCATGATATTTATCTGTGTTTCCTCATCTAGAACACAATCAATGTCAAAGTCCTCTATCCTTACTTCGATGCATTATTTTTCTTTAAAGATCTCTGATAATCTAACGTGTCAGTGTTCATTCAGGGTTTCTTTCATCTGAATTAATACTTTCTCTGATTCTTTCTAAGGTTCTTTTATCTCTGGATCTACCTTAGGGTTCGGATTCATTCCTTTGAGCCTAGAAATCATTCTGGGGAAATCCAATACTTCATGATCTAGAGCTTTGCAACAAAGACAAGTAGGTCCTCCACCACGAAATTCCTTAGCTAGATGTCCCAGTTTTCTGCAACTGTAACAGAGGGTTAATCCTCTCTTTCTTGTAACTGATCCCCTGCCTCTTCTATACTTCACACTAAGATCATAGGGGCCAATCTACAACAAATTATTTCTAGGATCCTGTATCCATTTTTTAGTCCAAACATTCTTTCTATGCATAGGTATAACATATCTATCACTATTCTTATCATATCTATTGATATCAAACATTATTTCATCCAACAATGCCCTAGTTTTCAAGCTAGGACATAATCTATCAAAAATACCTAGTTCCATGCTCTAGAAACAAAAATTTCCACTTATCTTACTTCTACAGAGCACAAAGATTTTAGGTATAGAAATTTCTTAACTTTATCAGAGCACAAAGCTTACAGATCTTACCTCTTTTAATCAAAAAATCCCACTTTTACCTTTCTTAGAATACAAAGCGTTCAAATCTTTCTTCTTTTCTTTAGTATCAAACTCTTTTCTTGCATATCTGATCTCTTTTCTTTAGTATCAACCTCTTTTCTTGCATATCTGATCTCTTTTCTTCAGATCTGACCTTTCTTTTTTGTCACAAATCTTCATAGGTCAAGTAGAACACTGCGCACTAGGGAAACAGATCTACGCACAGAGCTTTCTTTGCACAAAGCTTCTTCTTCTCTAGTTCCCAACAATCACAGTTTCATGTCCCGGCAACAGAACCATTTGTTGGCACAGGGGCAGACCTTGGTTTCAACGCTCAAGATGCACCAACAAATCCCTAACTACCGTCCCTTTCAGCAACACCTGCGAAGCAGATGAAGTCTCACTCAAGGTAGAGGCAGGGGTGGTTGCAATACTCAGGTGTCTGCAACCTTATCTAGGACACAGATCTGTGATTCTATCCTTATAGCACACTTAGCATCGATTATTCATCAATATTCAACCCTTCTTATACTTCGAGGATAGCACAGAGCATCGCAGCATTCACTTAGATCTAAGATATTTCATCACTTAGCAATAGTAAAATAGATTAGATCCAATAGATCAACACTAAGCATATTCATACATATCAGATCTAACATTCATACACATCTAAGAAGCACAAAGCCTAAGTAGATCTATCTAAATATATCAAATCACTTAGCAACGAAAGAGATAAACACATAAAGTCAAAGCACAAAGTATAATACACAGATTTATGTGGTTCACCCCCTCCCTCGGGCTATGTCCACTAACTATTCTTCTTTATTAGTGTCTTCAATCGGTTACAACACAAAGCCACTCAAACCCTTACTTCGCATAGGACAGAAGATATGCACATCTCGCTATATCCTTCTTCTTTGTACTTCATCACAAAGCCTTCTACAACCTCTTACAACAACTTTCACATAGTTCTATGTGCCTCTTACAATCATGCACAGAGAATTTACAATCCACATCTTATCACACAGATCTAACTACTAGCACTAGGCCATCGACCATTCTTACATTTCCTAAGTATCTATTTATAAATTACAAAAGTGGGTCTAAGCATGGGTAAACCCACAGGTCGACATCCCTTTCCCATTACATTAACCCAAAACCCTAAAAGAGGCCCAAAAGTGGACCGAGATCCCATGATCTCTGCTTCGCTTGGTGCTCCTTCTTCGACTAGCTATCGAAGTCCCAAAATAGGTCAAAATGACCAAGGTTATCCCAAAACTTGGTCAAGGGCCAACATGTACATAGTCTCTTAGAAAATATAAGTATATTTACAAGATGGGGAAAACAGGGGTATTACATCTTACATGATATATGGAGGATGTTTTGTGGCTAGGGTTTCAAATGGTTTTCCGCATGAATTTGAATGAGTCCATTGCGACAAGACATGCACTAAGATGGATGCCATCATCCAACAAGAAAACTATTCAGATGATGTCCTTTCTGAAGATTCGTTTTTTTTACAACCTATAGAGGCCTCATGTTATTTTGTTAGACCATAGGACAATGAATCAGAGGTAGATTGTCCATGTAACTGTGGTGGTGGAAATATTTTGTAAGAGATGTCAGGAAAAGGGTTGGATCTCAGATTTCCTTATGTTCTCTCCTGAGGCTGGTTAGGACTTATTTTTACATCCATGAAGGATGCCAATACTGTAATTTTTAAACCTGTGAAGTAAAGAAATGCATATAGATTCATAATAAAAACAATAATTAATCAATGGCTCATACACGTAGTACAGGGAGAAAACCTTTCAACGCTTCATTGTATTAATTTGACCATTCACCATACAATATATATACAATGTTTTTAGGTATTCCGTAGATACCAAAACCCTAATCCCTTAATCCAAGATTAATTTAGAAATCCGCTAAAAATAGAAAAAATGCCCAAAAAACAATTTTGGGGCTCTTCCCCGAACCCCGTTGGCTCTGGGCTACCGCCTGAAGTAGAACATTTCACGTAACCAGGGGGGGCATACCTATTCCCCCCTGGGAGCCCCCTAGAAAGTTTCTGATTCACATGACATAAAGAGAACTACTAGAGGGATCGTCAAACACAGTTGTTGAATCCGACGCACCCACACACACACATGCAAAGAATATAACATATGCCCAACATTCTCCCACTTGTTATTTTATTTGCATCCAAGGGTCCACAGGATTATATAGTCAAGAATTCCCATTGTTACTCTACACTACGAGAAATTTTCTGTGCTCATAGACTTTTTCAATGAATCTGCAACATTCTTCAAAGTGTCAACCTTTTCCAGCAACACCTTCTTTTCTTGAACCATGTCTCTCACAAAGTGATACTGAACATCAATATGCTTTATCTTCGAATGATAATATAGGTTCTTTTCCATGAATATTTCACTTTGACTGTCACAATCTAATATCACTACTTGTTTTACCAACCCAATACCTGAACACAATCTCTGTAACCATACAGTTTCCTTGCTTGCATGAGTGGTTGCCATGTATTCAACTTCTGTAGTTGAGAGTGCCACTACATCCTATCTTTTTCTCATCCAAATGATTTCTCCTCCAAATAGGTTAAACAAATACCCACTTGTATATCTTCTCCAAGGAATCCATTTCTTCAACCATGGCCTTCTTCCATAGTTTACTTTCCTCTAAATTCATTGCTTCCCTGATAGTTCTGGGATCATCATCAGTAATAGATAAATAAAAATTGGAACGAAAATTAGGTGGACTATACCTTTTTGCTTTCCTTATTTCTCTCACTGATATCCTCAATAATGGGGTATGAGGTTCTTCTTCTTCTTCTTCTTCTGCTTCATAATCATCAGATGATTCAGATTTTTCATCATCCAACTCAAGCTCTATTTTCTTAGGTTCTTCTTTCCTTGGTAGGAATTCTTTTTTGGAAACATATTTTACCTCTGGAAAAAAAACATCACGACTGTAAACAGTCTTTTTAGTTTCTGGGTTCCAAATCTTATAACCTTTCACACCATATTTATAACCAATAAAGATACACTTTTCATCTTTTCTATCTAGCTTACTCCTATTTTCCTTTGGAACATGTACATAAGAATCACAACCAAACACTCTAAGATGTTCAAGAGAGGGTTTCTATCCAGTCCATAACTCATGTGGAGTTTTATCATCCAACGCTGATGAGGGTGATTGATTTACCAGGTAACATGATGTACCCATTGCCTCTACCCAGAGTTCCTATCCTAACTTCGCACCATTGAACATGATCCTTGATTTTTCCATCAGTATCTTGTTCATCCTTTCTACAATTCCATTCTACTGAGGAGTGTTTGGAGTAGTCTTATGCCTTGCTATACCACACTTCTTACAGAATTGTTCGAATTCATTTTTGTAGAATTATCCACCATTATATGTTCTCAATACCTTTATTTTATTCTCTGTCTAATTTTCTACCAGAGCCTTAAACTCTTTAAATTTATGAAATACCTCAGATTTCTTTCTAAGAAAATAAATCGATGTGTTCCTTGAGAAATCATCTATGAATGAAACATAATACATAAACTTACCTAGTGATGGAACAAGCACAGGTCCAAACAAATCACTATGTATCAACTCTAAGATCCCCTTTGCTCTTGTAGCACCATATGGGAATCTTACTCGATTCTATTTACCATATATGCAATGTTCAAATCAATCCAAATCCAAAGTGAAATTAGACATACCTTCAACCCTACCTTTACTGTGTAGTGTTTGAAGGCCCTTTTCTCCAATATGACCTAGTCTTTGATGCCACAACATGGTCTTATTTACAGGGACAATATTGGTATTGTCTTCTTTATTTCTCTGCGCAGGGACAACATAATTGTTACACCCATTAGTATAAGTTCTTGCCAACAACTTGTATAGAGTTCCACACCAAACTCCCCTCATCAACACCATTTCTCCTCATACCATCTTGCAAGTGTCCTTTCCAAATACAGTATCCACTCCTGCATAATCCAAATTGCTTATAGATATTAGGCTCCTGGATAGTTTTGGAATGTGCAGAACATCGAATCTTCCAGGTAGAGTCGAATATTACTCCTTTCTCTTATGTCTAACTTCTCCCAATCTTCCTTTGACATACCATTAGGTGGTGTACTAGTAGTTTGTGTACTAGTAGGTTATGTACCAGTCGACTGTGTGTCAGTAGGATGCATACCAGTAGGCTATGTACCAGGATCCACAACGATCCATTATTATTTGTCTAAAAGAAGGTCCTCCATATTGAGCTTCCATAGCTCAATTTTTTTATTGTTGAAATTCTCCATATCGATTCTAGAAGATCTCACCATTACTATTTCTACACTTGAATCACCACTGCAAAAGCTCCCACTAAAACCAAGTTTATCACAAACCCGAGATAAACTTGATCTAGAAAGACCGAGCCAAACCCTCAACAACAAAGGCATCCCTCTGAAGCCAAAAAAGAGCTCTTATACCACATGTAATTTTTAAACCTATGAAGTAAATCAATGCATATATATTCTTAAGAAAAACATAAATTAATCAATGGCTCATACAAATAGTACACAAATATTTATACCGAAAACCCTTAACCGGGAGAAAACCTTTCAGTGCTTCATTGTATTAATTTCACCATTCACCATAAAATATATATACAATGTTTTTAGGTATTTCGTAGATACCAAAACCATCATCCCTTAATCTGAGATTAATTTAGAAATCTGGTAAAGATAGAAAAATCCATTAAAATAGAAAAAATGCCCAAAAAACAATTTTGGGGGGTTGCCCCGAACGTTGCGCATAACTAGGGGGGGGAATACTTGCCCCCCCCGGGACCCCCTTAGGAAGCACCTAGCACACATGACACAAATATAACTACTAGAGGGATCGTCAAACGCAATTTTTGAATCTGACGCGCCCACACACACACATGCAAAGAATATAACACATACCCAACAAATACCATCGTAAAGGAGTCATGTTTTTTGGGCAATACTCTGATCTCCATTAAACCATGGACTCCACTTTTTGACTCCGGAAATGAAGGATGGGCGATATATCTAGTGTGGGTCAATTTAACCAACCTCCCTATGTAATTTTGGTCTGTGCCAATAATTTGGGATATTGCAAATGTTTTGGATAGAACTGTTCTAGTGGATGACATGTTTGTGTTGTTATTCTTTTGTTAAGTAGTAAGGTTTTTGTTTAACATCAATTTGAGTAAGGAATTAATTGAAACCCTATACCTCATTCGTGATGGGAAGTGACACACTCATATGTTGGACTACTAGAACATCAYGTTCCAGTGTGCATGATTCCATGGGTTGGTACATATACATAAAGACTACAAAAATTTGATGAAAAGGAATGTTTGGCGCAAATAAGAGGAGTTTCCAAAATATCTGGGTGTTGAGATYGATTTGGTCTCTKCTCTTCCAAAATTGACTAAGAGTATCAATAAGGKCTCTTACTCAGGTGCYYGTCCATTGGATGGTTTTCATATAAAAGAATATATTTCCTTGATCAAAATCTCCTGGCCCATATTTAAATTGGCTCCTATCGGTTTCGATGGGTGGCTTTGCATGGATGCATACCTTGCAACTTCCTATCTCTAGGGGGAGTCARAAACACTTGATAATTCTCACAAAATTCCCCCTTCTCTAAGTAAGCTTGTCCAGTATAGTGTTTTATCTTTTTCGTTTCTTGTTTGGGAAGGTCTAGGGAGGAGGAAATTCATTGTGCACCATCAATATATCGTGATATGGGAGGTCAGTCCATAAACCCCACTATTCTTTCGAACAACTTACCAATTTCCTTGCCAAAGGCTCTTCTAATGAGGTTGGTGGACCTTTCTAGAGACACAAACCCATCCTTAATTAACTAAGATTAGGGTATTGTCATAGTTTTTTTCTCATCCTCCTCTCATACTAGAGGAGGATATGCATACCAATTACATCCTTAGAAGGTTCCTCTCTCTTCTATCAATGATTAGTCGTGGGGATTGGGGATTAATGGGCTAAAGGATCTTGGTCCTTCTCTGGTGGGTAGAAATTCATCCCTCAAAATATCTCAAAAGAAATCTATATTAGAAGTTAATTAAGGAAGGTAGAAACTTATCACTACATCCCTTATTGTAGATTGATCCCCATGCTAGGTCCATCCATGAATATTCTCTCTATGAGAATTCATGAGGTAGGTGATGTAGGAGTATCGCTAACACATCAAGCGAGCCAGCACGGAAGCGGAAGACAACTGGAAGGCGTCCAACACAAATTTTTGAAAAACACCTTGAAACTATTGTGTGGACATTAATGAGGAGATTTAATGAGGCACACTTGTGTATTGTAATGGACCTTGAGCGGATAGCTCTCATCCTTTAACAAATAACTAGCATTTAATATAGTTAATGCAAGTAGGTAGGATTTTAATTCTAGACTAGATAGTTTTAGGAAGAAGGAGGGAGAACGGATATAGACACCCTCATTGTACATTGTAACATTATTCAAGAATAGAGGGAGCATTCAGAAAAAAGAGAGCAAGCAGAGAGCTGTGTAAAAACCCCCATGTATAGATATTTGAATTAATAGAAGAAAGATTTGATTCAGATTCATGGTTTGTGTTGTTCTCTGTATGGATGATTATGCTCATTTGATGTTTGCTTCCTGTTATACATTTGCTTTTATTGTTGTGTATGTGATTTGATGTTGAAGTTTGGAATTTGAAAGGAAGAGCGAATGAGTTTCAATTGTTTCTCTATTTGAGCCAGAGGTTCTTGCAAGGAGTGCAGTCGAAGAGTCCGCAAGGAGTGCATTGACGAAGGGTTCAATTAGAGATAACTTTGATTCACGTTCACCCAGAAGTGAATTTGGGTTACAGGAGCCATGTAAGGAGTGTGCAGGTCAGATAAAAGTCTCAAGGTTGCGAACCTGAGTAAAGAGCTGAAAGACTGCTTCTGCAGGCGTGCGTAGAGTCAAAGACTTCAACACTGAGTCATGATTGAAGGGTTTCTACAAGGAGTGTGCACAAGGAGGCGTTTCTATGGCTCAGAGTCATAGAAAAGCTCAGGAATGATAGAGTCTTCGAATTCGTCGAAGGATTGCATAGAGAAGTCGTGTTTGAAGTATTCAAGAAGCTGCTCCAAGTTTGTGAGCAAGTGAACAAGTTCTGTGGAAAGGAACCCTTAGTCCTTTCGCAGAATTCATCTGAAAGGAACAGACGGTCGGTATTCTCTGAGGAGAATCTGTGAATCTCCGTGAACTGTCAGATCTTGTGGGTGTGCAGGGAATATACAATGGTGTATTCCCGAAGGCTTAAGCTCAGGACAGATAGAACATCGATCCAAATCAGCCGGATCGTTGGATCTACACGTACATTGTGTATCGGGGTTTCGTGGATCGAACCTCTAAAGTATTTCGACAGGAATTGCGATATCACGATCCACGATATCCCGACAAGCCCAGAACTATCCATCATTTGGGATGCGTGTTAGAGGATCCAAAGAAGTCGGGGTTCAGAATATCGAGAGTTTCTAGGACAGAGTATTCTTTCAACCTGGAATCGCGAAATGCAATATCCCGACGGGAGAGTTGTGTGGGACCACAAGAGTCAAAGTGGAAGACAGGTAACACATCGTATCAGAGTTCAGGGAAAGGAAAGTCCTGAAACATTAGGCATTAGGATTTGCGATCCCGCGAAGTCTGATATCACGATGAAGTGACGGGACCATTGAATAGTCAACTCGCACGGGTGCATTGGTGTTTCGGCGTATCGGGCATCGGGAGTCAGTAAGACGAGTTTCCTGTTATTGCAAGTGCCGAAATCACGATAGGGAAAATTCCGATAGAGGAAAGAGAAAAGTCAGTGTTGACTGGTCATTGGGTCTCGGGGATTCGAGAGCCCAGTGTTCGACCTTTGACATCGTGAAATCGCAAAGTCCGATTCCCCTATAAGCAAAGAGAGGGGATCACACAGAGAATTCCGTGGGTGCAGATTTCCTGATAAGGAAAAAGAAGGACGTTTGAGTTCTTCAGACCATGAGAAGAAGAAGATCCTATGAGTGGGCGCGCATTGAGGAGCGCGGCTGCGTCAGAGTGGTATCAGAGCTCATAAAGACTCTTTTCTTTCTATAGTAGAGAAGAGGAGAATTCACCATGGCGCCCAGAAGAAGGGACGTGCAGTCACCCGATCCAGAGGATAGGGAAATGCCACAACGAAGAGGCAGGAAGATGGCAGATCCATCCATAGAGAGACAAATGCATGATCTCCAGGCAAGACTTGAAGACATGGAGACAATGCAAAGACGCACAGCTAGTGCAGGGGGTCTGAGTGATTCCGACATCGAAGTTGAGGCTGAACGAGAAGAAGAAGTTGCAGCGGAGGATGCAGCCAATGAACGTCTAATTAAAGCTATTTCATGGATGGATGCAAAGGCAAAAATGGACATTCCATTTTACGAGAGAAACTTAGATGCGAAAGAGCTTCTAGATTGGATTAGAGCTCTTGATACTTACTTCGACTACAAAGATGTCAAAGAAGATAAGAAAGTCAAGCATGATGTCACACGATTGAAGGGACACGGAACATTATGGTGGGACGAGATACAAGCAGACAGACGCTGCAAGGGCAAGCGGAAAATTAAAAGTTGGGATCGAATGATTGCAAAGATAAAGGCAAAGTTCATCCCAAGAGATTATCAAATTACTCTGTTCAGGAGGATGAAGAACCTGAGATAGAAGTTGATGACAGTGAAAGAATACACGGAGGAATTCTATCAACTGAACATCAGGGTAGGTCATTGGGAGAGCGATGATGAGAAAGTTGCCAGGTATATGAACGGCCTGAGATACAATATCTAGGACGAGATGAGCATGGTAACCATCCGAACTATGGAGGATTCTTATCAGATGGATCTGAAAGCTGAAGAAAAGCTGAGTCGTAAGCAAGGTTAGCGAGGGTGAGGCAGGAGTCATCCCAGAGGCAAGTCAGTTGCCCAAGATAAATACCAGAATCCCAAGGAGGAATGGAAGAAACCTCAGACTCATACTGAGAGAGGTGGAACCTCACAGAGAGGGCCATACGTTGAACAGAAAGGACAACATAATGAGAAGAGGGGAGATTATGCTGACGCAAACACTTTTCCTCGTACCAGAGGCAGAGGAAGAGGAAGAGGTGGAGTAATCACATGCTTCACATGCGAAAAGAATGGGCACAAGTCTTACGAGTGTCCAGAGAAAAATAACGACATTGGAGAAGCTCACATCACCGAAGCATAGAGGCATGATATTGAGGCTGAAGAAGTTGAAGGCGGAAGATCGCTCATGATGCGAAAAGTCCTTTTGACACCCGAGAAGGAGGTGGAAAGTTCAGTCCAAAGGACCAGACTCTTTAGGACTGCTTACAAGTCCAAGGACAGGGTATGCAAGGTCATTGTAGACAGTGGTAGCATGGATAATATCGTATCTACAGAGATGGTAGAGAAGCTGGAGCTGAAGAGGACTGATCATCCAAGCCCATACAGAGTTTCGTGGCTACAAAAAGGACACCAGGTAACTGTTACTAAACAATGCTTGGTTGAATTCAAAATAGGTGGATATAATGATAAGATTATGTGTTATGTTATTCCCATGGATGTTTTTCATCTATTGTTGGGTATACCATGGAAATATGACAGAAATGTGATTCATGACGGGAGAATGAACACATATACCCTAGAGAAAAATGGGAGGACACACATGTTGCTTCTGATAAAGGATAAGGAGGTGAAGCCAGAAGTAAGCAACACAATACTTCTCATGAGTGGGAAAGAGCTTCTTACAGAGGTGAAGAAGAAAGAAGATCCATAATTCTTTGTGGTCAGAAATCTGAGAATTGTTCTGACTAGCACAAGAGTGGACGATCTACCAGAGGCGATTTAGGAACTATTGGAAGAGTTTGTTGACATTGTGGTGGACGAATTACCTTGTTCGTTGCCACCGATGAGGAGTGTGAGTCATCATATAGACCTCATACCAGGAGCTAGTTTTCCAAACAAAGCCGCGTATAGGTTGACGCCGCAAGAAAATGAAGATGTTAAGAAGCAGGTCCATTAGTTGTTTGACAAGGGATTGGTTAGGGAAAGTTTGAGTATGTGTGTCGTATCAACGGTACTTAGTCCGAAGAAAGACGGAGGATGGAGAATGTGTACCGACTCGAGGGAGATCAATAAGATAACCATCAGGTACAGGTTTCCATTGCCACGAATGGATGATTTAATGGATTGCTTGAGCGGGGCCAAATTTTTTTCAAAGATTGATCTGAAAAGCGGATATCACCAGATTCGCATGAGGGAAGGTGACGAATGGAAGACAACGTTCAAGACAAACGAAGGTTTGTATGAATGGCTTGTCATGCCGTTTGGCTTGAAAAATGTGCCAAGTACCTTTATGAGGTTGATGAATTAAGTCCTAAAGGATTTCATCAGAAAATTTGTCATCGTATATTTGGATGACATACTGATTTTCAGTAAGATAGAGGCCAAACATCTGAAGCATTTGCCCATTATGATGAAGAAGCTACAGCAGGAGAAGCTGTTGATAAATATGAAGAAGTCCTCATTCATGAAGACAGAGCTCATTTACTTGGGATTTTTTATTTCGGGGAATGATTTGAGGATGGATCCGGATAAAGTGGAAGTGATAAAAAATTGGCCATCACCGAGGAATGTATTCGAGGTGAGAAGTTTTCATGGTTTGGCTAGTTTCTACCGAAAATTCATCAGAAATTTCAGTGGAATTAGCACAGCAATGATGGATACAGTGAAGAAGAAACATAAGTATTTTCACTGGACATCAGAGGCTAAGAAGAGATTCAATCTGTTGAAGCGGAATATCACGAAACAACCGGTTCCGGTGTTACCATATTTCCAAAAGACATTTCAGGTGAAATGTGATGCAAGCGGGTTTGCCATAGGAGCAGTCTTGAGTCAGGAAGACAGACCAATTGCATATTTTAGTGAGAATCTGAATGAGGCAAAGGTGAAATACTCCACATACGACAAGGAATTTTATGCCATCATCCAGGCACTGAAGAAGTGGAGGCATTACTTGATCCCAAAGGAATTTGTTTTA
>ML796931.1:118611-159071 GCA_009831015.1 Picea engelmannii | reverse complement strand
AAACACTTGATAATTCTCACAAAATTCCCCCTTCTCTAAGTAAGCTTGTCCAGTATAGTGTTTTATCTTTTTCGTTTCTTGTTTGGGAAGGTCTAGGGAGGAGGAAATTCATTGTGCACCATCAATATATCGTGATATGGGAGGTCAGTCCATAAACCCCACTATTCTTTCGAACAACTTACCAATTTCCTTGCCAAAGGCTCTTCTAATGAGGTTGGTGGACCTTTCTAGAGACACAAACCCATCCTTAATTAACTAAGATTAGGGTATTGTCATAGTTTTTTTCTCATCCTCCTCTCATACTAGAGGAGGATATGCATACCAATTACATCCTTAGAAGGTTCCTCTCTCTTCTATCAATGATTAGTCGTGGGGATTGGGGATTAATGGGCTAAAGGATCTTGGTCCTTCTCTGGTGGGTAGAAATTCATCCCTCAAAATATCTCAAAAGAAATCTATATTAGAAGTTAATTAAGGAAGGTAGAAACTTATCACTACATCCCTTATTGTAGATTGATCCCCATGCTAGGTCCATCCATGAATATTCTCTCTATGAGAATTCATGAGGTAGGTGATGTAGGAGTATCGCTAACACATCAAGCGAGCCAGCACGGAAGCGGAAGACAACTGGAAGGCGTCCAACACAAATTTTTGAAAAACACCTTGAAACTATTGTGTGGACATTAATGAGGAGATTTAATGAGGCACACTTGTGTATTGTAATGGACCTTGAGCGGATAGCTCTCATCCTTTAACAAATAACTAGCATTTAATATAGTTAATGCAAGTAGGTAGGATTTTAATTCTAGACTAGATAGTTTTAGGAAGAAGGAGGGAGAACGGATATAGACACCCTCATTGTACATTGTAACATTATTCAAGAATAGAGGGAGCATTCAGAAAAAAGAGAGCAAGCAGAGAGCTGTGTAAAAACCCCCATGTATAGATATTTGAATTAATAGAAGAAAGATTTGATTCAGATTCATGGTTTGTGTTGTTCTCTGTATGGATGATTATGCTCATTTGATGTTTGCTTCCTGTTATACATTTTCTTTTATTGTTGTGTATGTGATTTGATGTTGAAGTTTGGAATTTGAAAGGAAGAGAGAATGAGTTTCAATTGTTTCTCTATTTGAGCCAGAGGTTCCTGCAAGGAGTGCAGTCGAAGAGTCCGCAAGGAGTGCGTTGACGAAGGGTTCAATTAGAGATAACTTTGATTCACATTCACCCAGAAGTGAATTTGGGTTACAGGATCCGTGTAAGGAGTGTGCAGGTCGGATAAAAGTCTCAGGGTTGCGAACCTGAGTAAAGAGCTGAAAGACTGCTGCTGTAGGCATGCGTAGAGTCGAAGACTTTAACACTGAGTCATGATTGAATGGTTTCTGCAAGGAGTGTGCCCAAGGAGGCATTTCTATGGCTCAGAGTCATAGCAAAGATCAGGAATGATAGAGTCTTCGAATTCATTGAAGGATTGCACAGAGAAGTCATGTTTGAAGTATTCAAGAAGCTGCTCCAAGTTTGTGAGCAAGTGAACGAGTTCTGTGGAAAGGAACCCTTAGTCCTTTCGCAGAATTCATCTGAAAGGAACAGACGGTCGGTATTCTCTGAGGAGAATCCGTGAATCTCCGTGAACTGTCAGATCTTGTGGGTGTGTAGGGAAGATACAGCGGTGTATTCCCGAAGGCTTAAGCTCAGGACAGATAGAGCGTCGATCCAAATCAGCTGGACCGTTGGATCTACACATACATTGTGTATCGGGGTTTCGTGGATCGAACCTCTAAAGTATTTCGACAGGAATTGCGATATCATGATCTGCGATATCCCGACAAGCCCAGAACCGTCCATCATTTGGGATGCATGTTAGAGGATCCAAAGAAGTCAGGGTTCAGAGTATTGAGAGTTTCTAGGACAGAGTATTCTTTCAACTTGGAATCGCGAAATGCAATATCCCGACGGGAGAGCTGTGTGGGACCACAAGAGTCAGAGTGGAAGATAGGTAACGCATCGTATCGGAGTTCGGGGAAAGGAAAGTCCCGAAACATTAGGCATTAGGATTTGCGATCCCGCAAAGTCTGATATCATGATGAAGTGAAGGGACCATTGAATAGTCAACTCGCACGGGTGCATCGGTGTTTCGGCGTATCGGGCATCGGGAGTCAGTAAGACGAGTTTCCTGTTATTGCGAGTGCCGAAATCACGATAGGGAAAATTCTGATAGAGGAAAGAGAAAAGTCAGTGTTGACTGGTCATTGGGTCTCGGGGATTCGAGAGCCCAGTGTTTGACCTTTGACATCGTGAAATTGCAAAGTCCAATTCCCCTATAAGCAAAGAGAGGGGATCGCACAGAGAATTCCGTGGGTGCAGATTTCTTGATAAGGAAAAAGAAGGACGTTTGAGTTCTTCAGGCCATGAGAAGAAGAAGATCCTATGAGTGGGCGCGCACTGAGGAGCGCGGCTGCGTCAGAGTGGTATCAGAGCTCATAAAGACTCTTTTCTTTCTATAGTAGAGAAGAGGAGAATTCACCATGGCACCCAGAAGAAGGGACGTGAAGTCACCCGATCCAGAGGATAGGGAAATGCCACGACGAAGAGGCAGGTGGATGGCAGATCCATCCATAGAGAGACAAATGCGTGATCTCCAGGAAAGACTTGAAGATATGGAGACAATGAAAAGACACACAGCTAGTGCAGGGGGTCTGAGTGATTTCGACAGCGAAGTTGAGGCTGAACGAGAAGAAGAAGTTGCAGTGGAGGATGCAGCCAATGAACATATAATTAAAGCTATTTCACGGATGGATGCAAAGGCAAAAATGGACATTCCATTTTATGAGGGAAACTTAGATGCGGAAGAGCTTCTAGATTGGATTAGAGCTCTTGATACTTACTTTGACTACGAAGATGTCAAAGAAGATAAGAAAGTCAAGCATGATGTCACACAATTGAAGGGACACACAACATTATGGTGGGACGAGCTACAAGCAGACAGACGCTGCAAGGGCAAGCAGAAAATTAAAAGTTGGGATCGAATGATTGCAAAGATGAAGGCAAAGTTCATCCCAAGAGATTATCAAATTACTCTGTTCAGGAGGATGAAGAACCTGAGACAGAAGTTGATGACAGTGAAAGAATACACGGAGGAATTCTATCAACTGAACATTAGGGTAGGTCATCGGGAGAGCAATGATGAGAAAGTTGCCAGGTATATGAACGACCTGAGATACGATATCTAGGACGAGATGAGCATGTTAACCATCCGAACTATGGAGGATTCTTATCAGATGGCTCTGAAAGCTGAAGAAAAGCTGAGTCATAAGCAAGGTCAGCGAGGGCGAGGTAGGAGTCAGCCCAGAGGCAAGTCGGTTGCCCAAGATAAATACTAGAAGCCCAAGGAGGAATGGAAGAAACCTCAGACTCATACTGAGAGAGGTGTAACCTCACAGAGAGGGCCATATGTTGAACACAAAGGACAACATAATGAGAAGAGGGGAGATTATGCTGACGCAAACACTTTTCCTCGTACCAGAGGCAGAGGAAGAGGAAGAGGTGGATTAATCACATGCTTCACATGCGAAAAGAATGGGCACAAGTCTTACGAGTGTCCAGAGAAAAATAACGACATTGGAGAAGCTCACATCACCGAAGCATAGAGGCGGGATATTGAGGCCGAAGAAGTTGAAGGCAGAAGATCGCTCATGATGAGAAAAGTCCTTTTGACACCCGAGAAGGAGGTGGAAAGTTCAGTCCAAAGGACCAGACTCTTTAGGACTGCTTGCAATTCCAAGGACGGGGTATGCAAGGTCATTATAGATAGTGGTAGCATGGATAATATCGTATCTACAGAGATGGTAGAGAAGGTGGAGCTGAAGAGGACTGATCATCCAAGCCCATACAGAGTTTCGTGGCTACAAAAAGGACACCAGGTAACTGTTACTAAACAATGCTTGGTTGAATTCAAAATAGGTGGATATAATGATAAGATTTTGTGTTATGTTATTCCCATGGATGTTTGTCATCTATTGTTGGGTAGACCATGGAAATATGACAGAAATGTGATTCATGACGGGAGAATGAACACATATACCCAAGAGAAAAATGGGAGGACACACATGTTGCTTCCGATAAAGGATAAGGAGTTGAAGCCGGAAGTAAGCAACACAGTACTTCTAATGAGTGGGAAAGAGCTTCTTACAGAGGTGAAGAAGAAAGAAGATCCATAATTCTTTGTGGTTAGAAATCTGAGGATTGTTCTGACTAGCACAAGAGTGGATGATCTACCAGAGGATATTTAGGAACTATTGGAAGAGTTTGCTGACATTGTGGTGGACGAATTACCTTGTTCGTTGCCACCGATGAGGAGTGTGAGTCATCATATAGACCTCATACCAGGAGCTAGTTTTCCAAACAAAGCCGCGTATAGGTTGATGCCGCAAGAAAATGAAGATGTTAAGAAGCAGGTCCATTAGTTGTTTGACAAGGGATTGGTCAGGGAAAGTTTGAGTATGTGTGTCGTATCAACGGTACTTAGTTCGAAGAAAGACGGAGGATGGAGAATGTGTACCGACTCGAGGGCGATCAATAAGATAACCATCAGGTACAGGTTTCCATTGCCACGAATGGATGATTTAATGGATTGCTTGAGCGGGGCCAAATTTTTTTCAAAGATTGATCTGAAAAGCGGATATCACTAGATTCGCATGAGGGAAGGTGACGAATGGAAGACAACGTTCAAGACAAATGAAGGTTTGTATGAATGGCTTGTCATGCCATTTGGCTTGAAAAATGCGCCAAGTACCTTTATGAGGTTGATGAATGAAGTCCTAAAGGATTTCATCAGAAAATTTTTCATCGTATATTTGGATGACATACTGATTTTCAGTAAGATAGAGGCCGAACATCTGAAGCATTTGTCCATTGTGATGAAGAAGCTACAGTAGGAGAAGTTGTTGATAAATATGAAGAAGTCCTCATTCATGAAGACAGAGCTCATTTACTTGGGATTTTTTATTTCGGTGAATGATTTGAGGATGGATCCGGATAAAGTGGAAGTGATAAAAAATTGGCCATCACCGAGGAATGTATTCGAGGTGAGAAGTTTTCATGGTTTGGCTAGTTTCTACCGAAAATTCATCAGAAATTTCAGTGGAATTAGCACAACAATGACGGATACAGTGAAGAAGCAGCATAAGTATTTTCACTGGACATCAGAGGCTAAGAAGAGATTCAATCTGTTGAAGTGGAAGATCATGAAACAACCGGTTCCGGTGTTACCAGATTTCCAAAAGACATTTCAGGTGAAATGTGATGCAAGCGGGTTTGCCATAGGAGCAGTCTTGAGTTAGGAAGACAGACCAATTGCATATTTTAGTGAGAATCTGAATGAGGCAAAGGTGAAATACTCCACATACGACAAGGAATTTTATGCCATCATCCAGGCACTGAAGAAGTGGAGGCATTACTTGATCCCAAAGGAATTTGTTTTATATAGTGATAACCATGCATTACAGTTTGTGACTCAACAGGAGAAGTTGAATCAGAGACATGTAAAATGGGTAGAGTATATGCATAATTTCACATTTGTGATTAAACATATTTCTGGTACTGCTAACAAAGTTGTTGATGCTTTGAGCAGGAAGTGTTTGTTGTTGCAGGAGTTCAGAGTCCACACTTTAGGTTTTGATGATCTCAGGGACATGTATGCAGATGATCCAGATTTTCAGGAAGTGTATGAAGCAGCTGAGAATCTAGTTCTCAGAGACAGAAGCCCATGGATAGAATACATGATCCAGGAAGGATTGTTGTTTAGAGGCAATCAATTGTGCATTCCAAATTGCTCCATGAGGGAGAATTTGCTGAAGGAGAAACACAACAGAGGCTTGGCAGGACATTTTGGTCATGAAAAGACATTTGCAAAGCTGAGCGATTCATACTTTTGGCCAGGGATGCGATCAGAGGTCAAGTGGTTTGTAGACAAATGTAGAGTTTGCCATCATTCAAAGGGGAGAAAGCAGAATGCAGGATTTTATCAGCCATTGCCCATACCAGAGAGGCCATGGGATGCGATTAGCATGGATTTTGTATTGGGATTTCCAAGGACGCAAAGAGGATTTGACTCAATCTTTGTGGTAGTGGATAGGTTTTCCAAGATGGCACATTTTATCCCATGCCAGAAAACCAGTGATGCGACTCATATTGAAAATTTGTTTTTCAAAGAGGTCATTCAACTTCATGCGTTGCCGAAAAGTATAGTTTCGGACAGAGATACAAATTTCGTGGGACATTTCTGGAGGACACTGTGGAAAAATATGGGAACTAACTTGATGTTTAGTTCTGCCTATCATCCTCAGATGGATGGGCAAACATAAGTAGTGAACAGAAGTCTAGGAGACTTGTTGAGAAGCTTGGTGACAGAGCACCACAGCCAGTGGGATAATATATTGCCGCAGGCAGAGTTCGCATATAATGACTCAGTGAACAGGAGCATAGGAAAAATTCCATTTCAGATAGTGTATGGCATGCAACCAAGAGGAGTTTCTGAATTGAGGGATTCAGAACAGACTACGACTAGGAGCAAAAGTGACGAAGAGTTCGCAGAGGTGATGAAAGAACTTCACGGATAGGTGAAGTAGCGAATGCTAGATTCAAGTCACGAGTATAAGCGCAGAGCCAACCAGCGGAAGAGATGACTTCAGTTTGAGGTTGGTGAATTAGTTCTAGCACATTTGAGGAGAGAAAGGTTCCCGAGAGGAACATACAATAAATTGAAAATGAAGAAAATCGGGCCATGTAAGGTCTTGAAGAAGTTTGGGGAAAATGCTTATGAGATCGAGTTACCCGATGGTATCGGAATATATCCGATATTCAATGTCCCAGATTTATACCTGTACAGGGTTGGAGAAGAGGAGACTGGAATTGAGTAGCCAGTGATCCAGTGGATGAAGCAGATGCCAGTTGCAGAGAAGCTACATATGGAATGTATATTGGACAAGAGAGTGGGTAAAAAGACCAGGCAGAAATAATACTATGAGTATCTGGTCAAATGGAAGGGCCATCCAGTGGAAGATGCCAGCTGGGAGAATGAAGCAGAGATACAGAAGCATGGACAGATCATGTAGGATCTCATGGAAAGGAGCCCATGAAATTTTTCAAGTGAGGGAGTATGATGCAGGAGCATCGCTAACACATAAAGTGAGCTAGTGCGGAAGCGGAAGATAGCTGGAAGGCGTCCAGCACAAAGTTTTGAAAAAACACCTTGAAAATGTTGTGCGGACATTAATGAGTAGATTTAATGAGGCCCACTTGTGTATTATAATGGACCTTGAGCAGATAGCTCTCGTCCTTTAACAGATAACCGACATTTAATATAGTTAATGCAAGTAGGTAGGATTTTAATTCTAGACTAGACAGTTTTAGGAAGAAGGAGGGAGAATGGATATAGACACCCTCATTGTACATTGTAACATTATTCAGGAATAGAGGGAGCATTCAGAAAAAAGAGAGCAAGCAGAGAGCTTTGTAAAAACCCCCATGTATAGATATTTGAATTAATAGAAGAAATCTTTGATTCAGATTCATGGTTTGTGTTGTTCTCTGTATGGATGATTATGCTCATTTGATGTTTGCTTCTTGTTATACATTTGCTTTTATTGTTTTGTATGTGATTTCATGTTGAAGTTTGGAATCTGAAAGGAAGAGAGAATGAGTTTCAATTGTTTCTCTATTTGAGCCAAAGGTTCCTGCAAGGAGTGCAGTCGAAGAGTCCACAAGGAGTGCATTGATGAAGGGTTCAATTAGAGATAACTTTGATTCACATTCACCCAGAAGTGAATTTGGGTTACAATATCCGTGCAAGGAATGTGCAGGCCAGATAAAATTCTCAGGTTTGCGAACCTGAGTAAAGAGCTGAAAGACTACTGCTGCAGGCGTGTGCAGAGTCGAAGACTTCAACACTGAGTCGTGATTGAAGGGTTTCTGCAAGGAGTGCACGCAAGGAGGCTTTTCTAAGGCTCATAGTCATAGCAAAGCTCAATAAGGATAGAGTCTTTGAATTTGTTGAAGTATTGCACAAAGAAGTCATGTTTGAAGTGTTCAAGCAGGTGCTGCAAGTTTGCGAGTAGGTGAATGAGTTTTGTGGAAAGGAACCCTTAGTCCTTTCGCAGAATTCATCCGGAAGAAATGGATGGTTGGTATTCTCTGAGGAGAATCTGCAAATCTCCGTGAACTTTCAAATATTGTGGGTGTGCAGGGAAGATACGGTGGTGTATTCTCGAAGGCTTAAGATTAGGATAGATAGAGCGTTGATCCAAATCAGCTGGACCATTGGATCTACATGTACATTGTGTATTGGGGTTTCGTGGATCGAACCTCCAAAGTATTTCGACAGGAATTGCAATATCATGATCCACGATATCCCAACAAGCCCAGAACCGTCCATCATTTGGGACGTATGTTAGAGGGTCCAAAGAATTCGGGGTTCATAGTATTGGGAGTTTCAAGGATAGAGTATTCTTGCAGCTTGGAATCGTGAAACGCGATATCCCGATGGGAGAGCTGTGTGGGACCACAAGAGTCAGAGTGGAAGACAGGTGGCACACCATATCAGAGTTCGGGGAAAAAAAAGTCCTGAAACATTAGGCATTAGGATTCGTGATCCTGTGAAGTCCGATATCTCGATGAAGTGATGGGACCATTGAATAGTCAACTCACACGGGTGCATCGGTGTTTCGGCGTATCGGGCATCGGGAGTCGGTAAGACGAGTTGCCTGTTATCGCAAGTGCCAAAATCGTGATAGGGAAAATTCTAATAGAGGAAAGAGAAAAGTCAGCATTGACTGGTCATTGGGTCTCAGGGATTCGAGAGCCCAGTTTTCGACCTTTGACATCGCGAAATCACAAAGGCCGGTTCCCCGATAAGCAAAGAGAGGAGATCGCACGGAGAATTCTGTGGGTGCATATTTCTCGATAGGGAAAAAGAAGGATGTTTGAGTTCTTCGAGCCGTGAGAAGAAGAATATCCTGTGAGCGGGTGCACACTGAGGAGCGTGGCTGCGTCATTAGGTGGCCAAGCCAAGAAAATATCCCTAAAAAGATTGGTAGATGTAAACAAACTGAATATTCTACTACTACGAGAAATTGGCATGGGAAGGGGGGAGTCTTTAATGGTGTATTTGAAGAAATTTTTGAAGGGTTTGTATTTTTTAGTTGTTAACTTTGATGGCCAATCTGGAGGACTAATTACTTGGAACTTAACTATTTCATTACTGAATTCCTTTACTTTCCCTTCAGGTTTATATATTGAAGTAACACGTACAATTATGGGTAAGACCATCATTCTGACCAATCTTTATGAGAATTATAATGACAAATAATAGTTTTGGGAAAAAATGTTAAGTTTTCAGTGTTTAAAGTAAGAAAATTGAATTATTATAGGTTACTTGAATTTCATATTGAATAGAAAGGAAGCTTGGGGTGTTTTCGCTCAAGCAGATCGACTAGAAAAATTATTTGTAAATCATCTAGAATTTGGTGGATTAATCGATGTATTTCATCTCAAATGCAGTCCTATGTGGAGAAATAATAGGGTTGGAAATGACAGGATGCATAAAAGGTTGGATAGGTTCAATATACATCATCAAGTTTTGAATTAGGTACCAGGGATCCGATCTCGGGTTGACTTGACCATGTATTAAAACCACTTCACTCTCTTCCTTGAGCTATATAATGAGGATTATAAGCCTAGAACCCCTTTTAAATTCAACCTTGAGTGCTTAAAGGAGCATAAATTCACTTCGATGGTTTAGGAAAATTGGATTCCCTTTCATCCTAATTCATATATTTCTATCAGGGAGAAATTTGTTTTTTCCCTTAAATATGTCAAGAAGGTGGTGATGGATTGGACGGGGGATAGGTTTTAGACTCGAGACCATAAATTGATTAAATTTGAAAAAACATTTAGGAGGTCATGTCTCGGCTTGGCAAGAGTATTATGGATGAGGAACAAAACTCTAGGTTTAGATCACTTGCAGCTCATAGGACCAAGTTGCTCTTATAAAAGGAAGAAAAATGGCATATCAAAAGTCCAATCACCTATCTTGAATTAGGGGATGATAACACCAATTGTTTTCATTCCTATGCCAATCATTGTAGGATTACAAATATAATTTTGGAACTTAAAGAATAGGGAGGAAAAGGTATTTGAGTTTTCAAGGGCCTACCGGAACTTGGTGTCCAGGTTTTTCAAAATTTGTACTCTAAATTTGAGAGGGTGAACATTCTTAGCTAAACCTGCATACTCAGTTTCTTAGACTCTGTGGAGAGGATTGCCTCAAGGAGGCCAAGATACTTGAAAATCTCATAATAAAAATGGTTAAAATATTTTTTGACCTTACCTTCTTTTTATAAACCTCAACACTCTCTTTTACATCTTATCAACTTATTATGTCCCTGATGATGGGTGGAGTGTCCACTCGAAACGTTGGAAATTTCTAAACTCCACACATAATTTTTATCCAGAATTTTCTCTAGCATCATATCTTACTTCCTAAGAATGATGAACAAGAATTTGTTCAACTAAATTACTAAATATGAGTTGGGTGCTATTTTATAGACTTTCAAAAAGGATAGAAGCCTTGGTATGGATGGGTGGATGGTTGACTTTTATACAGGGTTTTTTTATTTAATAAGTGATGACTTATAAGGGTTTTTGAATAGTTTTGAACCTTAGGATGAATGGCTCCCTGCATGAATTCCTACTTTTATGACATTCTCCTAATATCGTTGTGCAATTGCATTTACAAGATCATAGCAAGAAGCAGTGTTGCAAGGTTGAAACCTTTACTCTCATAGTATATTTTTTACGAACAATTTGGTTTTATTTGTGGAAGGAAGATTCAAAAATATACCAAGACTGATTAGGAGGGATTACACTCCAAAAATATTGCTCATCGACCTACTTTTCATGGATGATGTATTGTTATTTTTTGTGGGCTCGATAGAGAAGGATAAAAAATCTAGGAGCTTCTTCACCTTTATAATATGGCCACTAGAATAGAAGTGAGTGAAGGCAAATAAAAAATTCTCACGTTAGCTTTTGCTAAGGATAAAATATTGGAACTTGCTAGAAAAATCCATTTTCAACATTAGGATATTAGTGATGGTCTCAAGTAGCTAGGTTTCTATCTAAAACCCAATTGCTATGGGAAAGATAAATAGTGGTCATTGGTGTCTAAGATTGAGAAACAAATCATTCTCTAGTGAAATTGTTGGCTCTATAGAGGGGGGTATTTGGTTCTTGTAAATTTATTTCTTTAGTTTTATCCCAATTTATTGGCATACCCTCACGCATATTACTAAAGGTATTCTCGTGAAAATTTGAAATATTTTTTACAATTTCTTGTGGCAAGGAAAATGTGAGTACAAGGGATCCCACAGGGTCAAATGGAAGAAGCTAACTAGACTAAAATCTATGGGAATATGAGGGATAAATAATGTACATATATTTGGTATTTATCCAGAAGCAAAATCTCTATGGAGTTCTCTTAACAAGGACAGTCTTTGGAGTGGGATTCTGAAAAAAATAAAAAAATAAATAAAAAATAATAAATAAATAAATAAATAAATTATATAGCTCCCAATTCCTAGATTGACTGGATAAGGAAAGTTCATAAACCTATCTAGAACATGTCTAGTTAGTGGAAGGCACTTTAACTTTCCTTCACAATTATAGGGCCCTATTTTTCTTGGCATGTGGGTAATGGGTTTCAATTTCGAATTGGAATTGATAATATTATGGGATGCAATGGAAACATTTTTTTTTCCCGAGAATTTGGTTATTTTATTACAAGACTTTTTTGGAAGGCCAACCCAAAGTCTGGTAAACAATCCTGATGCATCCTCATTGTGGAGACAAGGGTGGAATATTTTGGATGATCTTGATCTAGAAGGTGAGTATACAAGTCTTTAGGGAACCTTTGTTTCAAAGATTCATAGGGCCCATATTTGGTTAAGTGATCACAATGATGAGCTTATTTGGGGATATAACAAACATGGATGGTATTGTTAAGTTAAGTTTGGGTATCAAGATCTATATGGATGTTTTAGAGAACTTTGATGGTGGTGGAAGTCACTATGGAAGGTTAAAGCGCCACTTAAGGCCAAATTAATAATGTGGCTAGCCTTTTCAGACAAGGTCTTGATGTGCAACCACCCCCTAAAAAGGGGTAAGGTGGGACCAAACAGGTACCCCCTTTTCTATTGTCAGGAAGAAACAAATGCTCATCTCTTTTTATATTTTTCTTATTCCAAATAGGTTTGGGAAGAGATTGAAAGGTCTCTTTCTTTCTCAAATTTTTGGAACAAGTATAACATTGATGACTGTCTACATTCTTGTTTTACAAGATTAGAGCTGGAAAATATTCGAGTAGTCCCCTATATTACTTCATGGGGACTCTAGTTAGTAAGGAATTATTTCTCATTTGAGGAATCATTCCTCTGACCTTTAAGGTCTTGACTCATGTAACTGGTTTACTTCCTTTTCTTAAAGAGGCTCAAAAACCATCAAGGGAAAGGACTTTTGGTAACTTATAGGTGTATATTTACAAGCCTTGGGGCCACTTTGATGGTTTCTTCCAAGGTCAAAACATGACTTTTGGCATCATTTTTTCTTATTATCCTACTAAATATCACTATTTCCTCTTCAAAGATAATCTAGTTCATGGAACCAACAATCAGGGAGAATTAATGGCTCTCTTCTATTTGATGAAATGTATCTTGGATAGGAGGGGGAAACTTGCCTACAATTTTTTGGGAATTCTCTTATTGTCATATAGTGGATGTGTGGATAGGTGCAAATTCAAAATATTGGGTTATGGGCCATAGCCGAGTAGGTGAAAACTATAGTTGGTATTTTCTAGGACATCAATTTTGTCCATATCTATAGGGAGATAAATCAAGCAACAAACCAACTTTCCATGGTTGGATAGAATCTAATGAAAAACCACTTTGTTCTTTTTGAATTTCATGAAGGCTAGGAGGCCATTTTGAATTAGGACGCACTTAACAATCTTTAGCTTCTTGTTTGTTTGTTTGATAAAACTGTAATGGAATCTATGTTGAATCTCAGTATATTGAAAGCAAGATATTTTTTCGAGCCTAATTAGGACCATTTATGGTATAATTTCTTCCCCATGGAAGTTTATTTTGGACTTGTACTCATGCACTTGAGGATTGTAATTTGTATTCTACTTGAATGAAAGTTATGTTTTTTTCCTTGGAATAATAATAATAATAATAATATCCTTCACCTATTTTAGTAATATTATAGATATGTATAAATAAAAACAACCAATTATCTGAAAATGGATGAACATTCTCCAATAAAGGTATTATTGTGTACGGTGTTGAACCCTTCAAACATAATACATAATGTATGTAAAGTTTGAATGAGTTCCAGATAATACTGGCTTACAGACCATCAATACTATTTACACCTATTTTTTAGTTTAAAAAAAGAGTTGGAATGGAATCTCTCCCATAAAGGTATCGGGTAGGGCCTAGAACCTTTGAAGTTGATTTGATTTTTACTTAGGTATTTAAGAGTTAAATTTAAAGTCATTTTGAATCCTTTTTAAATTTCATATATCTCTGTGTGTGTGTGTTTTTGGCACACTTACTTATACTGAGGGTGGGTAATCAGTATAAGACTATTTTCCTTTTCTTACAATATTTATCAATTTATTACTTCGTTCATCATAAGCAGTTAATAAGAAATTCACATACAAACATATCATCCGCAATACAAAGAGATTTAATGTGGAAACCCAAATGGGAGAAAACCACGAAAAATTTTCTTAATAAAATATTGTAAGTACTAACCTATTGTTACAATGCTCTCATGAACCAACCTACACAAGATACCAATATCCTTGACTGAGCACCAACTCAATAATATTTGCAGGCACCAACCTACAGGAGACACTAGTCTCCTTGATTGAGCACCAACTCAACAATAGTGTTTGCAGGAACCAACCTGCAGGAGGCACCAATCCCCTTATTTGAGCACCAACTCAACAATAATGTTTGTAGTCACCAACATGAAGGAGACAACAATCCCATTAGATGAGAACCAACTCAACTCTATCTGTAGATACCATTTTTACTGGAAACATCAATATCTTCAAGTTGTCAATAATACTATATTTTCTCCTCCATTCAATCCTTCATCTACACCAATATGTTGTTCTATCTATGTTGTCACACATCAAAATATTGCATAGTTTCAGAAGTTACTTTGTCCTTTCACCTCCCATCCTCCCTTACATTATCTTCATTTTTTTCTCTAGCATCCCCGAGCCTTAGAGCCTCATAAATTCTCTTCACACAACTCACACTTCTCAGAATTCCATCCTTTCACAATTATTCACACTTGAAACTAGAATCGAGTATAATTATTTATACATTAATCATACTTCCATGAATGTTTCCACATACAAAAGTATGTCCATGGAGTTGGCTCTATATCTTCTTAAAAAAGGGTCATGACATTTCTTAGAAATTGATATATACCCCCGTTTGGTTTTGTGTACGATCTACTCTCAGACCATAGTGTAGACTTCAACACTCAACATTCGTTAGATCTCATTAAGATTCAATCTCCACAGTTAATTTATTTCATTGTCCGCCAAAACACTCCAAACTCTCTCAATGCTCAACAAGCGTCCAATCTATCCTTTATTTGATCTCAATCACCAATATTATCTTAGCACTTCGAAACCACATGTAACTACACCACATAGACATTGTCTGATATGGACCTCTATTCAATCACAACCATCAATCTACTTAATTTTCCTCAAGAACACACCATGCAACCATGGCACGCAACATTCTCTTGATCTTCCCTTGATTAGATATCAATTGTTGATCTATTCTTCTTTAGCATATCGTCACCACTGGGTCTTCAAATTACAAAGACCATTTGATTATATCTCATATTGATCTCGACCATTGATCTTCCTTGATGGATTCACCATGATTCTAAGGCATATCTATTATTCATTTCAAACTTCCACGAACTTCAAATTACACCTTCGCGTTCTACTGCACATATTTTTCACCAATACTTAGATGCATTCCCAATAATTCCTCTGTGGGTCTAAGGCATATACTTTTATACTTTCTTGGCCTCCATAATGCACCTTCACATTCTGTTTCACTCACTTTGTACCCACACTTAAAAAAAATTCTAAGTATTTCACCATGGGTCTACGAGACATCATGAGGCATCAAATCTCTCACCCTCTGGTCCATCTGATATGTGACAAGTGGCAACCTCCTAGGCCATCAAATATCTCACCCTCTAGGCCATATGATTTATGACAAGTGGTGACCTCATGGGTCATCAAACCTCTCATGCTTTGGGTAATGAGTCATTCTTGATACTTAGCCAATTCAATATCTCACTATGGGTCTATGGCATTTATGTTATTCTCTTATTCGTGACCTTGTCTGTCTGACCAATTCACTCTTCATACTTAGCCATTTCTTGAGACATATTTGTCTAATCGATTCTTGGTACTTATCCATTTCTTTGAAATCTTATTGTGGGTATGCAACATTTTCTCGACTCTATATTTGTGACCTCGCTCATCCAACAAATTCTTGACACTTAGTCGATTTTTCAAAATTATACCATGGGTCTCTTACACTTAGTCAATTTTGAAGTCCTACCATGGGTCTCTTACAAATAGTCTATTTTCGAACTCTCACATCATGTCTCTTACACTTAGTCGATTTTCAAACTCTCGGTGCGGGTTCACACTCATTTATTCACATACTCTCGATTCTATATCGTGCTCACTATCTCTGCGATGTCTTAGTACTTAGTCATTTTCTTATATCTCTTGTGTTTATGTTGCAGATGAGGTGGCTTCCATATAGACATCTTCTTCATGTACGCTATATGAAGTGGCATCGGTATGTGTCCTGACACATGGCACTGCACGTGACATCACTGACATGGATTTCCTATGATGTGGCATTCATCCGACTTCACACGTGGCACTGATGAGGTTTCTATCATGGAGTTGACGTAGCTGAGCTGGCCCACCAAGTATCAAACCCCAATATTTGATCTTAACCATTGATATTTAGAGATGAACAATCAATATTTATCTTGTTCCAGGTCCACAGTTCTCTACACCAAAATTTTACACATTTCATATGGTTCTATAACTCTTCTCTTCACTTTCAAGTTACATAAAAATTATTTTTCAATATAAACCATTCGAATTCGCATTGCCTTATGGATGTGGGATATATCATTGTGACCATTACTTTGGTTTGGTTAATAGATATATTTCTTATCAATTTTATTATTTTGTAACAAAACTCTTCTACAAGATTGTCTTGTCTAACCTACTCCTCCTCGATTTCATCCAGTTCACCATTATTCTTTAAAATTGTTCAACCAGAGTTCAATCTATTTCATTCATGCACAATCACTTCATCTTTAAGGTAAATAAATAACACTTGCAAAGATTTAAAAATGCATATTCATCACATAGGGGCATTCTCTCCTTCCTCTGTCTGGTTGGACTTGTGTTCAAGATTCTTTCTCTACTTGCATTTTGTTCCTCTTTCCTTTATGCACATAGGGTAGATATGCAATAAAAATATAGATTCTTTCATTTTATCATGGAGTTACACATCATCATAACACATCAATAGTGACATCAATGACATTCTTTGACATTAATGACAAAAAAAATTCCAACAAAATCCCCCTTTGTCATTGATGGAAACATGTATCTCTTTCTATAAATCTCCCCTTTTCTATGTATTCTCCCCCTTTGACATCAATGGAAAATGGTTTCTCTCCCCCTTACATTGTACTCTTTATTCTTTGTTCTATAACCAACACCTTTCTTCTCATCTTTCTGCAACTCCTTGTGATATTTTTTTCCTCTTAGTGTACTTTAATGACTGGACGGTGTTGGTACCACCCAAAGTTTCTCTATGAGATACTCAAATACACCTCTAGGAAGAGGTTTTCTAAATATATCAGCAACATGTTCCTTTTTTCCAATATATTCCATCTTGACAATCTATTATGTGAATTTCTCTCTTAAGAAATGATACTTGATTGGAATGTGCTTTGTCTTCAAATGCATGACAAGATTCTTGGAGATATTTTTTTCACTAGTATTGTCATAGACTATTGATATTGTCTTATCACACTCTACCTAAATTTCCTTCATAATTTGTTTCATCCAGAGGACTTTGTTAAGAACCAAATATCAAAATAGCATAAAAACCTCAGAATAAGTACTCCACGCCTTGAAAAAGAGAGAAATTCAGATAATAAGCCTCTTCGAGGGGAAAAAATCCTTGTACATCACAATAATTCACAATTACAAGATGATTCCAAATAAAAAGGTCTCCTTGGTATATATAGGAGACTAGGAGGTACAATTACAACTAATGGACCCCATCCAACATAAATAAAATAACAATATTAATGTAATATGCCCCAATTAGGGGGTAATGTGCCATTATTTATGAATTAATATGCCCCTCCCCTTCAAAAGAGTGTTGTCTTCAACGCTTCAATAGTTCTGGATGCTTCTGTATAAAAGACTCATCTTCCCATATGGAATCTTCAGCAAGTAGTTTCTTCCACTTAATGAGATACTCTAAAATTCATCTATTCCTTAGTTGGTGAATTCTTCTGTCAGTGATAGCTTTAGGCTCCAATATGATTTTCCTTCCTCATCAATTTATGTTAGGATCTTGTCACCTATAACCTTATTTAAGCATGAACCATGGAAAACTCGGTGTACTTGTGAAGATGCAGGAAACTCCAATTTGTATGCCATAGTACCAATCTTTTTCAAAACCTTATAAGGGATATATAACTTTGGTGATAATTTATTATCCTTCTTAGCTTGTTTGAGGGACATATGTTTGTATGGTTGTAGTCTTAAAAATACCCAATCCCCTACTTCAAAACTTCTTTCACTACAATTTTGATTTGCTTGTTGTTTCATGTGATTTTGTGCCATGGTTAGGTTTTCATTTAAGAGTTTGAGAAATTGTTGTTGATGCTTGATGTGATATTCCACTACTTGAACCTTATATTTTTATTTTAGAGAATAAGTCGTGGACGGTGGGTGATATCCACAAAATTCCATAAATGGTGTCATTTTTGTTGTAGTATGAAAGGAAGTGTTATACACCATTCCACCAAGGGTAACCACTTGACTATTGTGTTTTCTTATCAGATACAAAGAAGCAAAGGTATCCTTCCAGACATTTTTTCACTATCCCATTTTTTCCATCAGATTGAGGATGATAAGATGAGCTATGGGCCAATTGAGTACCCAAACAAGAAAATAATTTTGTTCAAAAATGTTGAGTGAATATGCAGGGATATTTGTGACTTACAATAATCTTTGGGCTTCCATGTAGCTTTTGAATTGTCTCCATGAATGAAGTAGAAACTGTATTGTCTTTGAAATGATGAGAGAGTGCACAAAAGTGTGCATACTTGGTAATTCCATCAACAATCACCATGATCATACTATTTCCTTTAAACTTTGGTAACCATGTGATGAAATCCATGGAAACCTCCTCCCAACATTGACTTGGATTGGATAATGGTTTTAAAAGACCTGGGATATTAATTTTTTCCACCTTATTTTGTTGGAAAACCAAAAATTATGCCACAACCCTTTGAACATCAGTTTTAAGGCCATCCCAAAAAACTTCCCTCTTGACCATGTGATATGTTTTCAAAAATCATGAGTGCCCTCCTACTGGAGAGGTTTGAAGTTCCAAAAGTACCTTTTATTTGATTTGGGAGTTCTTACATAAATATAAGCGATATTTGTACCATGGTGAATCATTTTTCCATGTAAATGTATCAAATGCATTGGAATCCTATTGCAACCTTTGAATGAGAGTCCACACTTCTTCGTCATTCTTCCATTAATCCCTTGATTCTATTATCCAATTAGGTTGTATGATAGAGATAGCACAGAGAAATTCTTCAACATTTTCATCCTTTCTTAAGAGTGCATTTTCCACAACATTTTTCTTCCTTTTTTTGTATATGATTTCAAAGTCATAACCCAACATCTTGCTCACCCATTTTTTTTTCTCTTCTGAAGATAGTCTTTGTTCCAAGAAGTATTTAAGATTGTAATGATTTGTTTTTACCTTGAAGTGCCTACCTATTAGTTAAGGGTGTCATTTCTTCAATGCACGTAGTATTTCCATCACTTCCTTCTCATAAATGGGTTTGTGTAAATCCTTCCCTTTGAGTGTCCGAATTTCAAAAGCAAGGGGCATTGATTCTTGCATTAGAACAACATCAATGTCATTTCCCAAGGCATCACATTCCACAATAAAGGTTTTTGTGAAGTATGGTGTGGTCAAGATAGGAGCTTTGCACATTGCTTCTTTAAGTTGTTCAAAATATTGAGTTTCCTATGTATTCCATGAAAATGTATCCTTCTTAGTTAGTTCAATTAAAGGTACTTCTATTCTTCCATAGTTCCAAACAAACTTGTGGTAGTAACCTGTCAAACCCGAAAATCCTCTAAGATTCTTCAATATTTTTGGAATCATCAGTCCATCATGGCTTTAATATTGTTATGGTATACCTTGACACCTTTATGAGATACAATATGACCCAAATACTCTACCTCCTTCAGTCCAAAAAAACATTTAGCTGGTTTGATATATATTTTTTGCTCCTTTAGTAGTTTTAGCACCTTGTCAACAAGTTGAACACGATCTTCCCAAGACTTTCTATAGATTAGTGTATCATCAAAAAATACCAACACAAATTTCTAAAGGAAGGGCTTGAAAATGAAATTCATCAACCCTTGGAATGTGGAAGGTGCATTCGTAAGGCCAAAAGGCATGACAAAAGATCCATAATGGCCTTCATGAGTTATGCATTATTCTTTTTGGATATCTTCTTCCTTCATTCTAATCGGATGATACCCTGCACGAATATCCAATTTTTTGAAGTAGATTGCTCCATGTAGTTCATCTAACAATTCGTCAATGACGGGAATGAGAAATTTGTCTTTAATGGTGATCTTGTTGAGCTATCTATAATCTAGACACATATTCCATGATCCCTCTTTCATGAGTACCATTACCACTGGTGCAGAGTATGAACTTTGGCTAGGTCTAATAATTCTAGCCTCTAACATTTCTTCATCCATATGCTCAATTTCACTCTTCTAGGCATAAGGGTATCTGTAAGGCCTGATGTTAGGAGGAAATATCCTAGGAATTAAGTGAATAGAATGATCATGATCGCGAGTGGGTGGAAGACCTCTGGGAATATCTTCAAATACTTTGGAATTCTTATCAATGATCCCTTGGAGATCGAGGGGAATATATGGCTTAGATGTTTTAACATCTAGTGAGAATTGTTGTAGAATTACACCCTGATGCCCCTTTTTCAATAATCTTGTCATGCCAATAGATATTAAAACCTTACTGGGTTTCCCTATGATACCCCTTAACTCAAATTCCTTTCCTTCCAATGAAAATTTCATGAAACGTTTTTCAAAATTAAAAGCCATTGTTCCCCATGATTGTAACCATTGGACTCAAAGTATGACATCAACACCACCCATGGGTATAATAATAATTGGACTATTCATTACATATTCCCCCATAGTAAGATTGATCTTATGGCATTTTACTGAGAAATTGATAGTTCCTCCATTTTCAATCATTACTTGAAACTATGGTGTTGGATATATAAAGCAATTGAGAGATTTGGATAATTTACAATGAATGAAATTATGAGTACTACCATAATCAATTAGCACTATTACCTTTTTATTTTTTATATATCCTTCGATCTTGAGGGTTTGAGGAGTGCTAATTCTAGCCAATGCATGACATGATATTGTGGGATTCATATCTTTAGAAGAAATATCTTCTACATCTTCATCTTGAGATAGTTCTTGTTCTTGTTCTTGTTCTTGTTCTTCTTCCTCTTCAAAATCTATGTAGAATAATTTATTCTCACCACACTTATGTCCCTTATTGTACTTACTATCACAATTAAATCATAAACCTTTTGCTTTTATTTCCTCCAATTTTTGAGGTGTCAAACTTGTAGGTTGATGTGGTTTAGAAGATGGAACATTATTCTCTCAATAGATGTTAGGGGTGGTCCTTCTAGTAGCCATATCCATATTTTTACTTTCAACATTTCTCGCCACCTTGAATGCATTCTCCAATTGTTTGGGTTCCCAAAGGTGAACCTCTTGTTGAATTTTATCCTTTAAAGTTCCTATGAAGACATCAATAAAGTGCTCATCTAGAATGTTTGTTACCTTTATATTCAATATTTGGAATTTCTCAATTTTCTTTGCAATTGAACCCTTTTTCTTGAGATTTATCAATTGGATGAAGAAGGTATTTCTCCTTGTATCCTCATAGTGTGCTATCATTTCTTCCATGAAAAGTTTCCAAGTGACAAGTGATTTGCGAGAACAAAGCCATCAATACCACACAAACTGATTAGGTTCTAAATATAAGGATGCAATTCGTACCTTTTGTGTGTGTGGAACATCATGTAGATCAAAGAAATGGTCCATCTGGAGTTGTTGTAGGAAAATTCCCCTACGGACGGGTGAATTTCCTCTTGGATCCTAGACCCCTATGACCAAGATAGAAAAATATTAACATTGAACACCGACATTCCTTTAAATGTAGCTAAACTAGTCAAAGGAAAAAGAGGAAGAAATCCTGACGTAACTTTTTTTTAAGTTTTTCCTTTCTCAGTCTAGGATAAACTTGATCTTCAATCCCTTTAATAAGTTATGCAATTCAATAGAAAACAAATACAATGTGTTCTTCCTATTCTACCAATATTAGTTTAAACTATATTTATCAAGAAGAGACAAGCCTATGAAAACATACACAGACTTGAAGGAAACATGTCAATCATATATTAATGAGAACATAAAAAGGTACTTACAATCTATATATGTAGATGCAAAAACAACCTCACCAAGTCCTCCTGGTCCAAACCCTCGCTCAAAAGACCCACGATCAGAATGACAATACTTTTCACTGATATTCTTCTCCTTTTCACCATGATAATGCCTTCTTTTATATGCTTTGAGAAGCTCAACCACCTTAGCTATATTTGGAATAAGTTGAGGATATGATTCCATCAGTTGTGGTATTTCCCTTAGATCCAACCTATAACTTGGATTCGAGCCAAACCAACTCGGATGCTTTCTAGTTTTCCTTTGAGATAAGGGGGATTCCTCCCCAATATTCTCTCAACATATCCATGTTCCCTTAAACATGGCAACAGAGTGCTATAATGCTCCCTGATAAGTGGACAAGAAGTGATAGAACTCCCTCCATGTCAACAGGGGAGCGTTGATCTCCAAAAATTCGTTTAAGATGATCATTCTTCAAGGTAAAATATTTGTAAGCTTTTCCAAATGATGTGTTTTACTCTTATAACAAGTCTTATAGGGTGAACCAAGTGTTCTTATGGTGTCATCCGCAATGTGACATATGAAAGACGAAAAGACAATGTTTGCGACACTTGTGACACTTATGATAATGATAATGGGACATTATCGAAGTGAGGAATTTTGACGTGTAATAGGAGTATTCATGTTATTGGATCCTTTCCATCAAAATTCCTCATATCAATATTAGGAAAGAGGTTGGTCTTCAACCCAATGTTGTAGTTTCTCCAGTATTGATTCATCTTCCTTGTGTCCTCATCATGAATTTCATGGGATACATTGTCACTTTCAGGTGGCCTCTCTATTAGAAACCTTTTCAACCCTTTCTTGATCTCACCTTTTAATCCATCCATCTTAGTATCCATTATCGCTTCCAACTTATCTTCAATTGAATCCATCATATTTTGTAGTTCATATTTTGTTACTAACTTCCTTTGTAAATCATCTATGTACTTTTTCATTTCTTCACCTTCATCAAGATTCCAAGTAGGACTGTCTGAGGGATTATTTTGTGTATAAGTTCCCTTTTTTGGTGGCATGTTGGCCAAGTATCACTGCAAGGTAGGAATTCCTAATTGGATTAGGCACAGGTCCTCACAGACAAGGGAGTGTCATGTGCTACAGCTCTTTGATATAATTCGGGGTCCAAAAATAGTACTCGGACCAATATCTCAGGGTAATAATTAAGGAGGCTTGACCATGCCCTTATCTATACTATCTGACTACCCAGGTACTAGAGAATGATCTCCATGAGTGTTGTTCTTAGTGTACTATAGTAGCATGACGACCAAAATGTTTACTCAATTGTTATCAGGATTCTAGGGGGTCTCCCAATATATTCCAGGTACGTGGGATCTCAAATCCATAGTAGTTCTTTGCAATCGTTTGGAAGGGGCCTTCCGATATACTCTAGGTACGTGGAAGAATGACATTGTCCCCAGGTTGTAGCGCTAACAAGTAACAACAAATCCTACGTTTAGAGACATTGAAATATGTTCATACCTAAAAATTCCTAAGATTCTCCCATATATATGGGATACTCCTTTTATCCCACTTTATCCCACTTTTTGAATCACCCCAATTGGATCTTCTAGTAAAAATATATGCAAATTTCCAAAAAACAAAAAAATACACCTTTTAAAACCCTGATTTGGAGATTATTCTGCTAGTCGACCTTTCTTTTGTTGGAGATCTGAAATTTCATCCCTTATAAGTACACAATTTTGTACTAAGGTATCCCGATGTGTCTTATTTCCAACCCCACCTGTTATACCAATATTGGATTCTCCAAGAGGATTTTATGATAAGCTTCCCAAGATATGTTGATTTTTTCCCTTTCAGAAGAGAAAACGTGTACGACCTACCTCATTTCACTGTCTTCACTTCATAAATTGAAATTCACACCAGTGACACTTCGGTCCATACCCTAACCAATGGAATAGGTATCAAATAATTTGGAGTTTTTTAGCTTCATATATAACAATTTTCCCAAGAACACATGTTTTAGACTGAAATCTGGATCAACCAAAAACCCTAATTTCTTCAAAGAATAAATTTCATAGTAAAAGGAATAAAGGGATGAAAATTTTACAAAATATACTTCACTATTCCTCATTATTAGTGTAAAAATTGTAGAACATGAAACCAATCCAAAAACAATTTGGAGCGAAAATTCCAAGAAGACATGTTTCATACTAGTTTCGGGACTAGTCAAAAACCCCGACGTGAGCATAATGTATCTCCAAAAATATAATGAACCAAGATATGAAATTTGGATCCAAGTTATCTCTATATGTCTCCTCTACACCATATAAATTCTAGATACCTAAACCTTCCAAAAAAACAGTTTTAGCAAAACTTCCAAGAACACTTGTTTTGAAGAAACTAGTCCCGAGGATTGTCTAGATCTGATATCAAATGTTAAGAAAAAAATATCCAAATAGCATAAAAACCTCAAAATAAGTACTTCACTCCTTGAAAAAGAGATAAATTCAGATAATAATCCTCTTCGAGGGGGAAACCTCCTTATACATCACAAGAGTTCATAGTTACAAGATGATTCTGAATGAAAGGGTCTCCTTGGTATATATATGAGACTAGGAGGTACAATTATAACTAGTGGACCCCAACTGACATAAATAAATAATGTATTATTCCCCAATTAAGGGGTAATGTGCCATGATTTAGTTCTTAAAAACTTTTGTACAAAATATTGTTGTTGCATTGTATTTTTCTTTTTCTATGGATAGGGAAATTGATGATTGCTTTTTGTTGAACCAAGACACCAGACTATTTCTTAGAAAGAATGCTCCACCAATGGTGATTTTTCTATCATCCACACTACTTTCACAATTTTCATTTGTGTAAGTTGTCAGAGTAAATTATTTTCCTATGGGATACCATAAACCAAAGTCCAATGTCCCTTTCAAATATCTAAATATTCTTTTTACTGCTTGCACATATGTTTCCTTTGGTGCATCTTGAAACCTTCCAACTAACGCTACTCCTTGGATTATATATGGCCTTGTAGACACATATAGTAGAATTCCTATCATTGATATATATATATTAGATTCCTTTTATTGATATATATGGCCTTCTAGACACATATATTAGCTTCCTTTTATTCATCCTATTTTCTTAGTTTACAACCAATGACCATGGGTGTGTTGACATGTTTTTTGTCTTCCATTTCAAACTTCTTTAGAATTTCCTTGATGTATTTGGTATGAGAGATTAATATTCATTTGTTGGATTAATAAATATACAATCTTAGGAAGAAGGATATTTCTCCAAGCATGGACATCTCAAATTATGTTTTCATATCTTCTACAAACTTTCGACTCATTATATTATCATTACTTACAAAAATTATATCATCCACATAAACTACAATGATTAGCATCACTACACTATTTATTTTGATGTAAACATTTCTATCTATTGTTCCTCTTTTGAAACCTTGTTGTTGCAATTAATTGCCAAGTCTTGAATACCATGCCTTGGGATATTTCTTTAACATATAAAGTTGTTTCTTCAATTGGAAAAAATAATCTTCATTTTCTGACAAAAGAAATCCATCAGGTTGCTCAATGTACACTTTTTCCCCTAAATCTCCATTCAAGAATGTTGACTTGATGATCCAGGTGGATCTAAGGACACTCAAAAATCAATAGTCTCAAATGATTATGAAAATTACTCCATTCCATAGAGCTCAAAAAGATCTTTCCAACACAATTTGAACGGACTCAAATGGACATCGTATGAGGAAGTTATGGCCTTTCAAAATTTTGGAAAAAGTAGGAAAAAGGGAAAAAGGAGGTGTTAGGTAGCATCACTGAAAGTATGACACATCGAATTATGGATTTTGATGTGGAACTATATAGATGTGACACATGGACTCTACAAATGTTGATGTGGCACTATATAGATGTGACATGTGTACTGTACGGATGTGACACATGCAATGTATAGTAAGAAAAATTGAACTGGAACTACATGTGGTAGTATGGAAGGATAACATGGCAGGATGAATTTTCATATGACAAATGACGTAGTAGGTCGACGTAGAATTAACTTTGTGTTGACGTGGCAGGGTGATTGTACACTGACTATGCTCCAAGTGGTTGAATCAGGAGGTGACACATGGACCAATTAGAGCATGCCACATGACACCCCCAATTGGGCCAAAAGAGCCTTATCTTATAAGACTGATCGTTGTGGGAATTGAATATGATACCTCCATGAAACCAATCAAACGACCTAACCAACTAGGCTAACGGTGGGACTTAACCATACAAGAAAACATATTCTATTTAAAGTTAAGTGGTCGTGTTATATGTAAAATGAGGAAAGGTCCACAGGTTCGAACATGTGACCTCCCCCTGTATATTCCCAACATTCCAACCAACACTTCGACCATTGTGCCAACAATTCCCTTTGTAATAGCCACTACGAAATATTGTATTTAAGTTTTAATGATGCACAAATAGAAATATAGCAAGTCGGTTGTGGTTTGAACCCCCGACCTACGCTATATAAATGAAAATTCCTTTTCCATTGCACCATACAGTGATAATGTGCCAAGAAATCTACACATAATTTTTTTATGATTATCTTTTGAGAGACAAGTGAGTCTTGTGCCATAATTCGGAGCGAGTTCTATTGTAAGGGTAATTTTGTGCCAAGAACTCAAAATGAGTTCATTTTGTGATGTTATTGTTTCATGCTATAACTTTGAGCCAAGTTCTATAGTATAACATGGTTATATTGCAAGAACATAGAGAGAGTTACATTGTTTTGTGTGCCAAGAAATTATGCAGCTGTAATTGTTGAGTGTCATTCAAAATATATGGGAGTCATAGGGTGTTTATAGTCAAAATTCTTATCTTTTCGAGCCAGAGATGATGGAGATAGTTACACTTGAGGTTGAGTAGTAGAACAAGAATTTGGTCATGGGATGGGTCAATATATAATGGAGTGCCATTGAGAATCTATGAAAATATAGAGTGTTTACAGTCAAACGTATCATTTTTCCCAGGCGGAACTGATTGTGACATACACACTTGAGTTTTCTTGTAACATATCACAAGGTCCTTATTGAGGGAGCCTTATAAGTCCTAGGATGGGATAATGAGCCACATGCTGTGAGACCTATTTGAGAAGGAGGATAACCAGTTTATGTGAGAGCCTTGTAAGTTCAAGGATGGGACAATGAGCCACATGTTGTGAGACCTCTTTGAGAAGGAGGATAACTACTTTATGTGAGAAAATTTGTGAAGAATAATTATTGAAGCGGTTCATGGATTAAGCGAGCCCAAAGACATATCCAAAATATTTGGTGAACTTCGTTAACAACTTGTGTAATGTGCCATTTGACTTGTTATTTTTCTTACTTTGTTGTTACGAGGAAAATATTTCTATGGCATGGGGTAAACCACAACAGATGGAATGACATGTAGAATCAACTCTAATACCAAATATGCTATATAAATGAAATGCTAACAAGACAAGGCCAAGATCCTACCTCGTCTGGATGTTTGATGAAGACCATCGTTGAGAACGCAAATCAAAGATTTATACCTGCAACATGTCCTCAACAACCAAGATACGCAAGAATATGGTGATAATATATAATTTTAGCATATAGACTAGCATAATCCATTAACATACATTAAAAATACGCTCATCGAATAATAATTCAAATATTTGCAAGATATCAATTGGACGAGAAAAAATTATTTCTATTAAAATGATCATCAGAAGTATATAGGTGACAAACTTCTATAACAACACATATCGGAACCGAGAAACTAAGTCCCTCCAACTGGGCCTCCACCACTTCAATCCTCCACCAAAGGGAAGCTCATATAAAGGAGACAATGAGATTCTCCATCACAAAGAAGGAAGAGCTTGGGGGTTGAACAAGGGGTTCAGACTTTCAAGGATAAAGGGATGTTGACTCAATATGAAGTGAAATTTCTCCAGAGTGTGTTTTATCTCAAAGTTGAATTCTCTTTTTCAAGGCTTGGATATGGCCCAATTTATAGCCTTAAAATGGAACTAAAGGGTCGATTCATATTTTTTCTAGTATATGGAAGGTCAAGGATCATGGATCTCGTGACATGATATGGAAACCCGACATAAATTTTAATTTTTAGCACCAAACCAGATGTATGTGGGTTGTAGTGGAGAAACCTATGTATATGCTTGTTGTATAACTGATAGGGAGCATATATGTGGAAAAATGTTCTTTTCTATCTCTTGAAGGTACAAAAGGGGACTTCAAGTGTGCATAGGGAAATGGAAAGTCTATCCAAGCAAGTTGCATGGGGTGAGGTACAAATTTTGGTAACAGATGCCCCCTAATGTGTGAGGTCAAAGGAGTATCTGTGATGGCCAAAATACATTATAATTCCCAGAAGTGGAGTAAGGGAGACTTAGTTGGAAGTGCTAGTTACTCATGAGAATATTACAATCCATAATGAATTTGTACACATGGATTTGAATCTGAACTACATTGCACATCCATGTGGAAATATATCAAATAGTTTCTCATGGCCATGAATAGGAAATAAAAAATTCCATAGGATGTCATAGTCATGAACAAGGCACAATGGAATCTACTCTCAAAATCAATCTAAAGATATTCATATGCAATGAAGAACAATATGATCTCCCATGATCACTGAAGTCATATAGGTATTGATCCAATGAAAGACAACAATAGATCATGAAATTTGCTACTATAAGTTGGAGTTCTTCTACACTATCCACCGAAGATGCAAGTCTACATAATGTGAAAAGAGGAGTTTAGGTCAAACACAATGATACTTTGTTTGATTACCAGTCATTAAGGTATATCGTTAAAAAATGAGAAACAACCTACCAATAATGAAAGTAGGTATCAAGGCACCGAGTACATTGTTACAACTATGAATAAGGGTGTTGAGGTCGAACACTTGAAGAATCCTTCGATCAAGAGATATTGATGTATTCCTAGTTGTCGATGGCAGGACAACCTACCACTAATGATTACAAGCCTCTAGGTACTCATAAGACTCTAGGCCTCATTTCCAGAATAGATGAAATGAAATCGATGGAAAGAGACCCATTGAAAGGAGAGAATTAGGGCATCTCTAATTAGTCAGAATGAGGTACAAAGCAATATCTTTATGATTAGGAGAAGCTCAGAAGAATAGGATTTTCATGAAACAACAACCCTTTGCATATCTCACATGCACCAGATGCATTTAGTCCATGAAAAAAACCCTATGAATAACAACCAATAAGGAATATTGCCGACAAAGGTGAGGAAACCACCAATAAGGATAATGGAATCCAATACATTGCATGAATCCCAATGTGTGAATAGATTTCTTGTTGTCAAACACAAGGGAAACCCCCTAGTCAGTGACTAATAAGGAAATGTCAATTGTTGGGTTCAAGGTTACCTACCCATAATGAAAGTAGGACCAGGGTGCATGGTATTACTACATATCCATATGAGTTTGAGATATACTAAGGTTATGGATGACATGCAAAGTCAATAAGTTTGATAAATGGCCAACATAAGTTTATAGACATATGGATAACTCAAGTAGCATAGACTAGATGATAAAACTTCGTGATGAAGGAGGCATCAATGAACTCCCCATAGGGGCTGGATGAATAACCAGTCGGAGGAGTAAAATATAAGTAACAAGATCATCTTCCTAATATCATGTTAAACCCAAACTTTGGATGAAAATGGACTCAAAATTTTGTTCTCTATTCAAAGGTGACATGACTGTTGTCGATAAGATAATATTATTTTCCCACCTGTCTTTTTTTTTTTTTTTCATAGGAAAAGAAATGTTATGATACAGGAGAGGAAACGAGTGTCATAAGTAAACAACTAGCTCAAAATAGTGTAACATACCTATGCTCCATGCAAGGAAGTGAATGTGGGGCATGGACACTCAGAGGGATGTTTCCTCTCAGGGTACAAGGTGTCAAGATGCAAAGGATATAAAAAAGGCTTTGCTTGGCTAGTGATGAAAATTGTTGAGGTAAGAGGCTTATAATGAGAAAGAAGGAACTGAAAATAGGCTCAATACTACAAGAAGGGTGATGGAATGCGATTACAACTTAACTCCAAAGAATGTCCTTTCTCATAATACCATAGGCCCGAAAAAGTATAAAATAATACCAAGGAGAACTCATCTTGCTAATGTTGACTAGACTATTCATTTTTGGTAAGTAGTCTAATTGGTCCAAAAAAGGGTTAAACTTACACCAAATAGACGTCCTTTCAAATGCATTTAATGAGTGTGAAAGAGACAATTTCACTCGACAATGTTTTCTCTTTTTAAAGAGTCAGAAAAGAGCTTAACCAAGACTTAGAGGGAGTCCCATAGGTAAGGGTTAGAATGCTTGTGAGTAAGAATATGAGGTTAAAACACAAAGTAATATCGGATCTATCATAAGCTCTTAGTCCTATGGAATAAATTTTGCATGGGAACCAAATAGCACAAAGGTTCTAACATGGACCGCGTGATCCAACCATGTCACGGTGGACCGACGTGATAAGGCAGAGAGGAAGTGGTAGGGTGCCAACCCCCTACAATGATGAGTTATTTTTCTGGTGGTGTCAATAGATCATAGCCATTTATGACTACTCTTATGTCAAGATCGACTACAGAGGGGATCTGGATATTCCTTTTCCACCAGGTTCCTCCTACGGTGATATTGGTAAGAAAAGTTTTTATATATTTAATCTTTTTTTGTTTTTCAAAAAGAATAAAAAACACAAATATTTTTGTATGGTATGAAGTATTTACAAGTGCTTTTTCATGCAGATGTAGGTCTGCGAAGACTAGAGGGATTCCTATGACATAGGTGGAGGATTCGGGGAGCTGATTACATGAGAGGAGATGTAGATAGAGTGTTGTAGAATGTGTAGGGGAACCTATCTCGATTGACACACAAGATTCCTATGGTTCAAGTGGAGGATCTACCAGAGGCTATGCAGTGGCAGGTGCTAGGTGTACCTTGTGCATGGGTCTGACTCTTTTGACATCCCGCAAACGTCGTAGTGTGCTATCATGATACACATCCAGCACCACAGGCGTAGATGTCATGGCCATAATATCTACCGGCCATATATGTATTATGAGGCTGTGAGCCCCATTTTGTACTATGACACCATATTTTTTGAAAATATGAAATATAAAAAAAAATGGTCTTCGACTTTACTTATATATGTTACAATGCGTACATGCATGAATGTGTTTTATTTTCTTAGTTATGGTATAAATGGAAATCTAAAATATAAGTAACATATACATCAAATACATGATTCGAACTTATAGGTATGTGATTATAAGTAAGAAAATCAAAGCATCGTTCCAAAATTCATACCCATAGGAATCATCGGATTAGAGTAGGGTCTCGCACAGAGTAAGTGTTGTTTAACTAGCATATGAATAACTGGGATTCCAGGAGAACCTCTAAAGACCGAACACCATGTGAAATGGCATCACATAATAGTTTTATAACGATGTTATTCTCAGCCACATTATTCGTTGATGGCTCCAGATGAACACCACCTGAAGATAGCAGTTGGCCCTTGAGTGAGTAAATGACTTAAGCGACAGAAGCCATGTTCTATGTATGATGATTGGAACTATCCATGAATCCTAATTAACATGAATACTTCATTGGCATCTTCCAACCAAGGGAAAAATTGATAAGAAAGTCGATGACACAAAGGAATCTATATACACTAAGATAAACTAGTATACAGAAGGTCACGGACAAGCTTGAGGGCTTATGCATAATACCTTTTAAGGTAGAGCCCATTTTTGGGATCATCTAGAATATTCCCTTCATAATATTCCAATTTATAGGCTCCTTTCTCTCAAAAACATCACATGATATAAGGACTGTGCCACATGGGGTTGAACTTGCCTTCCCCCAACAGTTCTTTGGCTTTGTCAAACAGGAGAACCAAGTCACCCTCAACGTACTAGCGAGGATAGAAAGACCTATCATCCTGAACGTTAACACAACATTTATTTTCTTCCATAGTTTTAGAGGCATCTCAATGCTCCTCATCGAGATGCTCTAGGTGCAAGAGGCATTCTTCAATATCATATGTGTCGGCAAGGAGGTCAATTTCCAAGTTGAGGGAAGGGATTTTGCATTCAATCGAAAGAACCGACTCCACAACATGTACTAACTAAAAAGGAGAAAAACCAGTGGAAGTATTTACCGAGGTTTGATATGCCCAAAGTGCAGGGTAAAGCATCAAATGCCATTCATACTTACTTTGGCTAACAATTTTTTGCAAGATGGTCTTTAGAGATTTATTCACCGCCTCTACTTGTCCATTTTCCTGGGGATAATAAGGGGAAGAATGATCATGCTTAAACCCTAGTTTTGATGCTAAGTCTTTCATCATTTCATTCTAAAAGTGATTTCCATGATTAGTGAAAATATCTTTTGGGATTCCGAACTGGTCTATAATTTGGTTGAATACAAATAATGTTGCATTCTTACCATCAGATTTAATGGTAGGCATGGTTTCTACCCATTTAGTGAAGTAATACACAACCACAATGATATGTTGATTCCCCCCAACTGACATTGGGTTACAGTCCATAAAATATACCCCCCACATGGTGAAGGGACCAACGATGATGATTGGGTGAAGAGGGGTTATGTTCGAGCACATTTTCCAAGTGAACACCTAGAAAGGGTGACACTTCTTGACCGCTTAAACACAATTTTTAAAAATTGACGGCCAAAAAATAACCTGCTCACAATATTTTTTGGGTTGTTGCAAGCTCAGATAAATGACCACCACAAGCCCCACTATGATAGTCATTGAGAACCAACTCATCTTCCTTGTGATTCAAGCAATGATGCAAAATATTATCTAATCCTCAATGATAAAAAGTGCCACTGATGATAAGGTAATTTTTAGCCTGATGATGTATATGTCGTCGATTGTCTCTCGACAGATGTTGGGATAGATTCAAGGTTTGAAGATAAATTAGAATGTCTCCATATCAGGGGTTTGAAGATGATATAAGGAAGATATGTTCATCCATGAAAGATTCGTCATGAAAAATTTCCTCATCTAGTGGAGGGAAGTCTGATATCAACTCGACAAAAACTAGTGATTCCTTATACTTCGTTGAAGCGAAATCAATATCAAATTATTGAAAAATAACAATCCACTTATTGTATTTCCCCCCCTATGATAGACCTGGTGAGTACTTATTGAAATGGATTGATATATGCAACTACGGTAGTTTTTCAAAGTAATATATAATGTCGTAATATTTGAACTGCATGTACGACGACCAAGGCTAGTTTCTCTACATGAGATTATTTAAGTTCAGGACCGACCAGGTTTTGACTGAGATAGTAGACAATGTGCTCATGGAGCTCATCGTTCTCCTAAACTAGATCCATAGCAACCGTCCCTTCAGACGTGGCGACATAAATAAAATAGTCTCTACTGTATTCTGGAGGCTTCAACAGAGGTGTTGATACCAAAGATTCTTAAGAGCATCGAAGGATTCCTTAGCTTTCTAATCCCATATGAATGGATTATCCTTCTTCAAAAGACGCATGAAACCCTTAGTTAAATTGGCATAGTTGACTATGAACCGACGGAATAAATTATCCTTCCCCTATAAACCTTGAAGTTGTAGAATGTTGCATGGGAGAGGAAATTGAAGTATTTCCTCAACCTTCTTAGGATCTACCATGATCCCATGCTCAGATACTAAGAATCCTAAAAGAAAGCCAGACCTAATGAAAAATATGAACTTGTGAGGGTTCAACCTAATGCCATTGTAACGACATCTCTCAAATACTAATCAAAGGTGAGTGGAGTGATCTACTCTCTTGCGAGAGTGAGCAGAAAGATCATCCTGCTAAGCTTCGAGAATATGCTTGAGATTGTGAAAAGAAACGTTCATGGCACGTTGGAAGGTTGCTTCATCATTTTTAAGGCTAAAATACATTTTCTGGTATGCAAAAGTACCCCAAGGACAAATAAATGTCGTATTATGTTGATCCTCAAGTTTGATTTGAATTTTAGTATACCATGAAAATTCATCCATAAAAGAAAATATTTTTCTTCCTATGCACTCATCAAGAATTTGGTCAATGAAAGGAGTCGAGAAGTTATATTTAGGACAAGCCTTGTTTAGGTCTTGAAAATCCATACATATGCGGATTGTTCCTTTCTTTTTATTCACGGGAACAAGGTTGTACACCCATTGATCCAAAATGGACCCAGGAAGGCCTAAAATTCAAATTTCTTGGAGTCAAACGAAATTGACGCCATTGTGTTGGGATCATCGCATCGATTCTGGCCATATATTGTTTTCCAAAAAAGGACACCATATGCGAAAGTAATCGTGTTCTGATTGATTTCACAAACATGCAAAAAAAAGACAAATTCAACAATCAACAGGTCGTACTGTTGACGCCAGTTGTATGCCAGCATGACGTGTCAGCATGAAATCATAAAAGACATTTGGAAACACTAGGAGGTGACATGTGCCACTCATTTTTTGCATTTTTAGGCTGAGTTAGCATGGTACAAATTTTGACATGTGGCACTGTACGAAAGTGACACGTAGTTGTACAGATGTGGACGTGGCCCAATGACAGACCGACACATGGAAGTACAAGTGACAGGTGGTAGTGACATGGTGCTAACCGAGCGGTTGATTTCACAATACGACATAGTGACATGGTGTCAGGTGGCAGGCTTCGGGCTTGACATGCATCGTACGATGTTGACTGGGCATATGCGTGGGCAAGTTGACATGGCGGTCCACTAGACAGCTAACTGTGTTGGTGACTGGATTTTACAGGCCAATACAGAGGTGACATGTGGCCCAATAATAGGGTGCCATGTGACACCCCGGATTTAGCTAAGAATATTTAGGTCAAATATTTTTCCCCTCCGTTGGGCTCAAACCCCCGACCTCTGGACTAGCCAATGGTGTAACCACCAACGTCAACCATGTGAGCTACATATGGTTCTTGTTATACAAATGGAAAGGATTTTATTTGAGTTTGATTTGGTGGAAGTTTGGGGTTAAATATCGGTCAAGCGGGGGGGGGGATAGCCTGACCGACCAGGCCATGGTCACATCCCAACCACAGTACCAAGAGCAGGGCACACAGATGTTTGAACAGCCTGTGGCCACATGGACCACCACCTGATCAGAGTGGACAAGGGCTAGGGTATGGGGTTAGCACATGGACATATGACGCTGCCCCATATGACCAGGATCTTACAATTAGGAGGATGATGTGCCAAATATTTTCCAAAAGTGGTTTTTTAAACCTTATTATAAGATTTTTATTTGATTTTGGCCTGATTTTTGGAGGAGTTTTCCCAAAAATGAGAATTTGGAGCCCTTTTTGAGGCCATATATTAGGGGGAGGTTGGGAGGAGAAACCAACTCAAATTTTATATAAACGAGAGGCTTTTGACAGCATGAGGTTCATAAACAAACAAATGATGAGGAATTGTAAAGCCTAAGCCATTTTTGTGCAGGGAATCCATTAAGGAAATGAACTTTGGAGGCCATTTATGGGAGCTACGCTCAACCTTTTTCAGTGTCGTCAGTTGTGTTGGATTCTTGAGGTCGAGAATAACATAGCTAGAGTAGTTTGTAATCCTTTTGAGATAATTTTGATGTATTTTTGCAGCATTGAATATAAATAAGAAAACCTCCCCCACTGAGACAAAGGCCTGGAGACGTAGGCAACCTTGTTGAACTACTTTAACAATCTTATTGTTATGTTTTTTTGTTCCTTATGTTTTATTTCTTATATGCATTTTTTATGATGGTTGCAACATTATTTCATTAATTTGCCTTCCTCATTTAAGTTTTTGAATGGTAATTTAACATATGCTTAAAAATCAACCAAGTCTTTATAAGATCATTTTCGGATCAGGTGGTATCAGAGCAGGTTGACAGTTGGTTATTTGAGTTTGCATGATTACCATGGAAAATATAAGTCCTGGTGAAGGAGATCTTGTAGAAGGAGATCCAGAGATTGGATCAAGAAAGAGGACATCCCAAAGTGAGAGGATGTCATCGGAAGAAGGCCTTCCTCAAAATGAAAGAGAGTTTCAAAGAACTTTCTTTGCCATGTCATAGGTGGTAAAAGTGATGTATGATGATTACTTGGAATGGAAGAGATCAGTTCAAGGGGATATTCAAAAAAATACAAAAGGGAAGAAGGAGAGGACCCTCCTAAACCTCCTCCTTCACCTCCTTCATCTCCATAATCTTCTTCTTCTTCAAGTACAAATTCAACTTCTATCGCAAGAAAACATTGTCATAAACATCAGAATGATATGCCATTACTTAATCTTGATGTAAAATTCAAATTTCCCATGTATGATGGGGAAGTCAATGATGAGAGGCTTTCTAATTGGGTTAGATAGATGGAAGTTTATTGCAGTGTGCAACAAATAAAAGATTAGGCAACCCAAATCAAATTGGCATCGCTTCGTCTTGTAGGCACAACACTCATCTAGTGTCAGAGTAAGTTGCAACATGGTACTCAACAAGTTGGTAATGTATTTCCATCATGGAAAGATTTTTCTTTTGCACTTAGAAAGAAGTTTTATCCTTTGGATTATAAGGAAAAGGATTTAATTGAATGGCAAAGTCTTAAACTAAGAAGAGGACAAATGGTGCAAGAATACATAGATGAATTTCGTAAGATGGAATTAATGTTATTCCATTACATGCATAAGAAACTCTTATGAAGTATATAGGAGGTTTACCTACAGATATTCGTAACATTGTGTTTATGTTTGGACCTACTAATCTTGATGAGGTTTTTGTCCAAGAAATGTATATTGAAGCAGGGAAAACGAGAGTTGGTGTATCAGGGGAACCATATTCAAGGAAACAAGAAAAAATAAAGGGGAATGGAAAGAAATAAAGTTTAGTGACCGTGAAGGAAGAGAAGCTCTCTTTCAAGCATTGAAAGAAATAAGGGCATGATGATGACCATTGATGAAAATTGCACCCAGAGAAGAGACTGAAATGGTTCAAAGAGAGAAAAGGGAGGGAAAACGTTGCAACAACAATACAACCAACAGACTTGGGGCATGATTTAATTGACGAGTCGAATATCACAACAATTGGTTTTTCAGGTAAAATTGGTGATGGATTTGATTCAAGAGGTAAATTGTTTCATATAAGGGTCATACTGAAACATACTAAGATTGATACATTGATATATTTTGGATCTCAATCTAACTTAATTTCATAGGAAGTGGTTAAGAAATTGGGATTAAACACTAAGATGCATCACAAACCTTATTCACTTAATTGGATAAGCAAAGATCACAAATTTTCCATAACAAAGCAATGTATCATAAATTTGCAATTACATAGAAGTATGTGGATGAAGTAACATGTGATGTGGCTCCACTGGAAACATGTGGAATGGTCTTAGGCATCCCTTATTTATATGATCCCAATGAAATATTCTACAGGGAACATAATCAATATCACTTAACTAAAGAAGGAAATGAATATGTTGTACATGCTCATCACATAAAACAAAATCAATCTCTTCAAATAATGGAACAATTAAGGAAGGCATCGTATGCAAGAAAGACACCTAAAATTGTGCCAAATAAAGAAGTTGATCTTGAGCATGAACATGAAATGGTTTTAGGATGGGAATTCAATAATACTTTTCCTCAAGATAAGTTAATGTCATGCAAGAACATCAAACATATTAGTTCATTTGCAGTCATATTTCTGATGTTATCGTTTCTAATGTTGTCTACATGGATGGTAGTGGATTCAATAAGATGTGAACGAGTTCAAGTGGATAACAATATGATTTTAGTTGTCATGGTTGTTTTGCAATTGATTATGATGTGACAGGTGCACAGGATAGAGTTTAAAGACAAAGGACAAGTGGGGAGGCCTATACCGCACTTGATGACTTGTTAATATCCTTTTGGAGGACCAAAACGTCTTACTGGGGAGGCATGATCCAAAATGGATCCATAAAGGCCTAAAAATAAAAGTTCTTGGAACAGAATGAAACCCACACCATTGCATCAAGATCGTCACACCGATTTTGGCCGTATATTTTTTTTCCGAAAATGGACATTGTATGCGAAAGTTATCGCGTTCTGATTGATTTCCCAAATAGGAAAAAAAAAGTCAAAGTCAACAGGTTGCACTGCTGATGTTAGTAGTATGTCAACATTATGTTTCATGTGACGTCAATATGACATCAATAGGGACACATGGCAACACCAGGAGGTGACATGTGTCACTCATTTTTTGTCTTTTCAGGATGAGTTGGCATGGTACATATTTTAACACATGGAATTGTACGGAAGTGACACGTGGTTATACGAACACTAACGTGGCCCAATGAAAGACCGACACGTGGAAATATGGATGATAGGTGGTAGTGATGTGGCACTAAACAAACAGTTGAATGTACAGTAGAGTAGAGTGACGTGTTTCTAGGTGGCAGGATCTAGGCTTGAGACGTGTCGTACGACGTTGACTGGGAAGATGCATTGGCAAGTTGACGTGGTGGTCCACTGTGTAGTTGATTGTGCTGGTGAATGGATTGTATGGGCCAATCTAGAGGTGACACGTGGCCCAATCAAAGGGTGCCACGTTGCACCCCAAATTTTTCCAAGAATGGCTCGGTCAAAATTATTGCACCTCCGTCAGGCTCAAACCCCCGACCTCTGGACTAGCCAATGGTCTAACCACCAATGCCAACCATGTGAGCTATGTATGGTTATTGTTATACAAATGGATTTTTTTTTATTTGAGTTTGATTTGGTAGAATTTTGGGGTTAAATCCCAATTGGAAAGGGGATAACTCGACCGACCAGGCCATGGTCACATCCCAACCATAGGACCAGGAGTAGGGCATGTAGATGTTTGAACATCTCATGGCCACATGGACCACCGCCTGACTAGAGAAGATAAGGGATAGGGCACGTGGTTAGAATATGGACATATGGTGCTACCCCATATGACTAGGAGCTTACGATTAGAGGTTTGGTGTGCTAAATATTTTCCAAAAGTGGTTTTGTAAACCATATTATATGATTTTTATTTAATTTTGGCTTGATTTTTGGAGGATTTTGCCCAAAAATGAGGATCTGGAGCCCATTTTGAGGCCATATATTGGGGGGAAGTTGGGAGGAGAACCCCAACTCAAATCCTATATAAACAAGATGTTTTTTAAATCATGAGGAGGTTCAGAAACAACATAATGATGAGTAATTTTAAAGCCTAATCCATTTTTATGCAGGGAAGCCATTGAGGAAACAAACTTTGGAGGCCATTTCTAGGAGCTACGCTCAACCTTTTTCAGTGTCGTCAGTTGTGTTGGATTCTTGAGGTTGAGAATAAAAAAACCATACCAGTTTGTAATCCTTTTGAGATACTTCTAATGTAATTTTGCAGCATTGAAGATAAATCAGAAAGCCACCTCCACTAGGACAAAATCCCGAAGACATAGGCAACCTTGTCGAACTCTGTTAACTATCTTGTTGTTATGGTTTGTTGTTCCTTATTTTTAATTTCTAATATGCATTCATTATGATGGCTGCAATATTATTTCATTAAGTATCCTTCCTCATTTAATTTTTTGAATGGTAATTTAAAGCATGCTTAAAACTCAACCAAGTCTTTAAGAGATCATTTTCAGATCACCCATTCAGTCAAGGGAACCAAGTAGATAAAGATAGCATTAAGTAGCTTCTCTACCTCTTCCTTAATAGCAGGGGACTTACTAGGATTAACATCTATAAGACATTGTTGAACAGGTATAGCATCTGGATAAGTCTTGATCTCATGTTCAACATTGTTGGGGATGATCCCTGGCATCTCTTTGTATGACCAAGCGAATACATCGTGAAATTATTTGAAAATATTGGTGTAGATATGAATTTCTCTAGCTGAACAATCTGCACTGATATACATGTTCTCAATTTTTCCAGGAAATCGATAGATGTCGATCATGACAGTAGGATAAGTATTCACCATGTCCCCTTCGGCATAAATACCATGCGTATATAGTGGAACCACAACGTGACCAACCATTTCACTCAAGGTAGATCTAAAGTCATCTTTTTTTATCCTAACAAGATCTGGGAGGAGATAAGAGTGATGATGCATATCGTCCCAAGGCCTATCATGACCATACATGGCCTCTAAGATGTCTTCATATGAGGGTAAAGTATCATCAAGGAAATCATGCAAAATAGAATATTAGACAACCCATATAGGCTCTAGAATAGGATCCTCCTTGTCCTTCTTCAAGGAGAAAGGATCTGGGTCAACCATAGCATCAAGAACATACTGATACACAATTTCTTTCATTGACAATGTCATTTCCATCCCAATGT
>ML796931.1:84853-118179 GCA_009831015.1 Picea engelmannii | reverse complement strand
TGAAGCGGCTCCTTTAGTTCCTTGTTGGAACCTTTTGCCAAACAATACGCAAGTCCTCTTTATAGAAAACCTGCCATGTGAAAAATTAAGCACCCAGTGTGAGCTTTCCCCACCATGTAATTGTTGTTGTGATCATGGGCCTTACTCAAAATGCGCTAACAATGAATCGATTTTTGAATTTTCCCGATGAAAGGAAATCCTTGTTCCTCCAATCCCTGAAACCCAAAACAAGACTAAGGTTCTTAGCTCCTTTCCTTCTCTCGACTCATGTGACCACTACCCTATGACCACGTGCTTAACGCCAAAAGTGCTATTGGAATTTGGCTTTCAGGATTTCAGCATGCAGTCTCTCCCTGCTCCTTTTCCTTCTTAGTGATGAAAATCGAAAAGGGTCGAACGACTCTTTGGCTCCTCCCTTAAGCCTTCTCCACACGACCCTGTCCTATAGCCTAGGGATACTCCTTCGAGTGATTCAGGTTTTTTTATTTGGGGAATCACGATGCAGTGCCCCTTCCTTTCCTTTTCAAATCCCCGAAATCCAGAGACCTGATACCTCCCAGATCTACGGTCTAGATCTGTCACTTGATAAAGGGCCAAGATTATATACCAACGATTTTGTTTTGTGGTTTAGGCAGAGTCTTCACCTCCCAACTCTCAGTGACCAAACTCCCAGTGACTTTTGAATCTCTGCCATGCGTCCTCCAAAATGGACGGTTATGATCCTTTCGCAAATTTGGCCCAGACTTCTCCTTCGTTTCCTCAGTGATCAAACCTCGAAGGTTCTCAACCAGGCAGGATCAATAGTTCTTTTTATCCCTTGATTAATGGTCAGGATCTAGTCACGATCCTTCCTTTCAGGATTTTTTGGATGAGCGTCAACTGAATCTCCCCTCTGTTTTTCCCGGTGATGAAATGTCAAAATATCCCCCTTGAGAGATCGACGGTCCAAATTCCTCTTGAACCGACGACCACGATCCAACTGGATCGATGACCCACAACCTTTTGGATTTTTCTCTGAACCCTGACCGCTCGCCACATGTCCTCCTTGATGAATGGTCCTCACTCTTTCAGGACTTCCCTTTTCAGGAAGTTGAGGGAGTCTTCTCTCTCGAACTCTCGGTGAAGAAATTTCTGAAATGTGGATCTCTTGACATGTGTTCACTAAGATGGATGGTCCTCATTGATATATATCCCACAATCCAGATATGTCATGTCCCAATGGTCATGATTCGTTGTCGAAAATTCCTAGTCAAAAGTTTGGGGAAGTCTTATCCTCTGCTTTCTCGAAGTCTGAACCCCGATGGCTTCCAGATATTTGCCACGCATCCACTGAGATGAACGGTTTTGATTTACTCCACATGAATTCAGGGTTTCCCGTATTGGAATTATGGAGTGCAGTCTCCTCCCTTGTCTTTTTGAATCCCTGATTCCCAAAATCCAGTGACTCTGGATCTACGGTTCATATCCTCTCTGGATCGATGCCTCTTGTTCCTCCTCAGCTTCAAACGCCAAGTGAGCCTCCTCCTTTATCCTCCTCATAGTTTTGTTTGATCCGATGGCTCACGACAAGTCAGAACTTCTGTGCTAAGATCTAATGGCCCAGATATGTCCTTCCCTTATGTACCCTCCTGTGCGCCTGGACATAGATTCAACGATCCAGATCTTCAGCCTGCAACTGATCTAATGGAAGCTATGCTCCTCCTCCTCAGATTTTGCTCCTTCCTTTATTTTTCTCTGTTCACTAAGGAACTATTCCTCCTGAGCTTTGGGAATTAGAGTAAGTCCTCTCTCGGTGCCCACTCCTACATTTGACCTCCTGAGCTTCAAACTTGAAACAAATTCTTCCTGCGCTCACTCCTTGTGCTTGACGAGCCTTCAGACGGTTGTCTATCAACACTTCACTCGAGTGTTAGCCTAGTGAACTCCTTACACAGGTCATTTTCCTCCTTGAGCTTCAACTGCTTAGACCTCAATCGTCTCTGCCCCTTTCTCTCCTTGAAGGGATGGAAATTCCCTCTTCTGCAACTTCCTACTCAAGCACACCTTGATGAGCCTACAGGGTGTTCAGTAACCCTGTGAGTGTCTTCCCTTGACACTTCCCTTATCTCAGAACTCGAAAGAGATTTCTCTCCTGTGAACTCTATGCACTCTCTTGATGCCCTCCTAGCAGAGCTTATACAAAACCTTTAGTGATTATGTATTATCTCTCTCTCTATGTGCCCTCCTATGCATAGTCTCACCTCCAAGGTGTTCAGGAACCTTGAGGTGTCTCCCTTGAGCCTATGATTCCTTTGGCGCGCCCTCCTGGCACGTCTCTATCCGAATTCTGCAGAACTCAGAAGTGCACTCTTGCACTGGATTATAGAGCCCTCAGTACTATGTCATGAAACCTCTTGCATGAAGCCACAAAGAACCCAGACTGAAAATCAAAGAAATCACAGAAAACAATTTATGTCTATCCATGCAAATGTAAATGCAAATGTAAATCTAACATACATCTACAACATATGAAATGAACACACATATAAAACATTCAATTGCATAAAACACACAAAGACTCAAGTGTAGGAAAAACTTCTTTTTGTATTAATAATAATGCATGTACAGAGGTTACAAAGGCTCGGACTGCAACAAAGTATTGTCTCTCCTCTCTTCTCTTCTCTTTTTCCTTGCTAGTTCTAATGAATATAAATACAAAAGGGGGCTCCTCAAGATCTTCCCTCCATTTCACCTACTCCCATTTATTACATTGAATGGATATTCAATGGCTTTCTAGTTTGAATTAGATCGAGACCTTCAGCCTGTTGTCAACCATTAAAGGAAACTCTAACTACTACATGCTCAAAGGCATGGCTTTGGCTCTACCAGCCTTACAATCATTTAATTCAAATTCAAATTTTGAAAATGAAAGGGTTGCACCTCTCTCCTCCATTGAATGCACGTTTTGATGTGTTGGATAGCTGGTGCTTTGCTGACGTGGAGCGATGCTCCTACATCATACTCCACTGCTATGAAATATTCATGAGCTCCTGCTCATGATCTCCCCAGCCATGTTGAAATCCCCCTAGATCCCAAACTATTCTTTGGAGCTGTCCATCTGCTCCACTCCTTCGTTGTTGTTGTTGCTGCATCTTCCCCACTGCTATGGCAGGCTTCCCTCTATTCATCTTCCTCCCGCTGACAATTTCTTGTGATGAACTCAACATCAACCTTCTAATTTCTTCAATTACCTCGTCCAGCTGCTCAATTGGTTGACTCTCCTCTTCATGCAACCTCTTTTGCTGCAATTCCTCCATGCAAATGGGTAGATCAATATGATATCCCATGTTGTCTTCCTCATCTCTTGTGGCTTTGATTTACCACTCTGCTGCAGACTCCAATTCTTCAGTCTCTTCACTGAGCTACTTATCAACTTCTCCCTTTGACATCTTTGTTTCTTCCATTTCTCCTACTGGTGTATTTCCATCTTCCTCCAGCTACTCCTTGGGCTGGTATCCTTCCCATGTCTCCAACCTGATCTATTGGATGCACATGCTCTACACTGTCACCCTTTTCTCTAGGGCTTTAAATTCTTCACACAAACCAGCAAAATCTATGCCATTTACTTCCTCTCCTGCTGCAAGCTCCAATGTTGCAGTCATCTCTTTTCCAGCTTCTTGGCTGAAAATTTTGAGCCATTCTTCTGAATTCTCATCTCCTTCTGTTGGGGAAAACATCAGTGTCTGCTCCATGTTCTCCTCTTCCTCCATGATAGTCACTGTTGGTTGTCCTTTTTCACCAGTTTCATCTGCAACACATGTGTTGGCCTCCACTGGGATGCTTGGTAGGAATACTTCAATTCCTCCAATGATCAGAATGCATCTTTGATCCTTCTCTATCAGCTCTCCTTGCTGATATGAACTCACCCCTGAGCTCATATTCTCTCCCTTACCCTCCTGGAAAATTGGGATTTCTTCTATGCCCTCCTGACAATCTATGAGATCCTCCAATGATCTCATATCATTTCCCACCAGGAAAATTGGAAGTTACTCACTGCCCACTTGGCAGTTTCTAAGATCATCCAGTGATCTCTTCTCCTCTTCATCACTGAGATTTATCCCATCTTCTGGCTCACATATGTGAATCACTTCCTCTATGTCTCTGAGGCCCTCAACATACCTCATCCATATTCTCAATAGATGTTGCTATCCTCTAGCCAACAAATTCTGAACCTTCCTCTTCATGGGCCACTCATATACCCAATGTGCTTTCACGTTCTTCTGCATTTGAAATGAAAGATGCTCCATTCTCTCCCTCACCTCAGCGATTTCTTTATCCATCTCGTCTTTTCCCTTCTGTTGGCGGTCTCTATATTGACCACGCTTATGGCCTTCAACATCCATCCTTCCCTTAATAACACAACTGGTTCTTCTAGCTCAGCCCACCTGGCTATCGAATGTCTACTGCCTACATGCAAACAGATCTCCACGCACATAGCATAAACACTTTGTCTTCCTCTTCTCTTTCGCCTGAAATATACAGACAAAAATTCTTGCTCTGATACCACTTGATGGTGTGTATCAGAGTATATTCTTTTTTACTTCACCTACCTATTCCTGGAGCCTACAGACAGAAAGTGGCTTTGATACCACTTGATGTAGTTCCCCTACCTCTACCTCGACAGGGTCCACTGACCTCCCAGTCAAAGATCGATCTACCTCTGATGAGCTAAAGAGACTCCTTTAGTTCCCTGCTGGAACCATTTTCCAAACAATCCACAGGTCCTCTTTATAGAAAACCCACTATGTGCAAACTTAAGAACCCAGCGCGAGCTCTCCCCACCATGTCATCGTTGTTGTGATCATGGGCCTTACTCAAAAGGTGCTAATCGTGAATCGGTTTTTGTCTTTTCCTGGTGCAAGGAAATCCTTGTTCCTCCAATCCCCGAAACCTGAAATAGGACTAAGGTTATTAGCTCCATTGTCTCCTCTCATGTGACCACTACCATGTGACCATGTGCTTAAAACCAAAAGCACTATCAAAATTTGGCTTTCGGGATTTTAGCATCCAGGCTCTCCCCGCTCCTTGTCCTTCTCAGTGTCGAAAACTGAAAAGGGCCTAACAACTCTTTGGCTCCTCCCTTAAGCCTTCTCCACATGAACCTGTCCTATGGCCTAGGGCTACTCCTCTGAGTGCTTCATATCTCATGATTCAGGGAATCGCGATGTAGTTCCCCTTCCTTTCCTTTTCAAATCCCCGAAACCTGGAGACCTGATACCTCCCGGATCTACGATCCAGATCTATCACTTGATAAATGGCCAAGATTAAATCTCGATGATTTTCTTTTGGGTTTTAGGTAGATTCTTCACCTCCCAACTCCCGATGACCAAACTCCCAGTGACTTTCAGATCTCTTCCACGCATCCTCCAAAATGGATGGTTCTGATCCTTTCACGAAATCTCCTTTCATGATTTTGGCCCAGTCTTCTCCTTCATTTCCCCGGTGATCAAACCCCAAAGGTTCTCAACCACATAGGATCAACGATTCTCATTATCCCTTGATTAATGGTCAGGATCTAGTCGCGATCCTTCCTTTCGAGATTTCTAGGATGAGCGTCAACTGACTCTCCCCTCTGTTTTCCCGGTGATGAAATGTCGAAATCTCCCCCTTGAGAGATCAAAGGTCCAGATTCCTCTTGAATCAACGACCACGATCGAAATGGAATGATGGCCCACAACTTTTAGGAGTTTTCTCTGAACCCTGACCGCTCACCATGTGTCCTCCTTGATGAACGATCCTCTCTCTTTCGAGACTTCGCTTTTCAGGAAGTTGAGGGAGTCTTCACTCTCGAACTCTTCATGAAGAAATCCCCTAAATGTGGATCTCTTGACACGCGTCCTCTGAGATGGACTTTCCTCATTGATCTATATCCCATGGTCCAGATATGTCACGTCCCAACAGTCATGATTCGTTGTCATAAATTCCCAGTCAAAAGTCTGGGGAAGTATTCTCCTCTGCTTTCCCGAAGTCCTAACCCTGATGGATTCCAGATATTTTTCATGCATCCATTGAGATGGACAGTGCTGATTTCCTCCACACAATTTTGGGGTTTCCCGTATCGGGATTATGGAGTGCAGTCTCCTCTCTCATATTTTTGAATACCTGATTCCCTAAATCCAGTGACTCCGGATCTATGGCTCAGATCCTCCCTGGATCGATGGATCCTATTCCTCCTAAACTTCAAACGCCAAGTGAACCTCCTCCTTTATCCTCCTCACAGTTTTGTCTAATCCAACAGCTCACAGAAATTCAAAACTTCTACGCTCAGATCTGATGGCCCAGATTTGTCCTTCCCTTATGTACCCTCCTGTGCACCTGGAAATAGATTCAACAATCCAGATCCTTAGACTGCAACTGATCTAACGACAGTTTTGCTCCTCCTCCTCAGCTTTCTCTCCTTCCTTTTTGTTGCTTTATTCACTAAGGCATTGTTCCTCCTGAGCTTCGAGACTTAGAGTAAGTCCTCTCTCGACGCCCACTCATGCGTTCGACCTCCTGAGCTTCAGACTTGAATCAAATTCTTCCTACACTCACTCCTTGTGCTTGATGAGCCTTCAAACAAATCTCTATCAACACTTCACTCGAGTGTTGGCCTAGTGCACTCCTTACACAGGTCTCTTTCCTCCTTGAGCTTCAACTGCTCAAACCTCAATGGTCTCTACCCCTTTCTCTCCTTGAAGGGATGGAAGTGCCCTCTTATGAAACTTCTTGCTCAAGCACACCTTGTTGAGCCTATATGGTGTTCAATAACCATGTGAGTTTCTTCCCTTGACACTTCCCTTATCTCAGAACTCGAAAGAGAGTTCTCTCCTGTGCACTCTATGCACTCGCTCGATGCCCTCCTGGAATATATTCTACATAACCTTTAGTGATTCTATCTTATCTCTCTCTCTTTGTGCCCTCCTCTGCACAGTCGCACCTCTAAGGTATTCAACAACCTTGAGGATTCTCCCTTGAGCCTATGATTCCTCTGGCGCACCCTCCTGGAACATCTCTGTCTGAATTCCAAAGAACTCATAAGTTCACTCTTGCACTGGTTTGCAGATCCCTCAGTACTTTGTCATGCAACCTCTTGCATGAAGCCACAAAGAACCCAGACTGAAAATCAAAGAACTCACAGACAACAATTTATGTCTATCCTTGCAAATGTAAATCTAACATACATCTACAGCATATTAAATGAACATACACAGAAAACATTCAATTGCATAAAACACACAAAGACACAAGTGCAGGAAAAAATGCTCTTTGTATTAATAAGAATGCCTGTACAGAGGTTACAAAAGCTCGGACTGCAACAGAGTCTCGACTCTTCTCTCTTCTCTTCTCTTTTTCCCTGCTAGTTCTAATGAATACAGATACAAAAGGGGGCTCCTCGATCACTTCCCTCCATCTCACCTACTCTCATTTATTACATTGAAAGGATATTTAATGGATGTCTAGTCTAAATTGGATGTAGACCTTCAGCCTACTGTCATCCATTAAAGGAGACTCTAACTACTACATGCTCAAATGCATGGCTTTGGCTCTACCATCCTTACAATCATTTAATTCAAATTCAAATTTTGAAAACGAGAGGGTTGCGCCTCTCTCCTCCATTGAATACGCACTTTGATGTGTTGTCTAGTTGGCGCTTTTGTTACGTGGAGCGATGCTCCTACATCATAATCCACATGGACTTGAAAGGCCATGTGGTAAGGAAAGTGAGGCCTAACATACATGACATCAAAATTAATAACCTTTGAGCCACACGGGTCTAGAGATCCTAAAGAAGATAACAAGGTGTTCCTCTGTGAAGTACACATCTCGAGCACCTCCAAAGCGGACATAGCACAAGGGGTTTCACCCAGATCTTTGAAAATCGAATAGTTGTGGGCAAATATGGAATTAGGATTGTGGGCAGATCATTTTAGTACTCCTTTCATAATACAAGGTGAAGGTTCCATATTTTCGATATGCAAGGGAATTTCCAGAGGAGGAGGAGACTCTAGACCTACAATAGTCTCTGAATAAATATAATCACAAGATCAAGTGGCTACATCAATCTGAGACTTGACCATATTGACACATAGATGGCCACCTTCATGTGTCAAGGGGTTTTGACTCCCTCTCGACGCATTTTTGGTGTTGGGGACCCCTGAGGCCATGTGTTGATAATGTGGAAATTAATTTGTCAACACAATGGATGACTTTGATAAGATCCCTGAGGCTTCTTCGATTTTGGGGAATAGGTGGGTAAGGTGATCATCTTTACAAATTTTAAAAGGAAACTTCATGTTTTATTTTTCTTTCTTTCCCTCACCAACATTATTATTCGATCTATCATTGTTAGTGTTGTCCTTAGATTTATTATTATTTTTCCCACCCTTACGATTATTACCACGTACTTTCCTTTTATTCCCTCCCAGTTGTTGGTTACCATTTGGGTTGGCCGACGACTATACATAATGCACATCTGTCAACTGAGTGGGAGTGGAGGATCAAGCCGAAGCTTCTACTACTACAATATGTATTAGAGATAGATATTTCAATTCGTTTGTCACCAAGTCTGTAGACTTAACATTTGCAGAGCCTATGATTCCATCGACATGAGGCCCAACATTTTTTCTAGGGTCATATTTTGAATGCAACACGTCAGGAAGGATTTCATACAACATCCCAGACTAAGCATATATAAGTTCCAGTTGCTGGGATTTGAAAATAGATTCTTCCTTAGATGTTACTCTAGATGTAGAAACATCCTTTGAAATATAAGGCAACAAGGACTTACGGAACCACTCCAACAGAAACTATGGAGAAATGTAGGCTTTGATCAACCTCTTACATATATTCCACTCTTGGATATGGTACGATATATGTGTGGCTTTATCTTAGCAGAAGGCCGACAAAAGTTCCATGTCAGCATTGTAATGAACCATCAATTGGAAATAGTTGAGAAAGACCAAAACCATATGATTAAAGTTTTCGTATGTTCCCCATGGTAGCTCAATGTACCACTTCGTGGTGACCCCCATGAGGGTGCGTTGAAATAGCCTCAAATGAATAGAATCATCATTAATGGAGTTGGATGAGCACTGAAGATGAAAAGTAGTGACATGATAACCTAGATCCTTTCCAGTCTTGCCTTCAAATTTTTGGATGTCTGAAGAGAGATTGGTGGGGATGGGAGGACATAATGGACCGTGATGCACATGGTCATTCATTAATTTTTAAAAATATGGAAGATTAATCGTGGCCAAAAAAGGGAGCACAGGTTGTGGCGTCTAAGCCCATGCTCTAGGGAAATATTGGTGTTGAGGGATTGTAGGCCATCTAGGGTTCTGGTATATACCATGGCCCTTTCTGGTAGCATAATATCCTCCTCCAAACTAATTCATAAAAGGTTTTATGGGAACCATACTTGTAGAAGTGACATAATGAGGGTTGTATACACTACCCCCAGTTGAAGGAGCTTTGGGTTGGGTTTTTCCCATAGCATGAAACTAACTCCCTCTAGATGGAACTCTAGAGGACATAGGAGGATTCACCATAATAAATGGTTTTGTCAAAATCGAAATGGCGGGAAAATGGCTAAAGGATGGAATGTAGGAAGTGACTTGTCCACCCGATTGGGCACTACATTAAAGAGAATTAAGACTAGGATTAGGCCCAGAAGAAAAATGAGGCCAACCTCCAACCATATGATTTTTTTGGGGAATATGACCTCCACCAAATGAGAGAGGAGAATACATAGGAGCCATGCCCCTAGGTCCAAAACTAGGATTTTCATTAGTTGTTGGAATAGAGGATGAGAGTTGTGACGTCATGTTGGAAATAAAAAAAGAAAAAGGATTAGAGGCCAAAGGTATTGACTGATAATTGTATCCCGGCATACCAAAAAGAGACCCGAAGGGGTTCATCCCTATGGGTCAAGTAGAACCCACAAGTTGGGTAACAGTAGGGGTAGGGATCTCCGACACTCCAACCATCAAGGCTGGAGGATTCGAAGGGATCCCACTAATCAAAAAAGATATAGGATTTGAGGGACTCCCTGTGATTTTCAGGTTTGACTCAGTACTCATAACTAGATAATAACAAGTCAGGGAGGTGGAGATATATGTACCACATTTATTAACTTTACTCCTTTTAGAAGGAAACCTCGGTAAAGACTCAAGATGTAGTGGTAACTTCAAAAAAAGACGATACATGTGAGGAAGTTTGTCTTACTCCATGATGACTCAAGAATCGATATATAAAACCAAATCCTAGGGCCAACTAAAAGTCAGAGAGCACACGAAAATAAAGAAAAAATGATAAATGCACACAAACATGATATAATGGTTGAAAATGGGCCTCCCTCACTAGATTAGGTATGTCTCACCCAAGAGGGATCTGAGACTCCCTTCAAAATATTGTATTTATTAGAATTAGTTATAAGGTCCCTCATAGGCTTAACAACGTAGTCAGTCAAATCCCCCTGGAGAGGTAATCCTCCATAAGGGATGTGTGTTGTCCTACCCTTATCTGACTCGGGGTACTTGAAAAATAACCCCTGCAAGTAACCTATGTGGCTATCTATGTCAAGAAACTAGAGTCACCACAATATAACCAATGCACAGGTGAAAATTTGTAAGTTCGGTCACCGTATGGGCAGGGTAAAAAATCCTGAAATATTGAAATCACTGTCTCTCATGGAGGTAAAGGTGCTAGTAAGACCCCCAAATACGAACAGAACCCCATAAATATCTCTAACTCTAAGAAGGTATTACAGGGCTATCTATGCAACCAACTTCACACAACCTCGTGATTAAATCCGATGTGAGTAGAGCCTCCTGACCTCGCTAATTACACAATGGTTTTCACCACTCCCTAGTCAGACACATATGTTTAGTTTTATATCCCTGGATAAGTTTACTCACAAAATCATATTCCAAGGCCCTATGTCCTATAATTGTTTGTGTACCCTGAAAAATAAAATCATTTCTAATCAATTTTAATTAATCAGCGTTACTTTTAATGGCTTCTACTTACTCAAGAGGTGTGGTTGTGAAACTGATGGTATTACAACTCAACATATAAAAGAAGAGAATATAAAAACATTGCTAAGTACTAATCTTGAATTCTAAAGATATGGTATGATTCTAAATGAAATTTTTCAATGCAATCTCTACACATGTGTCAAAATCAATGCAAAGTAATCAAAAGAGAAAATGCCATAATGAAAAATGAGAAAATGTTTTTGTATTTTTTATATAAAGAAAAGAAAATGCAAGGAATGAATAGAAGTTTCACATGCATACCCTACTGCCAGAAAAAAGAGACAAGCCAAGCATGATACCAAGAAGAAAACACTCAGACCAATGTGCAAGGACAACCAATAAAAAATATGATAAGAAAGAATACTGCCCAAAAATTCAACAACAAGAAGGTTTCCTATCACTATGTAAGCACTTAATAGTCAAGACAGAGACCCAAGAAGACTCAGCAACCAACCAAACACACCCAACAAACACCAAACTCAACCAGTAGGACTACAGAGCTGATGTACATAACTATTTGATAAAATGTCACGTATGTACACATCCTATAGAAGGACAACTCATGTATTGATGCAGGAGCATCGCAAGCCAGCAAAGCGGAGGATAGATAGAAATGCACCAACGCGTATTTTGAAGATGTTTTAAATTTGAAAAGATAAAACATTAATGCAATATCTAGGAAGATATATTTTCTTTTATGGTTTGGAGATTGTAAGATAGATCTTGAGCGTTTTCTCTCATCTGTCTGTTGGAGGCATTTAATGTAACAAATGTAAATTAGTTGTGGATCTTTTAATTCGATAAGATAGTTTATAGTGTAGGAGGGAAAACTCTAGAAATCTCCCTCGTATATATTATATTGTATCATTATTCTCTTTGAGAAGAGTAGAGTAAGAGAGCATAGGAGAGAAGAGAAGAACAAAGAAGTTGTAAAATTTTTATAAGAAGATAGTTGTGGCTATCGAACCCATGTACATAAGCACTTGAGTTAATATAAGAATGATTTGACTCAAATTCATGGTGTGGTTATGGATATTGTTTGCATCTATTGAATGGTATGTTTACATTTTTCTTATATGCTCTGTTATGCATTTGTTTCAATGATTTTATGTGTATGATTTCATGTTGAATGTATGAAGTATGTTAGAGGGAGAGTATGATTTTCAATTGTTTCTCTTCTTGAGAATTCCTGCAAGGAGTGCAGTGAAATTCTGCAAGGAGTGCGTTGACGAGTTTTCGATTTTTACCTTAGAGAAGCTCAGAAGGGATTCATTTGTTCACACACTATCAGAAGTGAAAGTATAGCACAGATCCGTGCAAGGTGTTCGCAGGTTATTCGAAGTCCTAGACTTTTCCAACCCAAGAGAGTGGTTGAATAATTGTTGTCGTCAAAGTGCGTAGAGTTAGAAGATATCAGATAATCAATGATTATAATAAAAGCCAAAAGGAATGCGTGCAAGAGTCCTAGGAACAATTTTGGTTTGAATTATGTGTGGATAGATTGAAGCAATGCCGCCAATAAGACGTCAAGAAAGAATTTTACCCGATCCATCCGTGGAAAGGGAAATGAGGGAACTTTGTGCTTGATTGGATGCCATGGAGACAACATAGAGATGAGATTCTGATACTGGATATGTTAGTGAGGCTAAAAGTGAGAATGAAGCCAGAGCCGAAGAAGAAGTTGTAGTTGAAGATGCTACAGAGGAATGTCTATTCAGAGTTGTTGCAAGGATAGGTTCCAGGGAAAATATGGATATCTCGATGTATGAAGGAAACTTAGATGTTGAAGAGCTGCTAGATTGTTTTAGAGCTTTGGATAAATACTTCGACTACGAGGATATCGAAGAAGATAAGAAAGTTAAACATGATGTCACCAGATTGAAGGGGAATGAAACACTATGGTGGGATGAACAACAAGCTGACAGGCATTGCAAAGGTAAACAACGAATCAAAATATGGGACTTTATGGTAGTGAAGATGAAGCCAAGTTTATACCCAGAGATTACCAAATTAATCTGTTCCAGAGAATGAATAATTTGAGATAGAAAGGGATGATAGTGAAGGAATACACCGAGCAATTTTACAGGTTAAACATCAGAGTAGGTCGTCATGAGAGTGATGATGAAAAGCTCACTAGATACATGAATGGCCTGAGATATAAAATTCAAGATGAGATGAGCATGGTGACAATCAGGAATGTAGAAGATGCTTATCAAATTGCTTTAAAGGCAGAAGATAAATTGGCCTGAAAGGAAGGTCAAAGGGGGAGAGGTAGAAGTCAGAGCAGAGGAAAATAAATTGCCCAAGACAAAGTAGAGAAGCCTGAGGATGAAGAAAAGAAACCTCATAACCACCTAGAAAGGGGAGGACATTCATAGGAAGACAATAGACGATAAGAATACTTTTCCTCGAGTAGGAGGAAGAGGAAGAGGCAGAGGAGGTGAAATAAAATGTTTTTTCTATGGAAATATCAGACATAAATCTTGGGAATGTCCTGATAGAAAAATATATGGAGGAGGAGAAGCTCATATTTCAGAAGCACAGAGGCAAAATGTTGAGGCATAATATGCAGAAGGAAGGAGATCCTTAATGATGAGGAAAGTTTTCTTGAAGCCAGAGAAAGAGGTGGAGAATCCAGTCCAGAGGAACAGTTTATTCAGAACTACTTGCAAGACCAAGGATAGGGTATGCTAGGTGATAGTGAAAAGTGGAAGCACGGATAATTTAGTATCCATAGAGATGGTGGAAAAGTTGGAGTTGGAGACAGTTTCACATATGAGCTCATACAAAGTTTCGTGGTTGCAAACAGGACATCAGGTAACAATCACTAAACAATGTTTAGTTTAAATTAAGATAGAAGGATACAGATATGAGATCTTATGTGATGTTATTCCCATGGATGTCTGTCATATTTTTTTGGGAAGGCCTTGGCATTATGACAGAAATGTTATTCATGATGGGAGAAAGAACACCTACACCTTGGAGAAGAATGGGAAGATGCATATGTTGCTGCCAATTGAAGACAAGAAGGTGAAAGAGGAAGCAAGAAATACTATACTTATCATGAGTGGGAAGGAACTTCTGGATGAAGTCAAGAAGGATGAAGAAATGCAGTTTTATGTGGTAAGAAAACCTAGAGTCATCTTGACCAATACCTCGATAGATGATCTACCTGAGTAAATTCAAGAAATGTTGGAGAACCTCGTTGATATAGTGGTGGACAATTTACCTTGTTCTTTCCCTCCCATCAGAAGTATAAGCCATCACATTGACCTTATACCAGGGGAAAGTTTACCAAACAAAGAAGTGTACAGACTCACGTCGCAGGAGAATGAAGAAGTCAAGAATCAAGTCCAGGAATTGATGGACAAGGGGTTGATCAGAAAAATCTTGAGTCCATGCGTTGTAGCAACAATGTTAATTCCAAAGAAGGATGGTGGATGGAGGATGTGTATAGACTCGAGGGCTATAAAACAAATCACCATCAGGTATAGATTTCCTTTACCGAGGATGGATGACTTGATGGATTGCTTGAGTGGAGAAAATTGTTTTTCAAAAATTGATTTGAAGAGCGGATATCATCAGATTAGAATGAGGGAAGGTGATGAATGGAAGAAAACATTCAATATGAATGAAGGGTTGTGTGAATGGATTTTCATTCCGTTTGGTTTGAAGAATGCGCCAAGTACTTTCATGAGGTTGATGAACGAAGTCTTGAAAGATTTCATTGGAAAGTTCGTAATTGTATATCTGGATGATATACTGATCTTCAGTAAGAATGAGGGAAAACATTTGAGACACCTAATTCTAGTGATGAGGAGGTTACAGTAAGAGCAGTTGTTGATAAATCTGAAGAAGTTGTCTTTCATGAAGAAAGAACTCATTTATTTTGGTTTTGTAATCTCTTCGAATGAGTTGAAGATGGATCCTGAAAAGGTAAAAGCGTTCAAATAATTGACATCGCCAAGGAATATCTTTGAAGTTAGAAGCTTCCATGGATTAGCCAGTTTTTACAGGAAGTTCATTAGAAATTTTAGTGGAATTTATTCACCAATAATGGACATAGTCAAGAAAAGACAAATATTTTCATTGGATAGAAGAAGCAGAGAAAAGTTTCAAGTTGTTGAAAGAGAAGATAATTGGACAACCAATTTCAGTTTTTCCAGACTTCAGTAAAACATTTCAAGTGAGATGTGATGCAAGTGGATTTGCGATTGGAGCAGTCTTAAGTTAAGACAATAGACTAGTTGCATACTTCAGTGAGACACTTAACGATGCCAAAAGGAATTATTCCATGTATGATAAAGAGTTTTATGCAATCATACAAGCAATGAAGAAATGGAGGCACTATTGGTTCCAAAGGAGTTAGTTTTGTATAGTGACAACCATGCCATACAGTTTATAACCAGACAGGAGAAATTGAACCAGAAACATGTGAAATGGGTTGAATTTATGCAGAAATTTACTTTTGTTATAAAGCACATTTCTGGAACTGCTAACAAGGTTGTTGATTCATTGAGCAGGAAATGTTTGATTCTGCAGGAGTTTCGTGTGAAGACCTTAGGTTTTGATAGCCTTAAGGACATGTAAAAGGATGATTCAGATTTTAGGGATGCTTATGAAGAATGTGAGAATCCTGTTCTGAGAGACAAAAGCCAATGGATTGAATACTTAATTCAGTATGGATTATTATTCAAAGGAAATCAATTGTGTATCCCGAAGAGTTCTATGAGAGAAAACCTTTTAAAGGAAAAACATAATGGGGGATTGGTTGGACATTTTGGCCATGAAAAAACATTTGCTCAACTAAATAGTTTGTATTATTGGCCAAGGATGAGGATGAATGTCAATAATTTTGTGAACAAATGTAGAATTTTCCAACACGCAAAGGGGAAAATATAGAATACATGATTGTATCAACCATTGCCAGTACCAGAGAGGTCGTGGGACGCGGTAAGCATGGATTTTGTGTTAGTACTGTCAAGGACACAGAGAGGTTGTGATTCCATATTCGTGGTAGTCGATATATTCTCAAACATGGCACATTTCATTCCATGTTAGAAAACCAGTGATGCAACGTACATTGCAAACCTGTTTTTCAAAAAAGTTGTTCGACTTCATGGTTTACCCAAGAGTATTGTTTCGGACAGAGATACCAAATTTGTTGGTCATTTCTGGAGAACACTATGCAAGAAGTTGGGAACAAATTTATCTTTTATCTCAGCATATCACCCTCATACAGATGGACAGATTGAGGTAAGAAATCAAAGTTTGCTGGATTTATTGAGGAGTTTAGTAGTTGAACATCATACTCAGTGGGATCACATTCTACCGCAAGAATAATTTGCATATAATGACTCACGTAATAGGAGAACAAGACAGAGTCCATTCCAGATAATGTATGGAATGCAACCAAGAGGCGTATCTGAGTTGAGAGACTTAGAGTAGAGTGAGTTCAGAAGTGTTGGAGAAGAACATTTTGCAGCAGAAATGCAAGAGCTCCACAGTAATATTAAAGAGCGGTTGCAGTACTCTAACCAGGAATACAAGCGCATGGCATATCAACACAGGACAGAGATTCAATTTGAAGTCGGATATTTAGTCTTAGAACACCTAAGAAAAGAAATTTTCCCAAGGGGAACATATAATAAGCTAAAGATGAAGAAGATAGGGTCGTGTAAAATCATAAGGAAATTTGAGGCAAATGCTTATGAGATAGAATTGCCAAATGGTGTGGGCATATCACCCATATTCAACCTAGAATATATGTATCCTTATAGAGAAGATGAAGCAAGAGGACCAGGGAGTCAGAAGGAAATTCAATGGGTTAAACAAATGCCTATAGCTGAAAATTTGCAGATGGAAAAGATCATTGATCAGAGATTTAGCAAGAAGACCCAGAGAAAGACATTTTTTGAATACTTGATAAAGTGGAAAGGACACCTAATTAAGGATGCCAGCTATGAAAGCGAGGCAGAGATCCATAAACATGAACATACGGTGCAGGAGCTCATGAAAAGGAGTCCATGAATTTTTTAGCCAGGGGAGTATGATGCAGGAGCATCGCAAGCCAGGAGAGCGGAGGACAGCTAGAAACACACCAACGCATATTTTGAAGACATTTTGAATTTGAAAATATAAAACATTAATGTAATATCTAGGAAGATATATTTGCTTTTATGGTTTGGAGATTGTAACGCAAATCTTGAGCATTTTCTCTGATCTTTTGGTTGGAGGCATTTAATGTAATAAATGTAAAGTAGTTGTAGAGATTTTAATTCGATAAGATAGTTTAGAGTGTAGGAGGTAAAACTCTAGAAAGATCCCTCGTATGTATTGTATTGTATCATTTTTCTCTTTCATAAGAGTAGAGTAAGAGAGCATAGGAGAGCATAGAAGAATAGAGAAGTTGCAGAAGTTGTATAAGCAGACAATTGTGGCTATAGAACCCATGTACAGAAGCACTTGAGTTAATATAAAAATTCTTTGACTCAAATTCATGGTGTGGTTATTGATACTGTTTGCATATATTGAATGGTATGTTTACAATTTTCTTATATGCTCCGTTATGCATTTGTTTTAATGCTTTTATGTGTATGATTTCATGTTGAATGTATGAAGTCTGTGAGAGGGAGAGTATGAGTTTCAATTGTTTTTGTTCCTAAGAATTCCTTCAAGGAGTGCAACGAAAGTATGCAAGGAGTGTGTTGACAAGTTTTTGAGTTTTACCTTAGAGAAGCTCAGAAGGGATTCAGTTGTTCACACACCATCAAAAGTGAAAGTATAGCACAAATCCAAGCAAGGTGTCTGCAGGTCAGTCGAAGTCCTAGAATTTTTCAACCCAAGTGAGTGGTTGAAGAACTGTTGTCGCATGAGTGTGCAGAGTTAGAAGATATCAGATAATTAGTGATTATCGTAAAAGCCGCAAGGAATGCGTGCAAGAGTCCCCTAGAAATTTTGAGTTTTCTGCAGAAGGTAATCGCAGAAAGGATAGAGGCTTAGAAGAATTCGAAGGAAATACGAGGGTCGAGGTCACCTCGAAGAATTTAAGCTCATAAGAGTTGACGCCAATTTATTTGACTGAGAATCATTGAAAGTATGAACGGACGGTGGAAATTATCGAAGGGAGAATACTGAAATTCCTTGAACTGTTGGATCTAGAAGATCAATGGAGAGGTTAGGGTCAAGATTCCTTTAAAATTGCAAGCTCAAGAGGGATAACAACCGTCAGATTGGGATCAACGAGAATCACTGATCTAGAATTTTCAAGCTTCGACATTTCAAGAATCGAGAGCGTGAAGGAACAACTACCTGAAAGTCACGACACGCGAAATCACGACACGATATGGATCGTTGATTTTGGGAAGAATCTATACCATCGATCTATGACAAAGGAATATCGTGATTTCGGCTATCGGGCCAAAGGAGATAAGTCACGTCGCAATTCCTTGATACGCGAAATCTCGACGCACTCGGAGGTTGGGCCCCAGGTCATAGCTGAGGGTCGCATCAGAGGAGAGATAAGGGAGGATCTAAGGACTGTTAGCCTGTTTCAAGACTTTAGGACTTGGAGGAGTCAGGGTGCCTGGTAACTCAAACCCATAATACGCAAAATAGTGACGCGCCCTTTGGGTTTGAGGTCATGGTCACATTGGTGGTCACAAGGGGTGGAGATTCACACCTAACACTTGCTTGCATGGGTGTAAATCCTAAGGACCTGTGGTTGTATGTTTTTGGAGATTCCAAGGGGGATCAGAGAGCCATTTTGGCTTAAGGGTGTTGAAGATCCATAGGCCCGGAGGTCAATGGACCCTGCTAAGGTAGGGGTCTGCGTGACGTATGTACGCATTTGTCAAGGGAAAAACCACGTATATATAGTAAAACACTGTCAGGGAAAGGTTTAAGCCAATAAACTCATATGAAAAGTAAAAATAGTTTGTCAAGCAATCAGGCGACAAGGAAACTCGGGCTAACAGAGAGAAAATCAAGGAGAACACACTCCAAACCCTAAAAGAAAGAAGATGAATCCCCAGTATGGTCACCAATTATATTATGAGGAAAATATCTTTGTGGCATGGGGTAAACCACAACAGACAGAATGACATGAAAAAATAAACTATAATCCCAAATATGCTATATAAATGAAATTATAACAAGACAAGGCCAAGAGCCTACCTCGTCTGGATGTTCGATGAAGACCATCGTTGAGCACACAACTCAAATATTTATACCTGCAACTTGTCCTCAACAACCAAGATACGCAAGCATATGGCGATAATATATAATGTTATCATATAGAATAGCATAATCCATTAACATACATGACAAATACACCCATGGAATAATAATTCAAATATTTGCAAGATATCAATTGGACGAGAAAAGAGTATTTATATTAAAATGATCAACATAAGTATATATGTGACAAAATTTTGTAACAAAACATATCAGAACCAAGAAACTAAGTCCCTCCAGTTGGGCCTCCACCAAAGGTAAGCTCATATAAATGATACAATGATATTCTCCATCACAAAGAAGGAAGAACTTGGGGGATGAACAAGGGGTTCAGACTTTCAATGATAAAGGGATGGAGACTCAATATGAAATGAAATATCTCCAGAGTGTCTTTTCTCTCAAAGTTGAATTCTCTTTTTCAAGGCTTGGATATGGCTCAATTTATAGACTTCAAATGGAACTAAAGGGCCAAGTCAGAGAATTTCCAATATATGGAAGGTCAAGGATCATGGATCTCATGACATGGCCTGGAAACCTGAAACGATTTTTACTTTTGAGTACCAAACCTGATGTACGCAGGTTGTAGTGGAGAAACCTACATATACGCTTGTTGTAAAACTGATAGGGCGCATGTATGTGGAAAAATACGCTTTTCTATCTCTGGAAGGTACAAAAGGGAACTTCAAGTATGGATAGGTAAATGGAAAGGCCATCCAAGAAAGTTGCATGGGGTGAGGCAAAATTTGTTGTAACATTCACTTCATTTCATCCTTTTAATTTTGCAATTTAATTATGAAAATTAATGAAGTTTTGGTTAAGTAAGTAGATTCACATGATAATTTCAAATAGTCAGTAATGGTCATAATTCCTGAATCAGGGTGGATGTTAATATATACTTAAGATTTAATTTGACATCTAATTATTTTTTGGATTAAGTGGTATCAGAGCAGATCTAACATGTATTTGTGAGTGAATCCAAGCAAGGTGAAGGAATGCTTGAAGACTTCCATTTTGAAAGTGCGGATCTTGGTTGCAAAAAGGACAACCATAGGAAAAGCGTCGAAGTGAAAATGACTTCAATATCTCAAAGAGATCAACCAGAGTATTCAAGTAGAGAATGTTGAGTTTATAAGGTTGTTGCACATATAAGAAGGTGAGAAGTGAAAGTTTCAACAACAGTTACAAGCCAATGATGAGATTTTGGAAATGTTTTAGAGTGATGAATAATTGAAGAAATTTTCCTCTATACTTGATTAAGAAACCATCCCTGAGGTATGCAGTGTAAATGATTCTTCATGTTTACTTCCTTTCCATCAAGATGATTATTTTGGTGCATACAAGAGGAATAGGCTTTAAGTTGCTAACCAAAATGGGATATGGAGGAAAAGTCCTTGGAGTTAATAGACAAGGTATAATTAATATCATAGAAGTGGTAGAATGACCTTGTCATGCAGTATTGGGTTATGGAAAAGAGGAAGTTGGAAAATTCTCCAAAACAACAGAGGAAAAAAATTATTCAAGTGATGAGTCTAAGTTAGTTCAAAAAGAATTCTTGCAATTTGATGGTGCATCGCACCATGACAGTGACATTGATTCCAGGTCATCTAAAAAGAGAAATGAGAATTTTGAAGGACGAGCTAAGTCAATTTATCCTCATCAAGTCTACACTAAATACAACCATGAAAGGTATAAAGGTCGTGATGACTTGAAATATTTCTTTAATTATAATAAGAATAATCATGCAATTCAAACGTTGTGAAATATGTACCCTTGTACTTTTTTGTTGATCAACCTAACCATTTTGTGTCCAAGTGTCGAAAGAGGAAATATTTGAATAGGAAGTTTATCATGTCCATCGAAAAGGAGGAAATACATGAACAATATCTTCCAATTCCACATGGAAAGAAGGGATTGTTTCCCAAGAGCATGGGAAAGAATTATTGCACTCATTGCAATATCAGTGGACACAAAATGGAGAAGTGTTGGAAACTTCATCCACAACTTCATCCAAAGCAGTTCAAGGAAGTTGTAAAGGATTCTACAAAGAGACATGTAGCAACATCAGTTGAGGTTGATGATATTTCCAAGAAGTTCAAGAAGGAATTCTCTCTTATGGATTGTCTTGTTAGTATAGTGTATGAGGACATTAAAGCATGGTTTGTGGAAAGTGGCTCACCTCACCACATGACAAGAATGAGGTAAGTGCTTTTTAGAGTTTTAGATATAGATCACAAGGGCTTCACCTTGTTGACCAATACCTTATCACGTTCATTCATAAAGGGGGTTTCTAAATTGTGAAAACTCAAGTCAATATATTGTAGGTATTGGGGGTGAGATGTGGGGTATCAAGGGGTTTATAAGTATTGGGGGGTATAAAAATGGGTATCTAGTAAAAATAGTGGTTTCTTTTATTGGAAAGATGTATTGGGAGGGGGGTTCAACAAAAGGATTTTGGGAGATATTTATCAATATATAGTGAAATTAGGGATGTTCTTTAATATCCCGCTAACACAGGTGATATGTCATAGGTTCATTGAGTGAGGACCCCATGAGATAGATTTAGAATTCTACGTGGGAAGTGGGAATAATAGCCAACATGCAGTGAAGGAGGTTGGATGTGTGAGATTGTATCTAGATTCAAGAGGATCTTTGGATATGGTAGAGATGTTGTTTGTTCTAGAGATGAAGGTAAATTTGCTCTTAGTATTAGCTTTGGAGGATGAGGGATATGGATTTGTGTTCTAACATGGACAGATGCTCATATATCTAGAGAGAGCTATATAGTACACAAAAATAGTGCTTATTGTTAGATATGAGAGGTTATACAGGTTGCTAGGAATTCATCTGATTGGATCTAGTGGGTCCTTGTATTCAAAGTCAGTGTTAGTATCAAAGACAAATAGTTGTGAGGATTATTCTACTACTATCAAAATAAGAATCACATGAAGAATCCCACCTATCCAACGAAGATTCCATTAAGCGAAAGAAACCTAAAATGGAACATGCATGATTATCATTTTTGAATAGCCAAGTTTAGCATGCATATGTAGCACCTCCAAATAATTTTTCCATTATTGTAAAGTAGGAAAGAAATTATCTTCTTTGTATGATGTATGGAGGTATAGTACTTATTAAAATGGTGAAATAAGCAGAAATGGTTGTTATTTAATGCCATGTCCAAGTAGGATGTATATATTAATGCCTTATGAGAAGAAATTTAAATAACATAGTTGCTTTTGGAAACATTTTTGTGTTTTATTTTCAGTGAAGCGAGTAAAGGAGATGAATAAGAGTTTCATGCAGATACTCCAATAGATGCATCAAGAAGTACAAGGAAAATTAAAGTAGGTCCAAGCCAAGATGGGCAAGGAATGACAAGCATCAGAATGATCCGTTCCAAAATGAAGATAATTTTGAAGTGTATATCAACAAAGTGGATAGATACCAAAAAGGTGAATAAGTTGATACTTACTTAGTTTTTGAGTAATTCATACTTTTGGAGGTCCACAATTTCTTCCAGTAGGGAGGTGTACTGATCTAGGTGGATACGAGAACACTCAAACATTGATAGTCTCAAATTCTGATGAAAATGACTCCATTGCGTAGAGCTTGAAAAGATATTTCCAGTGCAATTTGAATGAACACAAACATACATTGTATGGGGAAGATATGGCCTTTTGAAGTTTTGGAAAAAATAGGAAAAAGGGAAAAAGGAAGTGCCACATGGAATCATTGGAAGGATGACATGTGGAAGTACGGATGGACACATGGCAGTACATATGTTGATGTGGAACTATACAAATGTGACACATGGACTATATGGATGTGACAATGGATTATATGGATGATGATGTGGMAATGTACATACATTTGACATGGAAGTATGAAAGGTTGACGTGGTAGTACAAGTGGCAGTATGGTAGGATGATTGGGTGTACGATGACTGATGTAGTAGGTCARCATGGTGTTGACTATGTTTTTATGTGGTAGGGTAATTGTGCGTTGATTGTGCTCTAGGTGGTTGAATTAGGAGGTGACATGTGGCCCAGTCAGAGCATGCCATGTGGMACCTTCAATCGGGCCAAAAGGGCCTTATCATTCTGGACCAACCGTCGTGGGAWTAAAGCATGAGATTTCCATGCAACCAATAAAATGGCCAAACCAACTAGGATAACGGTGGGACTTAACCATACAATGGAAAATGTTTTATTTAAAGTGAAGTGGTTTTGTTATATGCCAAATGGGGGAAGGTTCRCRGGTTTGACCCTGTGACCTTTGCCTGTATATTCCCAACATTTCAACCAACAATCTTACCTTTGTGCCAATGATGCCATTTTTAATTGCCAGCATGAAATATTGTATTTAAGTTTTAATAAAAAAACATAAATAAAGCGGGTTCATTGGGGTTTGGATCCCCGACCTCCTCTATATAAACATAAATTCCTTTTTTGTTGCACCGCACAGTGCTCGTATGCTAAGAACTCTACATATAATGTTTTTATTCTTAGTTTCTTAGAGACAAGTGAGTCTTGTGCCAGAATTCAGAGCGAGTTCTAATGTAAGTGTAATTTTGTGAAAAGAACTTAGAACGAGTTCATTTTTTGATGTTATTGTTCCATGCTAGAATTATGAGCCAAGTTATATAATATAGCGTGGTTATGTTGCAAGAACTCAAAGCTATTTTACATTGTTTTCCATGCCAAGAAACTATGCAGTTGTATCTTTTCAGTGCCATTGGGCATCTATGAGAGTCATAGGGTGTTTATAGTCAAAAGTATCAGTTTTCCAAAGCATAGAGGATGGTGACAGTTACACCTAAGATTGAGGAGCATAACAATAAGTCAATCCCAGGATGGGTCAATTTGTAATGAAGTGTCATTGTGAATCTATGGAAATATAAATTGTTTACAGTCAAAAGTCTCATTTTTCCGAGTCAAAGCTAATGGTGATGTCCACACTTAAGTTTTTTTGTAGCATATCAGAAGGTCCTTATTAAGGGAGTCTTGTAAGTCCTAAGATGGGATAATGAGACACATGTTGTGAGACCTCTTTGAGAAGGAGGATAGCCACTTTATGTGAGAGCATTTTAAGTTCCAAGATGGGACAATGAGCCACATGTTGTGAGACCTATTTGAGAAGGAGGATAGCTACTTTATGTGAGAACCTTTGCGAAGAAGAATTAATGAAGAGGTTCATGGATTAAGTGATCCCAGAGACGTAGCCAAAATATTTGGTGAACTTCATTAACAACTTGTGTAATGTGCCATTTGACTTGTTGATGTTCTTACTTCACTTCATTTCAGTATTTTAATTCCACAATTTAATTATGCAAATTAATGAAGTTTTGGTTAAGTAAGTGGATTCACATAATAATTGAAAATAGTCGGTAATGGTGATAATTCCTGAATCCTCTTGGTTGTTAACATATTCTTAAGAGTTAATTTAACATCTAAGGATTTTTTGGATCACTTGAAATCCATCTGATACACCATAAAATTCTTGAATCTTGCAAATGCCAAAAACATTCTAATGGATTCTAGTCTTGCAATAGGCACAAAGGTTTCTTCAAATTCAATACCTTCTACTTTGTTAGCACTCCATAAATCTATTTGGATGATGAAAAGACAACGAAGGTAAGTTTTACAACCAACTTTGAGACTTAAAACTAGACTTTCGGATCTGGAGAGGGCTCTCTCATAAACGGCGCGGTGTCTGCGTGGGATACGTCTTTACGAATGATGGATAGATTTTAAAACTGGTGATGAAATGCCTCTGGTTATATTGGTGCAGGTAAGTAAAACTCAGGCTATGGGGTCAGTCTAAGGAAGAGACAAAACAAATGACTCAGTGACTGGATTCGAGAGGAAAAGGCTAGTTGAGCGACAACCTTCAGTGTTAATCATAAAGTGTGGCAGGAGAAAAACAGAGGGATCGAATTCAAGAGTGCTTCTCTAGATGAATTCGGAGTTATATAGAGAAGAAAACACTTTGTCTAAGTGGCACGAACAAGGGGCGTAGTACAGCGAATCCACAAGTTCGAAAATTCGTTCCAAAATAGACTATATGAGATATGAAATTAAAGATAACAGGAAAGAACATACACAAAGAAAGAAACACAATACATCCAACTATCGCAACTATAATATTTACATCAAAATGTAGGACCTTTTCATTAAGTTTCAATCAAAAAACACTCAGATTTATTACAATAGCATTTGTTTCTTAAAATTGCCAACCAACCCTAGTTACATCGGAAAGATGAAATATATAAACTAGGGTGTCGCTTGGCTTTCCCTCTATTCTAACTGCTAACTCTAGACTAGGAAACACCATTCCACATGCACAAGAAACTCTTTGCATAGTACCATCCAAAATAGGAAACAATCATGCATGTCTACTAGTAACCATCTTCAAGCTTCGCCATGAGATCGGATCGTTGGTCAAGACCCGACATAGGGAAAAAATGTGTCGTTGTGTCCCTCGATCACTTTTCCTCGCGAACAGGTGTCTGCCCAAAACTGGTCGTCTACAATGTTGGTTTCACCTCCCATTACACGCCTATTTGCTGTGAGTTGTGCATAGCAAATGGTTGTGCGATACCCGTGACCATTACCAAAATGGTGAGATGTTTTCAAAGGACACGTATCACTCAAAAACTGTTGTGAAGGACAACACCACTCATTAAGATTTCTTTTCTTGTGTGAAGGAAAGAGACATATGGACTTCTTGTTTAGCTGCTCCGTCGTCTCTGAGATACTCTGCATGCCCTTCCCCTGCTAGCGTTTGCGCTTCCCGCAGCTAGAAAATAACATTTTGAGCCTCCTTAAGCTGCCTTTTCAGCCATGTCACGCTCCCTCTGTGACTCTGTCCAGTTGATGCCTCCATGGTATTTGTCGCTAGTTGTTGTTTTAATTCTCTATTTTCCTAATAAAGCTCAACAATAACCAGCATTACCCACTTCAGATGTTAATATGGCATTTCCTCATTCATCCCCGTGGCTTCCGCCTTCATGACCTCCTCATTCTTTCTTAGCTTGCCTCTTCTCCGAGGTAGCTATTGTACGGAGTAAAACGCTCCTTCCGCCTTCCCCTTCTGTATGAATTTCTCTGTCTCAACCTTCTCACGTCTAAAAATGGTATATTATGTAGGTGAAAAGATGGATTTTTCTAGGCTTTTGGGGATGGTTTCTGCGGGCGCAAAATAAATCTTATCTCTCTAAGGTTTGGATACCGTAGTTCTTCCACTCCATGTTCCCTTTCCCGTACTCTTAGAAAACGCCATGACGCACCTGAGGTGAAAAATGTGTGTGAATGTTTTGAACAAATGTATTGAAGAACAACTCTGAACCAATCGGATTGGAAAAAGGAAAATGTGACGGACAACTAGGGCTAGATTCTACGATTGGAGGAACACGTTGAGCATATGAGATTTATAGTGGATCGGTTCAGAGAGGAGAAACATCTGGACATTAATGAAATTATGGCAACGATAAGTTTCAAGTCAATCCTCAGGTTGTTCATGGAAAATCCCCGCATGTAGAATGCAAGTGATATAATTCTCTGTGAAGGCATAATACGAACGCTATAATTCTTCATTCCTTCAGCCTTCATAATAAAATGATAATAACTATGGAACTTGCTGATGTGACCTTTATTTAACCACTTGACTCGATAGGGGTATGTAGAAACTGATTTCTTAATGGGATTCAACCTCTGGGAAAAGACAAGCCAGTACCACGTATACAGTTCTCGATTCTGACACCCTTTCCCCTTTCCAAGGGCCAACAAAACATTTTCTAACTTAAGCATCACGATATTATGTACCTAAATTCACATGTTTGGGCGCATGGATCACTACATGACTTGGAATCGACTCTAAAAGGAAAGAAAGGTGGCGGCGCTAACAACTGGTTCCAACGGGGATTCTATCCTCCTTGTGAGGTAGCAAAGAACAGTAGACCAGGTGCCTGACAATTGGGTTTTATTTGACGTCTATATACTAAGTAATAAAAATGACGGACGAAAAAGAAAACAACTAGATTCAATGACACAACTTCTAAGACTTCAGCATAAACTTAGGGCCTTCACTTCGGGCTTCAATTTCCTACTGATGTACTGATTCGACTCAAATTTAGCGACTATTTACAATGAAAAATGACTCAAACATAATTTATTACATCACATAGCGTTTGAGGAACCTGCCATTTACAGGCCCCCAACCAACACGTTCCCCATCTGGCCCTGTCAGGAAAAAAATGTTTTCTCTACGACACACGCTGACTCTATATAATCCTTTCCAAAGGTGATCGAACTTTTCGTGTTTCCCTTTTCCTTCATTTCACGCGTCCCATCTCAGCACCAGATCTCCCACATGAAGATCTTCCTACTTGGAGTGTTTGTTGAAAGTTTTATTCATCCTCTCCTGGTGAAGTTGAGATCGATTATATGCTTTCTCCCTTGCCTATTGGGTGTGGATCAGCTGGTTTATCCTTCTTTGCGTATCATCTGGTTCGGCCTCCTACTCTTGCAATAGTTTCCTAACACACGGTCCCAGTGCATTAGGGAAAATTGTGTATGTGTTGTAAATGATATGAAAAGGTGACATTGATATGGAATTTTTGGTGATGATCTGACCTGCCCACAATGCGTAGATAAGCTTCTTATGCCACACTCTCTTATTTTCTTTCAAGAGCCTTTTGATGATTCTGGTCAGGCTCTTATTCAAGGATTTCGCTAACTCATTTCCCTATGGGGTAATATGTTGTGGAATGTCCCAAGGTTATATTATAGTCCTTATAGAAATTATCCATCCTTTTAGACTTGAATGCAGACTCATTATCTGTTATGATCTTAATAGGACATCCAAACCTTGAAAAAATGTTTGTCTCCGGGAACTGTATGATGACCGCATCAATGGCTTGCTTTGTGGGGACCGCCTCAATCCACCTCGTGAAATAATCGGTGGTCGTGAGAATCCATTTGTGTTGCACGAAGGATTATGGGTTTATCTCACCTATAAAATCTAGGCCCCACTACATGAAAGGTGCCTTGACTGATATTGGATTTACTGGCAGAGGTTGTAGCTTCCTTCTCCCGTCGAAAATTTGGCATTTGTGGTAGTTGGATACCTCTTTATATACACCAGCAAAAAAATTCAACCAGTAATAACCTCCCCTCAAGATCTTATGCATGGTGGTCTTCCAATAATGGTGCCCTCCATAGTATCCTTTGTGAAACTCTTGTATGACCCGCTTTGCCTCGTCTTCCAGCAAACAACTTAGCAGTATTCCTTCGAGATCTTTCCAATATAGCGAATTATCCAAAACACGGAACTTAAACGCCTTAAGCTTGAGGAATCTCGCTTTAGTCTTGCTCATGCCTAGAGGGGCCTAGAGATTTTCTAAAATGTATATGATTTTTGTATACCATGACGAATCAATGAAACACTGAGGTGCCTGTACAACTTTTTCTTCTTGATGGCCCTCCAACAGATCAAAAATGAAATTCATACCCATAGCATCGTAGTCCGACTCTGCCATTAGCTTCACGAGGCCCTGGCCCTTAACCATCTTTGTCGGCTTGATATCAAGGTCATATTATAACATGGAGGCTATCCACTTTCTTCTCCTTCCTTTTGGGTCGGGCTGGGTAAGGATGTCCTTTACCGAACTGTTGGGCACGCAGGCGATGACGTGGGAGTGAAAAATATACGTTCTGAATTCATTCAGAGGATTTACTAAAGAGTACACCTACTTTTCCATAATGTCATACCTTAGGGGAAAATCGCCCAGTGTTCGACTGAAGTAGGCTATGGGTTTCTCGAAATCCTGCTCGTCCTTCTGCAAAATTACTCTAGCAATAGTATGCTCCGAGGCGAATGGAAAAANGTACACCTACTTTTCCATAATGTCATACCTTAGGGGAAAATCGCCCAGTGTTCGACTGAAGTAGGCTATGGGTTTCTCGAAATCCTGCTCGTCCTTCTGCAAAATTACTCTAGCAATAGTATGCTCCGAGGCGAATGGAAAAAAGGAGAAAATCTTTCATAAATTCTGAGCTGGACAGCACAGGGGCTTTAGTCAGGGCCACTTTCATGTCTTCAAAGGACTTCTTGGCCTCTGGGTTCCACTTAATCTCGTTGACTTTCCTGAGCATACAAGTTATATGTTTAATGGTCTCTGCCAGGTTTTGGATAAACCTTCTCCGAAAATTTACGTTACCCAAGAAAGATTGTACCTCCTTTTTGCTGCGCGAGGTATCGATCTTCAAAATACCTTCAACCTGGATGGGGTCTATTTTAATGACTTCTTTGGAAATGATGTGCCTCAAAATCTCTCCTTTCTCTACCGTGAAATGAGATTTCTTCGGATTCAGTGATATACCGAAATTTATGCACTTTTGAAAAACTCCTTTTAGGTGCTCGAGGCGTTGTTTATTAGAGGTAGAGTACACTATGATGTCGTCAAGGTAAATCACGATGAATTTATTATTTTCATCAGCGAAATCGATGTCCATCAGCCTCTGAAAACTGGCACCAGCATTCATCAGGCCGAATGACATTTTAGCATACATGAATGTTCCCCACGGAGTGGTGAAATTCGTCTTCTCTCTGTCATCCGGGTGAACCATGATTTGGTTATACCCTAAGAAACTATCCAACATGGACATCCTTTGCGATACCACTACCTTTTGCAAGATGTAGTCCATTTTGGGAAGGGGTAGTGTTCTTTAAGGGACACCTTATTCAAATTTTGGAAATCTACGCATAGCCTAATTCCGTCGCTTTTATTTCTCACAAGTACTAAGTTAGCTACCCACTTCGAGAATCTCAAAGAAACAATGATTTTGGCATCGAAAATATTTTTTACCTCTTTCTTGATCAACGGTAGTAACAAGGGGTTCATTCATCTCAACTTTTGTTTAAAAGGCTTCTGGTCTTCCTTGAGAGGGATAACATGCTGGATTACCTTTGTGTCATACACTTTCAGATCATCGTAGTTCCACGCGAAGACATCCGGGAAGTCCTTCATGAGTTTTATGTAATCCTGCTTGACCTATGGACTGATCTTTTTTGATAACTTTACCATCTTCAGCTCCACCTTAGTCTTGATGTTGCAGTCTTCCACATCTTCTACGCTTGCAGTGACCTTGGGATTCTTAGCCACATCATTTTCGTCAAACATCTTGTCAAGTGGCACCAGCCCCTTCATAATGATGTTATTTTTTAGTTGAATTATATCCCTTCCCACGATCTGGTTTTGGAAAGGGTCATCATCATTGTGCGTGTCTGTGCACTCATCTTCATCACCGCAGTATTCCCCGTTGAGGTTTGTGTTAGTGAACGTGTTGCTCATGAGGAGGAACCTTTCCACCTATTTATCATCCTCCAACACCTGCTAGTGTTTGATGTTATCGGGTATTGTCGGCCTATGCCTGACTTCGATTTCATATCTTTTGTCTGGGAGAGAGGGGATCTTGAAAACTGTCGGCCTATGCCTGACTTCGATTTCATATCTTTTGTCTGGGAGAGAGGGGATCTTGAAAACTGAGGCCAAGGTGGCCAATGCATTGGCAATCTGATTTTGTTCCTTGGGGATAGCGGTCAGGTCATATTCTGAAAAACCTCCGAGAAGATCCAGAGACAGATTTCTGTAAGAACGTAGTCTGGGATTCTTGGTCTGGTACAAGCCCTTCACCTGATTTATGATCAGCTCAGAATCTCCACGCACTACTATCCTCTACGCGCCTAGTTCTTTCAAAACTTGAAGGCCTAGAATTAGTGCTTCATACTCCGCCACATTGTTGGTGCATTCAAACACGCGCTTGTACGAATGTAACTTCGTGCTTATATTAGGGGGGATTACCCATATGCTAGCCCCATCTCCCTCTCAACTAACTGTCTCGTCGAAACTCATGTTCCACATGTTGTAACAGAAATCAAAATCGACTATGTTGCACAAGGAGGAGGGAGCTCAGATGGGTGGAAAAGCACAGATCTCACTCAGATGGATTGAATGGATAAAGGGTTGTCTTCTTGTTCTCTATGACATTCTCTTTTAGAAGATTCTTGCCTGCCACCTTAAAAATCCCTTATAGTTACCTCCCCTGAATGGTTTAAACTGTATTCTAACTGGTGCTACAAGTGGAATTGGCCTAGAAATGGAAAAAAATTTGACAGAAGGAGGGACACATATTGTTATGGCATGTAGGAAAACAAGGGCCGCCAATGATTTGATACAGAAATGGCAAAAGGAATGCTCTGGGATGGCTGGCCTTCTTGATATAAAATTGATGGGGTTAGATCTTCTTTCGCTAGAATCTATTGGAAAGTTTGCACCAGCTTGGAATGCTTGACAAGGTAAATCAAGTTTCTGTCCATAACAGAAAACTCAATTAAGGCTTTGATTAAGGTTGTGTTGTACACCTTTAACTGTACAGTCAATTAAATCAAGGGCATGGGATGCATATGCACCATGAATAATTTTTTTTAAACATACAAATAGATGTTCGGTCAAGGCAAATGAAATAAAAGTCCGAGTTAAATGGGGGATTTATAAAAAAGGTACGAAGGCCAAGAGCTTCATCTCCAGACTCTTAATAGGGCAGGTATCCTCTGATACTAAATTAAAAATAAAAGAATCAATGAGAAATCAGGCAATCGAATTGTTACCACAGAAATGGACATTAGTCTCTATGCCATTTCCCTGAGCGCACTTACATGATCATTTATGGAGCTATACTGGTTATCTTGTGTCAAATACCAAATGTTCACAAGCTATGGGCCCTTTCAATAGTGGCAACAACAATGTCATCTACCTATGAAATATTAGGATTCGGTCTCAGCATTGCCAAAGTAATCAAGAATGGGTGAAAATTGTGAACGAAGGGCTTACTGCGGGGCTATGCAATTGAACATTGATTGCTCCCCTCGTATGGAAGAACAAAACTAATGGTGAACCAACGTGGAATGACCCATCGAAATGTTATGCATGCGAACAGTGAGATGTACTTTCCATGGATCATACTTATGATCCTCTAATATTTGTTTATTAACATAAAATAAAAAAGGATGGGCGAAACCCTGGCATACTGCATGGTGCAGAACGTGGAGGCGAGATATTTAGGAGGAACACATATCCGAATTGTGAAGAACCTTCGCATTTGTGGAGACTGTCATAAGGCAACAAAGTTTATCACCAATATTGTTCAGAGGGATATGCGTGGGATAGCAGGTTGAGGGCTCTAGTAACGCAGTTGATGCCAAATGGAAACCTTGATGAACTCTTCCACGATCAGAATATTGCGCATACAAGTGAACGGTTGGATGTGTCAAAACGTGTGGGTATGAGCATATCAATAGCTCAAGCATTGATTTATTTGCACGAGAATTTCGATTTTCCCATCGTGCACTATGATCTGAAGCCCGCAAACATTCATCTGAACGAAGATTGTGAACCCCACGTGAGCGATTTCGGTACTAGTAGAATGCGCGGCGTCCATCAGCAAGAAAGACAGAGTCAGGGAACTTTTTTTGTTTTTCAAGGGACCATCGGCTACTTGGCGCCTGAGTTTGCATATATGGCGAAGGTGACTCCGAGAGCAGAGGTGTTTAGCTTTGGCATAATCCTCATGGAGTTGTTGACAAGGAGAAGACCCATCGTTATTATCAGCTCGTCCAGATCCGGTTCTGACGAAATGAGAACAACTAGTTTGCAAGAATGGATAGAAAATAGTTTGAATGATGGGAGCTTAGTTACTGTAATTGATCATGTTCCATTAGGGACAAAAAGAAGTATTAAGTTCTCTGAAAAATGTTATTTTGGAATGTGGAAAGGAGAAAAGAATTGTGAAAGAGGATTTTCTGGACCAAGTACTGGAGAAGGCTGATGATGACAAAGAGCAGTTTAACGATCAAGTCATTTTGGATTTCCCGTTTGGTTTTCTCTTTGCAGGATATGACACCATGTCAATAGCAATAACTATGGCTGTCAAATACCTCATGGAAACACCCAGGGCTCTACACGAATTGAGGGAA
>ML796931.1:42880-66887 GCA_009831015.1 Picea engelmannii | reverse complement strand
GTTTTCAATATATTTTTTTAAATGTGTTTTTTTCTTATTTTAAAAAAATATTTTTCAAGATTTTTTTTTTATTTTTTTAATGTAAATTAAAAAAAAAAAATTAGTTAGTAAATAAATTTTCAAGTAATCACTTGGGCTCCAATTTTAGGTTGTTTGTTTGCGTAGGGATATGTTGTCAAGGCCACAAGTTTAATTAGGTCATAAAGATTTATAATTTAACATTTAGAGAAAAAACATTTTTTTTTATGTAGCATCACGTTTTGATATTAAGGTTTTTCTAAGAATCTATATGAGATTTTAAGGCCATGCTTGAAAAATGTTGTAATTTTAACCCATACTAGAAAAATGGTGCTACCAGTAGTGCCACTTTTTGATTTAGGGGTAAAAATAACCACTCTAAAAAAATGAGAACTCTAGAGAGTTCTCTTTAAGTTGGTAACTTTGTTCTCTTCACGAAATCCTCTAATGGTGTTGACAATTTATCTATTCGAAGAAATTATTCTACAATACTCTCTTCTTCTTTCATCTCAAGGGTGTCAAATTGTCCTCTATAGGTTTATATTTTTTCCTTATTGACTTTGTCGTCTCCTTCATAAACGTTTTGTAATTTGTCCCATATCTCTTTTGTTGAGGCATAATGCATGACTTTGACAAACATTGATTCATCCAAACCACAAATAATTGCATTCTTGGAATTAGAGTTATTGGCATTGAGTTTTATAGAAGTTGGAAGTACAAGTGGGGTTGTTGGAGCCGTGTAACCATTCTCAATTGTATTCCAAACTTCAAATCCAAGAGACATCAGATAGGTTTTCATCCTTATGCACTAGAATGCATAATGTGATCCATCGAAGACTGGAACTCTGTTTGTAGTAAAACCTTCCTTATCCATGTTTGTTGTGTGGATTCTCCTTCCAGTGGTTAGATTGATTATGAAGGAACCTCACTCTGATACCAATTGTTGGCACACTTACTTATACTGAGAGGGGGGTTGAATCAGTATAGGATTATTTTCATTTTCTAACAATCTTTATCAATTTATTACTTCATCAGTCATAACAAGTCAATAAGAAATGCACATACAAACATAAAATCCATAGTACACAGAGATTTAACATTGAAACATAAATGGGAGAAAATAACAAAACTTTTCTTAATAAAATATTCTAGGTACCAACCTACTATTAAAATGATTGCATGCACCAACCTGTAGGAGACACCAATTTCCTTGATTGAGCACCAACTCAATAATATTTGCAGACACCAACCTGCAGGAGACACTGGTCTCCTTGACTGAGCACCAACTCAACAATCATTTTTGCAGGAACCAACCTGCACAATACACCAATCCCCTTAGTTGAGCACCAACTCAGCAATAATGTTTGCAGGCACCAACCTGCAGGAGACACCAATCCCTTTAGTTGAGCACCAAATCAACATTGTCTGTAGATACCAATTTTACTGGCAACGCCAATCTATTCAAGTTGTCAATAATAATAGATTATCACTTCCATTCAAGCCTTCATCTACACCAATATGTTGTTCTGTCTATGCTCTCACACTTCACAATCTTGCATAGTTTCGAAATTTCCTTTGTATTTGAACCTCCTAGCCTCCCTTACATTATCTTCCTTTTGTTTTCTAGCATCCTTGTTGGCTCCTTGTTTTGACACATTTTACACTATCAATTTCCCTATTTTGACTATCCTTACCTCATCCATATACCTAGTTATTTCCTCATTACCATATATTTTCATGTTTTTGAATACAAGTTCCTTTAAAAAGATCTAAAAGGTTGATGTTGTGAATTTTATTGATTTTCGATGTATTTTATTGGTAAGAATGAATTTATAGAACATATGTTACTAATGATGATTTTCTTAATTTTGTTTATGTACCAATAGTTTACTTTTGATACATGAGTTTAATCGATAACATACTTTTACATCTTCGGTTGAAAAACGACCACCTGGGTTTCAAAGATCTAGATGTCAACATGGTGTGTGTCCCTTGGTTCATGCCCAGGTCGCACATGGAAGTCTCCAAGTGTGGTCAAGGGTTTTCAGTAAAAAATGTGTCAAATTAGCAGTAGTTAACTTCCAGTGTGATTCTTGAGATTCAAATGTGGGTATCACATGGGTGGATACTTTAGAAGATCATGGATTTGTGAGATATGGGAAAATATCTAATTTGAGTTTTCCCAGATTTGTTGTTGCGACCAGTTTCCAAAATGACATGATTTGTAAAACCAAATTCAATTTGTAGTTATGGTTTGGGGAGTTGGCTCTTATCCTCCTCCATTGATCCTTTGTATAAATATGCAATCAAAATTGTAAGAGAGATCATCATTATGCTATGTGGATTGATTTTAGGATCATTATTTTTTAGTTGTAATCACTTGTTGCATGGGGCAATAAACTATTCTTTGTAATTATTCATTCTTATGTTGTAATAAAGACGTCTATGATGTAAATTTTTAGCCAACGACTATAATCCTCTTGTAGAGTATGTTGGAGGAGGCAGGCCCCCCTCTCTTTGGTATATCGTGCCTATTTTTATTGTTGTAGAGTTAGTTTTAATTTTAGTTATGTAGATTAGTGTGAGTAGCTAGATGCATAGCTATCTCTATTTGTAGTTATAATTGTTTACATAGAATTAATTTTACAATTATTCTCTCATTTCCTTTCAATTCCATGCAATTTCTCTTTGTCGTTACTCACTCATGTTTATTCCTTGATTACCAACGCAAGGAAAAGTTATGCACTCAGCGTTTTGATTTTCTTGCTAACCAACAATCTTAGCATTGTCAACACAATTATTAGAATCTCTTTGGAGGACCATATCAATCATCATTCATAAGTAAACGAACACTTAACGACTGAAGTGAAATATTGTACTTCAATATATCTATGATATCATACCCAAAAGACTATAATGGGTGTTAGTTTGGTCTTTAATGTTTTTCTTTTATTTATATATACTCATGGATAAGATAACAAGATCTATTTGAGTCATAGTTGCACAAAGATAAGTATATTGGATGCAAAAGAATTGTATCACCAACAAAGACTTGTTACACTTTACATATGTGTTTTCATTCTTTAGTTTTTATGTGTGAGTTAGTTTATATATTTCATTATATACATTTCTGAGCTAATCATTTCAGGGCTAGGTCAGTGGCATTTTTCAAAGATATTAACTCATGTTAGTCAATTGGTTTAAAAGTTATCTTGAATGGTATTTATACCCTTGCATTTTACATTTATTTAGATTAACTACAATAGTTATAACTCATTCAGTTTGAAAAGATAATCATCTCTCAAAGTGAATGAACACTTAGACCTCAAGTGAAAGGTTGCACAAAACTCCATTAATGAAACCTCAAGCTAATTAATTGATTATTGTTCATAGATTTTATTTCTAGTCTTAAGTGTTTTTATCCCCTCACACATTTAAGTATTAAGTATTCATTGATTAAACAAGATCTCATACGAAAACATATGTATGTCTAGATCAAACCTATGGACACAGTATGTTATACCATTGTTCATCTTGATATAAATTGGTGAATGCAAGATTAAGGTGTCTGAGATTTACTTTTGATTTCATTGCTTTGTGATCTGGATTGATATCTATCATTTGATTTCATCTATTTCATCCTGATATGTGCTTATTCGGCATTAGTTTCTAACATAGGATAGAATAGGCTAGAATATGATTTTTTCTTGCATGTCATATGCTTACACCTCAAATTATATGAACTTCTGAATTGATTATTTAATGTCAAGTATTTATTCATATAATCAACTCAACATTTTTGGCGTCATTTCCGGGGAGGTGCTAAAGGGATTAGATAACTTACAAATTTTGTTTCTACACATAATCTTGTTGCACCGACATTTAAGACTCCGAGGAGGAGAAATGGTAAGATGTAAAGGCACCCTCGCCTCTAAATTTCAACAAGGGTTCTAGCCCACCACATTCACTTTAGTGATTTTATCCAAGCCATTATTGTGTTGGTTCAATGTTTCTTCTTATATTTTGATGCATAAGGTAACTCATGTGAACATTTTTTCATATTGCTTAAGTTTTCTTTCAGTAGTGTTCTTTCATTTTCATTTATTTCCATATTTTTAAGGCACTATAAGAGCTCCATGCACTAATCCATGTTGCAATACAAGAATCATCAACCAACGACAAGAATTAAAGAATGTTCAAGAATGTAAAGAAGGATGTTACTCCATGAACTCTCTCAAATCTTAGCAACAGTTGGAAATATCTCTCCATCATAGAAAGTGATCGAAGATCAACTTTTCCATGAGAAACATCAAGAATACCTAGGAGAGAATGACAAGACATGGACAAAATCTAATGACGAGTATATAGAAGAACTTGAGAATGATGAATTTATACCATACTTGGCATGATATCCTTTATGCATTCAAGAGACTAATCAACAAATAGTAAAATATATGAATGGAAAGACGAAGGAGAACATACAAATCAGTGTTGATGAACAAACAAACCAAGGGAAACATGACTACATTTAAATTTGGTTCCAAACAACCATTAGGATGAGGCATCAGTCTATCCTTCAATATTTCTTGACATCATCACAATCAGAGAAATTGGTCCCTCATGTTTTGGTACTTATTTAAGTCTATTTTTCAATCTGGAATATGAGTACATTTGTAATCCTATTACACACATGGATACACTGGAAATACTCCTATACTTTAGAAAATGATTTATTTTTCCAAGTAGGGTAGGACAATGAAATAAATAAATAAAGAGAATAGTAAAGAGAAAAATAATTCCACTTGTGAGAACCAATTTTCTGGCACAATTGGACATGAGTTTTTCTTGAAAACCAGGGAACTGGCAGGAAAGACTCACAATAAATTCTACATTTAGTTGTTGGTTCTACCTTGTATTGTTCAAAACATTATATTTATACTCATGTTGGATGATGTGGGATTCATTATGGCACACCTTTCGACGAATATTTTCCCATCAACTCCAAAAAATGATCTAAGATCGAGATTAGAGACGTTTATAAGTACCTTGGGACTTGCATATATCAATCGAAATCCTCCTTGTTGTCAACAATGGGAATTCATCAATGTCTCTTCATTGACAGATCCTATAGGTGACTCGAATCGAACACATTCATGTGTACATGTCAGGATGTACTTAGGCACCTTGACACTCATTGACATTAATGGTGAGTTGTCTCACATTGGTTAAAGACATCCATTGATGGTTGGTAATCCAATGAATTCTCTCTATGTTCAACTTCAGTAAAAAATTATTCACATAGATAGAATTGTGATAAGATATGTGTTTAAGGTGAACATTATTTGGTTCATGATTCTAATAGTAGTTTGTAGTTCCCAACGATGTGAAAATAAGGGGAGATGTCAGTCTTGTTGCAGTATATTTCCCTATATCAGAATCAATCTCCAACATCAACCTATAGTTTTTGGTTTCAGTTTGCAACATGCATTCCACCAATAAGTTCATAATTCTCAAGAATTTCCATAGTTTGCAAGTTTTCAAGTAGGGATGATTTTAAGGATGGAAATTTATTTTAAAATGTTGAAACCTTGGCGAATCTTACTAATCCTTCATATGTCAACTATAAATGTTTGGTGATATTATTGTAAAAATATTCAAATTTCTAAGGATTTAATATAAGTTTGTATAAAATTTTGGCGATTTTTAAGGTAAAATAATTTCATTATATAGAATTTGGGTGAATTATTTTTAGAATAGTGAATCTTTTTTTGGGAAAAAACATGGAAAATTAGCCCATGATCAAAATTTAGCCCCTAAAATCATACTTGTTTTCACGAACAGGTAAAATTTAAAGTTTTTATATTTTCAATAAGCATTAACATTCGTTGAAAACATCAACAGTTGTTCCATTTAGCTCCATACTTCACAACAACAATATTTTTCCTTCTCTTAAATGATCTGTGTTCTTATGTTACCGAAACTCTATAGAGGAAGTTTTTGCATTTTTATGGTTTGAATGAGTTGGATGGAAAAAATATTATATTTATCAGCATTAAAATGGTACAGAAGTGTGTTGCAAGATTAAATACATATTTGGTTAGTCCTCAAGATTCCAAACATTCACATTAGACCTCTTCATAAACAGTCTTCAAAATCTTGGCTATGGTCATTTTTGCAATGTTCTCCAAAATTCCATTCTTCCTGCACAAATTCCAGAGCCCATTCATATTTGTAAGTATAAATGGATGAGTAAATATGAGGTAAGAATGTGTTTTTGAAATATTTATAATTTATTAAGGATAAAGGAAATTTATTAATAAACACAACTACTCTAAGCTTGTTATTCCATATCCCTTGTTTTTTTTCCTACGCCATTCCATTCATCATTTACCATTTTATTCCTGGACATTATAAACTCACCCCCATCCACTACTACTCTCTCATTTTTTTGTTATTACCTAGACATGTTCTATATCTTCATATGTTTCTACCCAATTGATAATTGTAAAGAGTTTAAATAGTTAATCCACATGTTTTCTCAAGAAATCTTGCAAGTTGTGTTGAATGCAGGAAAGTTTGATAATGAACTTTTAGATTGACTTGTAGAGGTTGGGTGTTGGTCTTCAACATGACTTGCAAAGGTTGACAACCTATCTCCAACATCACTCACATAGGTTGGTTGTTTTCCCCCAGCATGACTCGTAGAGGCTGGGTGTTGGTATTCAACATCACTTGCAAAGGTCGATGACCTATCTCCAACATGACTCACATAGGTTGGTGATTTATTCTTCCTATTCTTCCTCTTTCTATTTCGTTTAGACTTCTGGTTACTAGTAGCTAGACTTTCACAAGAGAGGGAAGAAGGAGGAGGAGAAGAATTTGTTGAAAAAGGAACATCAACATGATGTAAATGATATAAGGTGCTTAACTCAGAAGCATCAAGAGAATTCGAGACATTTAGAATGGTACCCAACCAAACCGGTAGTCCCACTTTCAACCCAGGATTATAAAAAGTGGCTATCAAAGGGACACCAACGTTTCCAAAGAAAGGAAAAGCACAAGAATCCCCTTGCGAAGGGGTTCCTTGGTTAGTATCGTCAGAAACATTTTACATGAAGATATTATGCATAGGTTCTCCCCTTGCATTATTTTTCAAGTCAGTAAAAGTCTCACACACTGACTCTAGTGAACTAGTGGTATAAAAACAACACCTATAAAGAGGCGGCTCCAAGTTTCTAAGCAAAAGACCGAAAAGTCTGCATGACGGCGGAGTGGGTGGTCTACCACCTTATTTCAGAGACCCAAATCAATGACTAACTAACTCACTATGGAAAACTAGGGAGCACATAGCACACACTAAAAGTTCCTAAAGGAAAATCAAGAAGACAACTAACTAGTGGGAAGGACAGTTATGCCAATCAACACTAGAGAAACTTACCAGTGCAAGTGAAACTTGAACATGGAAGCATCCTTCGGGTATACTATGTGAAGCATGACCTGACGTATGCCCTAGGTACTGCAATATACCCTCGCAGTCACCTTTGTAAGTTCGTAAAAATAGGCAACTAAGTTTCCAGCTCTCAATCAGTCACCAGGTGGGTACACTTGGTAGTCGGGATGATTGTAATGAGAAATATAACAAGCTTGAATCCCTTCAAGGGTGTCAAAATCAATTGGTCTAGAAGAAAACAGAGGATCTTGAACATATTTGAGGTCCACGAGGCTTTGTAGGAAAATGCGATCAGTATTTTTCCCAAGAAAGACCCTCAATATACAATCCCCACTACGTTTGGTCCATGTTTGGAGGGGTTATCTATTGTACCTTTCCTCACATGACCTCGTGTTTATACCCTATGTTAAAGGGGGGTCCCAACTAAATATTACGATGTTGGACTTTATACACTCCCTATCTCAGACTACAATGTTTTTTTAAATGGCCTTGAAGAGTTTCCTCTTCACACCTATTTCAAGGCCCTAAAATCCTAAACTAGTTGGTGAACCCTACAAAGATAAAGTCTAATATATTTTAAGTTAAGCATTAATTTTAAGAATTGATTTACGCAAAGGATGTGGTCATGCAACTAATGGTGTTTTGAAGAGACAAATAAGGAAGAGAACTTTGGAGCATTTGAAAGCAAAAAGATACTTCAAAATTAAAGCAAAGCTTATAAAACTCTTTGTAACATTCAACTTTTCTAATCAATGCTTCAAGATCTTGTAATTGAAAGTTTCCTAAAAAGGTGCTTTCGTTTGACTAAGCAAAAATACTTATATTTCAGGAAAGAAAGAAAGAACTTTGAAACTGAGACTCTTGTTTTTCAAACAAATAACCTAGGCTACATTACCAAACTAAATGCAAGAATTTTTTTATTTTATTTTTTTGAACTTCTTTAACAAGAAAAACTAAAGTAAAATCTTCTTTTTTTTTTCAAAGCAAGAAACAGGAAAAAGAGAAAACATAACCCAATATTGACATAGACTCTAATCCAACTACGTAAATGCATGGATTCAAACAAGAAACCAAAAGAGGATCTAAAACTTGAAAGTTCATTCTAAACCTCTAGGGAGAACAAAAGAAAACTAAGACACAAGTTAACAACGAACCTTCAACCCAAGCTAAGGCCAAAAAAAATGACCTTGGAAGGTTCAAGAAAGACATGAGAAGCCTAAACTTCTATCAGGAAAGAGACAAACCTCTCTTCGTTAAAAAACACTTTGAAGATACAAAGATGCATGTTGTTGCACCAACAACATGTGTATGTACATGGGATTTCTACTGTGTAAGGCGCATATATATGTGGGATGGGCCAAAGAAGAGCACCTACACCTCTGATACGTTTTCAAAAAGAAAAATACTAGGTAGACTGACAGGGTAGGGAAAGATGGTAGGCACCTTGCAGGTGACCAAAAAACCTTAAAAGACTCAATGAACTTGACTGAAACTCAAAAGGAAATCAAGAATCCAATTAAAACCCAAACACCTCCCTCTAAAAACCTAGAGATACTTCCTAGTGGAGTCGTCAGTTATGCTAATGGGAAAATCCACCTATAACTATATCAGGGCTCTAAGTATAGATAGAGCTATGAACTCCCTTAAAATACAATCTAATTCCTACACTACCCCAAACTTCCCACACAAATGAATAGAAAATGATAGAAGAGTAAGTCAGAAGAAATACCTTTGGTCCAAATGTTTGATGTTGACCTCATCGAGCTTTGTTTATTCCTTGGATGATGGTATCCTCCCAAAGTTGACCTACATCAACACTTAGGAAAACAATGCTACAAATATTCTATTTCTACTCATCAATTAGGTTTAGATATAAATAGTTATGCATAAATCAAATGAAAGACATAAACATATCATTTGGGATAGGGAAAAAGATTATTTTATTCAATATTCAAAGATTGGAAATTACAACCTTTGCAGGCCAACTGATCCGGGATCTTTTCATCGAAGTGACTTATAAATAATTGTATTAAATGAGCATAAATTAAAGTGCACCATTAAGAAGGAAAATCTCAATAATGAAGAGACATAAGCATCAAATATGAACACAAAAACTTGATAACGGAGTTCATCCCTAGTGGACTATGTCTCTGATCCTGCTCTCAAATGGGTAGGCCTTTTTATTAACTCAACAAAAGAATTTTGAAAAATACAAAAGTATACCTCATTCTGGAATTAAGTTGCAGAAGTTTTTCTCAGATAAAAAACAAAAAACACCATTGAATTTGTGGCATCGAATTACTGAAAAATTATTGTCTCCACGCCTCAATCCAACTCTAGCACTCCCAAGCCCTTGATAAATCTTGTCTCGGTTTTTGTGTCTACACCATGAAATTAATTCTCTGTAATTCATCTTGAAATTCATGCCTAAACATATCATCGAGCGCCCTCTTCCCGTTCGTGGGTAGACTCAACATTTAAGTGAAATTTCGGGCAGACTAACCAATGGAGTCTGTTGGCCCAATGGTGAAAGATGTTATTTTAAGGTGTTGGATAGGGGGAGGTCCCGAGGTCAAGCACGCGGGCCTCCCCTTTTAGGTTATAGTTATAATAATATATAAATATATATATGGGTTGGAATTTTGCCAAGTTTGGAGATTTTTTTAGATTTGTCAAAGTTTGTAGTTTGACTACCAGATTTGGTGGGACTCCGCCAGATTTGGCGGGCCCCTTTTTTATTTTTTTAAATTTGTCTTTGGGCCCTCATTGGGAATTTTCCCACTGCCACTTCCTAACCCATGATTGGGCCACGAGTCAGCCAACCATTGGCCCATGCCAACCACTTGCACAGTCACCTGCCATGTCATCCTTCCATGTTATCCTACCACATCCCGTACAGTCTACCACATGGTTGTATAGATTTCCATGTGTCACTTCTTCATTGATCCATGGATTGACTCGAAAATGTCGAAAATGAGTGACATGTGGTAGCCTTTGGTGCTACCACATCACCATGATGACATCATGTTGATGTCAACATGACACATGTCTCCCTCTGCGTGTTCCATGTACATTTTACAGATGTTGATGTCATTCATACTGATGCTGACATTAGTAGTACAGTTGTTGAATCACCCATACTGACTGGGCTAGGTTGACCAAAACTTTGACCATGAATATATTTCGATCGGTAACTCCATTCGACAAGACATTTACATCGTTGGAAATCTTTTGACATTCTCTTCGTGATGATGCCAATTTCACTGAGTTTTTAGGACTTTGAAGTTTTTCCCTTTATCTGTCTGTTGAGGCCATTCTAAGCTTCCTGAGTTTCTTCTGTGAATTCTGATTTGTATCATGCCTTCCCACTGAGACCTTTTTGGACCACTAAAATCTTTCATCAATCAACAGACAAGTGAGGGAAGAGTTCCCTCACCTTGTCCTTCTCAATCCACTTTTCCTTTCTTGTATGTGTGCCCTTTAAGCCTCCTCGAAGATAATCAACATCACCCATGCGTGAAGTCCGCATCCTTCTGTCCAGGATGATATCTTCGATTAACTCATCCAAGTACTCTAGATAAAACTCATTAACTAAAGGTATGAAAACTTCCTCACCATGATCCATGATCCTTGGAGGCTCAAAAAGTTTCAATTTCTCCACATTTATAACTGATTAGATCTGCATATAAGGTGGAATATATAGATGAAAATCATTGGTACGATTTTTCTTCAAAATAGTGAAAGGTCCATAATGGATGGGCTTGATTTTCTTGCCTTAACCCTTCAATATTTCCTTCCTGATGTGAATCCATACCTGGTCTCCAACCTGGAACTAATAATCAACCCTATGTTTTTCATGCCAAGATTTATACTATTCTTGACTTTTATCCAATTGTTCCCTAACTTCTTGGTGTACCTGTTGGATGATCTGGATGAACTTGCGGGCTCTGTCCTCATAACTTTCTTCATTTGAATTGACATCTCTCCCATACATAAAGTCCAAAGGAACCTTAGGTAAATACCTAAAACATGTCTCAAAAGGTGAACACTGAGTGGAGGAATGTAAGGCTCGGTTGTACGCATGTTGTACATAGGGTATATGTTCATCCCATAACTTGGGATGCTTGTTGCAGTACCCTTGAAGAAAAAGTACCATTGTTCAATTAACAAACTCTATCTATCCGTTGGTCTGTGGATGGAAAGAAGTTCAACTCTTCAACTTGGTGTCCATCATTCTCCACAAACCTATCCAGAAATCCCAAAGGAATCGAGTATCTCGATACAAGATAATCGTTGTGGGTAACCCAAAGTGAACTCAAACATACTAAAAGAAGAGATTAGCAGTCTACTCAACAGTGATCTGTTTTTTACATGGTATTAAGATACACATCTTGTTGAACCTATCCACTACAACATACAAATATTCATGACCCCTTTTCGACATTGGTAAACCCCCTACAAAATCCATGGAGATACTTTCCCATGGATGGGATCGAACATGCAGTGGTGAGTATAGCCCCAGTTTTCTATTAGTGGGCTTACAAGTAGAACACGTCACACACCCATTTACATATTTAGTTACAATTTCTTTCATTTGAGGCCAGTAACAAAATCTCTATAGATGATACATAGTTTTTCCTACCCAAAAATTCCCAAACACAAGAGAAGTGTGAGCTTCTCATATTACATGGACTCGTTCACTTGTAGGAATACATAGTTTTCCAAGATGGTAGAGTAGTTTTTCGCTGCAGACAATAGTTCTCTACCTATGCACCATGGGTTAGCTTCTCATATACTTCTTTAAAATATTCATCAATGGCATATTGTTCCACATAACTATCATGAGATAAATAATCGTTCTTCAAAATAAAGAAGCAACAATAGGAGGTCTAGAAAACATATCATCTACCATGTTACTTATACCCTTTTTGTACTTGATTGTAAGTTTTAAACCTATGAAGTAAAGAAATGCATATAGATTCTTAATAAAAACAAAATTTAATCAATGGCTCATACACAAAGTACACAAAGATTTTATACCGGAAACCCTCAACTGGGAAAACCTTTCTTATATTCATTATATTGAATTTCATCATTCACTATACAATATATACAATGTTTTTAGGTGTTCCGTAGATACCAAAACCCTAATCCCTAAAACTAGGATTATTTTTAGTAAACCACTAAAAATAGCAAAAACCGCCCAAAAACAAATTTCGGGGCGTTGCTCCGAACGCTGCATGTAACCAGGAGGGGGCATACCTGCCCCCCCCTAGGACCCCCCTAAGAAATCACCCAATGCACATGACACAAACAGAGCACTACTATGAGGGATCATCAGACGCAATTTTCATATCTGACGTGCCCACACACACACATGCAAAGAATATAACACATACCCAACATTCTCCCACTTGTTGTTTTCATTGCATCCAGGGGTCCAGGGTATTATATAGTCAACAATCCAGGGAAGCAATGCCCATTGTTACTCTACACCGAGAGAACTTTTTTGTGCTCACATACTTTGTCACTGAATCTGCAACATTCTTCAAAGTGTCAACCTTTTCCAGCAACAACTTTTTTTCCTCAACCATGTCTCTCACAAAGTGATATTGAACATCAATATGCTTTGTCTTTGAATGATAAGCTCGGTTCTTTGCCAAGAATATTGCACTTTGACTATCACAATCTAATCTCACTGCTTTTTGTACCAACCCAATACCTGAACACAATATTTGTAACCATATTGCTTCCTTGCTTGCATGAGTGGCTACCATGTATTCAACTTCTGTAGTTGAGAGTGCCACTGCAGCCTGTCTTTTTCTCATCCAATTGATTTCTCCTCCAAATAGGTTAAACATATACCCACTTGTAGATCTTTTGTGATCTAGATCTCTAGCCCAATATGCATCAACAAATCCATGTATGTCCAACACTCTGTCCAATCATGGTCTTCCTTGGTAGCACAATCCATAACTGGTAGTTCCATGAATATACCTGAAGACCCTCTTTACTGTTGTCTAATTCTCCTTCCCTGGTTTTGACATATACCTACTCAAAACTCCCACTGCATGTGCAATGTTCGGTCTAGTACATACCATTGCATACATCAAACTGCCAACTGCACTGGCATACAGAATATGGGACATGTCCTCTTCTTCTTCCTATGTCTTGGGACACTGATCTGCAGATAACTTTACACCTATAGGAATAGGAACCTTGACTGGTTTACTTCCATGCATATTAAAGCTCTTCAATATCGTCTCAACATATTTTCTCTGATTCAACCAGAGTTTTTTGTTTGCACGATCTCTTTTAATCTCCATTCCCAGAATGAAGTTAGCAGCACCGAGATCCTTCATGTCAAATTTGGAGGATAGCTTTGATTTCACCTCCTTGATACAATCCATGTTATTTCCTACCAAAAACATGTCATCAACACACAACACTACATAAATGAAGTGATTACCAACTTGCTTGGAATATACATAGTGATCAACCCTGCTTCTTACAAATCCCAATCCAAGGATGTATGTGTCAAACTTTTGGTATCACATCCTAGATGATTGCTTTAGACCATATAGTGACTTCTTTAGCTTATAGACTAGCTATTTCTTTCCCTTCACTACAAATCCTTCTGGTTGCTTCATGTAGATTTTTTCTTCTAGATCCCCATGTAGGAATGTTGTTTCCACATCCATTTGTTCCACTTCAAGATCAAAAGCAACAACAATAGATAAAATAAATCTAATAGAAGTTAACTTAGCAACATGAGAAAAAAATTCACCAAAGTCAATTCCCTTAATTTGGGAATAACCTTTTGCTACTAACTGAGCTTTGTATTTCTCCACTTTACCTTGTGCATTAAACTTCTTCTTAAACAACCATTTGCTACCAAAATATTTTCTTCCAACTGGGAACTCAAATATATCCCATGCCTCATTCTTATCCAAGGAATCCATTTCTTCAACCATGGCCTTCTTCCAGAGTTTACTATCCTATGAATTCACTGCTTCCCTGACAGTTATGGGATCATCATCAGTAATAGTTAAAGAAAAATTGGAACGAAAATTAGGTGGACTATACCTTTCTGGTTTCCTTCTATCTCTCCCTGATATCCTCAATACTGGGGTATGAGGTTCTTCTTCTTATTACTCTTATTCTTCTTCTTCTTATGCTTCCTCTTCCTCAGATGATTTAGATTTTTCATCATCCAACTCAAGATCTATTTTCTCAGGTTCGTCTTGCATTGGTAGGAATTCCTGTTTGGCCACATCTTTTACCTCTCTGAAAACAACATCTCGAATGTAAACAATTTTCTTGGTTTTTGGGTTCCAAATATTATAACCTTTCACACCATCTTTATAACCAATAAAGATACACTTTTCATCCTTTTTATCCATCTTACTTATATTTTCCTTTGGAACATGTACATAAGCATCAAAACCAAACACTCTAAGATGATGAAGAGAGGGTTTCTTTCCAGACCATACCTCGTGTGTATTTTTATCATCCAACACTAATGAAGGTGATCGATTGACCAGGTAAGATGTTGTACACACTGCCTCTGCCCATAATTTTTGTCCTAACCTAGAACTGTTGAGCATGATCCTTGCTTTTTCCATCAGTGTCTTGTTCATCCTTTCTTCAACTCCATTCTACTGAGGAGTGTATGGAGTAGTATTATTCCTTGCTATACTACACTTCTTACATAATTCTTCGAATTCATTTCTGTAGAATTCTCCACTGTTATATGTTCTCAATACCTTTATTTTCTTCTCTGTCTGATTTTCTACTAGAGCCTTAAACTCTTTAAATTTATCAAATACCTCAAATTTCTTTCTAAGAAAATAAATCCATGTGTTCCTTAAAAAATCATCTATGAATGAAACATAATACACATATTTACCTAAGGATGGAACATGAACAGGTCCAAACACATCACTGTGTATCAACTCTAAGATCCCCTTTTCTCTTGTAGCACCAGATGGGAATCTTACTTGATTCTGTTTACCATATATATAATGTTCACAGAAATCAAAATACGGAGTGCAATTAGACATACCTCCAACCATACCTTTACCATGTAGTGTTTGAAGGCCCTTTTCTCCAATATGCCCCAGTCTTTGATGCCACAGCATGGTCTTCTTTTCTGGGATAGTATTGGTCTTGTCTCCTTCATTTCTCTGCTTAGGGACAGCAGAACTATTACACCCATTAGTATAAGTGCTTCCCAATAACTTGTACAGAGTTCCACACTGAATTCCCCTCATCAACACCATTGCTCCTCATACCATCTTGCAAGTGCCCTTTCCAAATACAGTGTCCACTCCTGCATCTTCCATCTTGCTTACAGATATTAAGCTCCTGGATAGTTTTGGAATGTGCAGAACCCCAGGGAGAGTTCTAGTCCTTCCATCTTTTAGCAGCAACTTAACTCTTCCATGTTCCAAGATTTTTGTTGTTGAGTCATCTCCTAGGAATACATCGCCACCATCATATTTTTCATATTCAGAGAACCACTCCCTGTGAGGATTCATATGGTATGACACACTTGAGTCGATCAACCATACATCACGGTCTTCATGTGTACTTGTAGATGCCAGGTAAACATCACCTCCTTCTTCAGTCGAGGTTTTTTCCTCTGTGAAAGAGGTACTATCGGCTCCCTTTGGTTTTTCAACCTTCTTCGACTTGCAATCTTTCTTATAATGCCCTGTTTTACCACACTTCCATCATTTACTCAAAAATTTTCTTGGAGACTTAGATCCACCTGTAGATTTTGATCTCCACCCCGAAGGCTTACCAGGATTCTTGTCTTGGGTATGACCTCTTACAAATAAAGCATATTTTCTATGACCATCCATGATTTTTCACCTCATCTCTTCATATAACAAGGATGCAGCTACATCCTCATACTTCAATGTAGATTGAGTGGTAGTACCTATTGCTACAACCAGATTATCCCAAGAGTCTGGAAAAGAACATAACAAAGTAATACACTTATCTTCTTCTGCAATCGTAATATTAACAGAGCCAAGTTGACTTACCAGAGTATTAAAGGTATTTAGATGTTCTGTCACAGAATCTCCATCTTCCATCCTAAGATGATACAACTTCTTTCAAAGAAACAACTTGTTTACCAGGGACATTTATACAAATTCCCCAACTTATCCCAAAGTTCCTTGGTTGTAGATTCTCCTGAGACATTTAACAACACTGAATCTTCTAGGCAGAGTCGAATAGTACTCCTTGATCTTATGTCCAACTTCTTCCAATCTTCCTTCGACATACCAGTAGGTGGTGTACTGGTAGTTTGTGTACTAGTAGGTTGTGTACCAGTAGCCTATGTGCTAGTAGACGGTGTACCAGCAACCTGTGTACCAGGATCCACATCAATCCATTATCCTTTGTATACAAGAAGGTCCTCCATCTTTAGCTTCCATAGCTCAAAGTTTTTACCATTCCTCTTTCTATACTCGAATCTCCACTACAAAAGATCCCACTAAACCCAGGTTTAACACAGACCCAAGATAAACTTGATCTATCAAGACCGAGCCAAACCCTCAACAACAAAGGCATCCCTCTGAAGCCAAAAATGAGATCTGATATCACATGTAAGTTTTAAACCTGTGAAGTAAAGCAATGCATATAGATTCTTAAGAAAAATAGAATTTAATCAATGGCTCATACATAGAGTACATAGAGATTTTATACCAGAAACCCTCAACCGGGAAAACCTTTCTTATATTCATTATATCTAATTTCACCATTCACTATACAATATATACAATGTTTTTAGGTATTCCCTAGATACCAAAACCCTAATCCCTAAAACCATGATTATTTTTAGTAAACCGCTAAAAATAGCAAAAATTGCCCAAAAAAATATTTCGGGGCACTGCCTCAAACACTGCGCGTAACTAGGAGGGGGCATACCTACTCCCCATGGGACCCCCCTTGGAAATCACCCAACGCACACAACACAAATAGAGCACTACTACGATGGATCGTCAGACGCAGTTGTCATATCTGACGCACCCACACACACACATGCAAAGAATATAACACATACCCAACATTGATTACCAAATGAAATTGTTGTAGGAAACCTATCCATTTGTAATGTCGAGATTGTTGCAGTTTGGTTTGTGCTTGGAGATACTGTAAGGTTTGATGATTTGTATGTATGATTGTTTCCTTCCATCACAAATAGTGGTTCCATTTTTGACACTTTGAACTAATGCATACAACTCTTTATCATATGTAGGATAGTTAACGACATCTTGGTTAAAAGTTTCAGAGTGGTAACAGATAGGCTTATGATATTGCATCAATATTGTACCCATGGCATATCTGTCGACATCTATATTGATCTTGAAGGGTTGTTGAATATTTGGTAGTGATAATACTGGTGCAGTACTGATCTTTTCCTTCAAAGTATCGAAATATTTTATTGCTTTCCTCCCCACTGAAAAATGTTCTTCACACTGGTTAAGGAATGCAAAGGAGCTGCTATAAAGAATACGTTTGAAATGAATCTCCTCCAATACTGGACTACACCTAAGAAGCTTTGTATCTCAGTTACACTTTTGGGCTCATGCCAATTTACAATTACATCAATCTTGGAAGGATCAATTTTCAATTGTCCTCCTCCTACAATATGACCCAAGTACACAAGTGCAGTCTTACCAAATTCACATTTGGACAATTTTACATATAACTTTTCCCTTTGAAAAGTATCGAATACTTTTTTTAAATGCCTTACATGTTCAGCCCAAGCCCCGCTAAATATAAGAATGTCATCTAAATATACAATCACAAAATCATCTAGAAATGGCCTGAATACATCATTCATCACACACATAAAATTTGTCGGAGAATTACAAAGCCCAAATGACATAACTAACCACTCAAACAATCCTTGTTTGGTTTTAAAGGCATTCTTCCATGCATCATGTTCTGCAAACCTAATCTGATGGTATCAACTATGCAAATCCAACTTAGTGAAATAAACAACATTCTTTAACTGATCAAGTAAATCATTTATACGAGGAAGAGGGTATCGATTTTTCACCATGATTTTATTTAAGGCCCGGTAATTGAAACACATTCGTCATGTGCCAACTTTCTTTGCCACCATCACGATTGGAGAACCACAAGGAGATGAGATAGGCCTGATGACCCCTTGATCCAATAAGCCTTGTACCTTCTTCTTGATATTTTTCATCTCTACAACTGACATCCTGTACATGCCCACATTAGGAAGAGGAGAATCCTGTTGAAGATGCATTTCATGTTGGAATTCCCTCTTAGGAGGTAATCCATCTAGTTCCTAGAAAACATCATCATACTTAGAAACAATATCAATTAGTTCTTTCTTATGAGAAGGATCATATCCTTTGAAAGTGTCGAATGTTCCAACATCTTTGTCCCTTACGACCATGAGTACATATCTCTTATTAGTCTTTATGAGTCTCTTCATTTGTCCTGTACTAACAGGAGTTGTGTTTACCCTCATGTTGTGGGCTCTAAAAATATATTCCACTCCCCCCTTAGTAAGGTGATATTTGTTCTCATGATGAAAGAATACTACTTTTATATCATAAAGATAAGGACTCCCCAACACTATGCCACATATATCAAGATATACAACATCCAAATCCACTTCATCAATCAAATTTGAAGCAATGGAAAATATGACTTTACATTGCTTGGTGACATTAAGTTTTTCTTTATCACATACCCAACCAAGAGGATAAGGCTTTGGATGTGGTTTAGTTTCAAGAACCTTTGACCAGTGCTTCAGATATCAAATATGCTTGGGAACCTGAATCAAATAATGTATCTGTGTTAGTGTGTTTACATACAACTCTTATATGAAATAATTCATTCCTCTTTATTTCATCATCATGAGAGTCATTATTGGAATTTTAACTAGCATGAAGGGAATATTTACCTTGTACTCCAACCGATGTGATATTTCCTTCATCTCCTGAATCGGAACAAAGATCTTGTTGCACTATAGAAATGATCCTTGTCTTCCCCTTTCCACTGAATTGTTTCGGCCTCTTCTGTGGATGTAGTTTCCAATAGTGTTCATCATCGTGACCACTTTTCTTTCAATGAGTGAAAGATAGTTTTCCTTATTCTCTCTTTATAGTAGCGGTCTTCTTGTCCTTCCTTTTAAACTTCTTTAACTGCTTATGTGGGAAATTGGAAGGTTTCTTTTTGGGATCTTCTTGGACATGATTTCCCATGTTCTCAATGTGAGTGGCTTGCACACAAACTTCATCAAGACTGGTGGGGTTAAAAAATAGCAAAGTATGGAGAATATAATTGTGAAGTGCTCCAATATACTTCATTAAAGTTTCATAAAAACCCAAAGGAATGTTTAATGAAATATCTTTCTTCCTAAATACTTCCGTGAAACTTTGTACAGTTTGACCTTTACTTTGTCTTAAATTTTTCCATTCCATCATTGCTTTATGTAAATAACCGAATGAATACAATTGCTCCCTTATCGCTGATTTAAATTCCGACCATGAGGAAAGAAGATTGTCACACTTACTTTTGTCCTGAAGTTTTCTCTCCCACCATATGAGAGTGGTGCCTTCCAACCAAAGAGAAGCCAATTTCACTTTAACTTCCTCTTCATCAATCTGTTGAACACGACAATATATTTCAACCTATCAAATCCAATTATCTAGCTTTTTAGGATTAACAACTACATTAAACATAGGTAAAGAAAAAATTTCATCAAGATTTAATAATGGTTTCTTGAAATAAGCTTTATGGATAGAATGATGAGAATGCTTAGAGGAAGAAGAGCTAAATCTTGATGGTGAAGATGGAGGCTCATGAGGGTATCCTCCAACCCCTTGATTTGTTGAAGCATTATCATCAACTTGTTCTTGATTTTGATTCCCTTTCTTATTCATCCTCTTCTTATAGTTTCCATACATTCACTCGACCATTTCTGACATGCGATGAAAGACCATATGCAAGTTTTTCTCCTATTCATCATGCTTGTCCTCTTCTGGATTTTTCTTCCTTCGGGATGCATGAACAAATTCGGGATCGAAATTATTAAGAGTTCCTTCACCCTAATTATGATTGGCCCTAGTAAGCATTCACACTCAATAATTCAAGTCAAAGATGACTTCTCTAATACCAACATGATCCATGATATTTTCATTGAAGTGACTTATAAAGAATTGTATTAAATGAGAATGAATTAAAGTGCACCATAAAGAAGGAAAAGCTCAATAATGAAGAGACATAAGCATCTAATTTGAACAAAAAAACTTGATAACAAAGTTCCTCCTGGTGGACTACGTCTCTGGGTCCTTCTCTCCAATGGTTAGGCCTTTTTATTAACTTAGCAAAAGAATTTGGAAAAATACATAAGTATACCTCATTCTGGAATTAAGTTGTAGAATTTTTTCTTAGATAAAAACAAATATAGTACCATTGAATTCGTGGCATCAAATTACCCAAAAATGACTATCTCCATGCCTAAATTTGACTGTGGCACTCCCAGGACCTTGAGAAATATTGTCTCAGTTTTCGTCCCTGCACCCTGCAATTAATTCTCTGTACTGCATCTCGAAATTTGTGATCGGCCGTATCGTCGAGCATCCTCTTCTCGTCCGTGGGAAGACTCATAATTTAAATGAAATGTCAGGCAGAGTAACCAATGGATTCTATTGGCCCAACAGTGGCAGATGCTATTGTAAGGCGTTGTATAATGGGAAGTCTCGGGGTCGAGCCCGTGGGCCTCCCCTTTTGGGTTATAGTTATAAAAATATATATATATATATATATATATGGATTGGAACATTGTCAAGTTTGGAGCATTTTTTAGATTTGTCAGAGTTTGTAGTTTGGCTGCCAGATTTAGTGGGACTCTGCCATATTTTGCGGGCCCCTTTTTTATTTTTTAAAATTTGGTTTCGGGCCCTCATTGGGAATTTTCTCACTGCCACGTGGCAGCCCATGACTAGGCCACGAGGCAACCAACCATTGGACCATGCCAACCACTTGCACAATCACCTGACACATCAACTTCCATGCCATCCTACCACATCAGCCTACCAAGTCCCGTATGGTCTTCCACGTGGAAGTATGGACTGCCATGTGGCACTTCCTCATTGGTCCATGGATTGACCCAAAATTGTTGAAAACGAGTAACACGTGGCATCCTCTAGTGCTGCCACATCACCATGATGACGTCAACATGACACATGTCTCCCTCTATGTGTACCACGTACATTGTATGAATGTTGATGTCATCCTTACCGATGCTGACGCCAACATCAGTACGAATGTTGGCTCACCCCTATTGACTAGGCTAGGTTGACCAAAACTTTGACCATGAATATCTTTCGATCTGTAACTCTGTTTGACGAGTCGATTATGTCATTGGAAATCTTGCGACGTTCTCTTCGTGATGATGCCAATTTCATTGAGTTTTGAGGAATTTGAATTTTTTCCCTTTCTCTATCCGTTGAAGCCATTCTGAGCTTCCTAAGTTGCTTCTGTGAATTATGAGTTGTCCTTAGTCTTCTCTAGATCCTTTTTGGACCACCGAAGCTCTCCGAACCTGGTTCGAGCTCCTCTTAACATTGCTCCAAGTGCACCTTTCAAATGCCTTCTCTCACAATCTATTGATCACTTCAAGGGAAGGGAATGGATTGTATGGGAGAAAAAGGCTACAGAGCGAATGATGCAGCAAGAACTCAAAAAAGGCTACAAATACTTGGGTAAGGAAGGAAAGGCAATTTGGGAAGAGTTTCACTGTTCTAATTCTTTATGTTGGAATGATACCCCAAGACCTCCTTTTATATGACAAAATGATATTTATTCGGTTTGGGGATGGGATATAGAAGTTGAAATGGTTGGGAAACCTCCAATAGCCTCTTAATTCTATTGAATTCCTTGCAACTTTTGGAGGTAAACGTGGGCTATTTAGTATGTAGCTAGCGTATGTACTCAAGATGTCTAGCATGCAAAAATTGTTTGTATGCGGGCAATAGAGTAGCAGGGCTCGTACATGCTCCAAAAAATAGTTTTTTAAATAGAGTTCCTCAACAGTGAATTGGAAAATTGTGCAAGTAGAAAGTCCAATGCCATGTATGTATAAGTAGGGAATTTTATGGATATAACAATAATCTTACTATTACGATAACTTTTTCTCTCTTGGAAATTATGGAGATTAAGTGGTTTGGTATTGAACTAGAAGAATGGTGGAGAAATGAACAATTCTAGTTGATAGAGGGTACTAATGATCACTTAGAAAATATCTTGCAAGAATTGTCGAAGGTTATTACTAAAATAGAAATCTCTTTCACAATGACTTCTAAGTATGGAGGCAAGCATATTGGTGATATGTTTGTTGATATTTACATGGTGAAGTGGACTTCCCTTATGATTCCTCCAATTACGATAATGATGGTTAACCTCATAGATATAGTTGTTGGAGTTGCAAGGACAATTTATAGTAAGTTCCCTTAATGGAGAAAACTAATTGGTGGAGTTTTATTCAGTTTTTGGGTGTTGGCCCATCTCTATCCATTTACTAAGGGCTTGTTGGGAAAAAGAAGAAATACACCTACTATTGTATTTGTTTGGCCAAGTCTCCCTACCATTACCATATCACTTCTATGGGTTTTTATAAATATTCCAACATGTAGTTCAAGAATTAATGGAGGCTTTCAATTTCTGTAAGGACTTCATAATTTCATATGGTAGAGAAGTGAGTACTATTATAGGATCCATTAGTATTGGGTGCAATGTTTTCCTAATAGTTGGAGTCTTCTATCACATTGGCGGCTCCACAACTTAAGGTGTGCATATTGAAATTTCTAAATTCTATGCCAGAAAATTTTAGAGATATTTTCTGTTCTATTTTCTTGATAGCAGAAGTGTTTCCCATTGTCATGAACTTTTTTAATATCAACTTTCAATTTATGTGAGTTGGTGAGCATTAGATATATAAATTGTTTCTTTGGAGAGTGTGCAAAAAGTGTTGGTTGTCCATCAGTTGGGTTGTGTGATGCTCACAAGAAGAGATTATGATGAGGCCGAAAGGTTATTCGATGCAGTTGTAAAGGAAGGCCATGCTTACTCTCATGAAATCCTAACAAGAGTAAAGTATAAGAAAGGATATAATCATGAAAACTATGATGAAATCAACATTTTACTATCTTCCTATAAGAAGTTACGTTGGATGTACTAATAAAGGTATTTATATTGCAATGGTTAGAGTTGGAAAGATAAACAACACTGGATCCAACTCTTACATATCCACTTATGTACTAAGATGCAGTATTAATGAGAGAGTTGAGTGCACATGATTCACTGACATAAATCAACTATGTTGTGAGTTTCAAGTTGACACTTGATTTATTGAAGATATGAATCTATTTTTGTTTGGATGCATTGTTTGATATTCAAGAAGTCTTGACTTTAAATGAAAACTATATGACTCATGGAGGTACTTTACCATTCAACAAGGTATATTTTAAAATATAGTTT
>ML796931.1:14602-28757 GCA_009831015.1 Picea engelmannii | reverse complement strand
ATATCTTAGATTGATATTGAATATTGATCTGTCTTGATGGATTCCCCATGGGTCTAGAGTATATCTCTTCTTCATTTCAAAATTCTATGACATTCAAATTACACCTCCATGTTCCGCTGCACTCATCTTGTAACTATACTTCGATGCATTTCCAATCCTTCCTTAGCAAGTCTAAGAAATATATTTTCATACTTTTTTTTCCTCCAGAATGCACCTTGGCATTCCGCTGCACTCACTTTACACCCATACTTATAAATTTTTCTAAGTATTTCACCATGGTTTTATGACACATCATGAGTTGTCAGACCTCTCACCCTTTGTTCCATCTAATATGTGACAAGTGGTGACCTCCTGGGTTGTCAAATATCTCACCGTACGATCTATGACAAGTGGTGAAATCCTAAACCATCATATCTCTCACCCTTTGGGTACTTATTCATTCTTGATACTTAGCTAATTCAATATCTCACCACAAGTCTATGGCATACTTGTTCTTCTCTTATTCATGACCTTGTCCATCTGACCAATTCACTCTTGATACTTATCCATTTCTCGAGACATATTTTTCCAATCGATTCTCAGTACTTAGCCATTTCTTGGAAATCTTTCCATGGGCTTACAATATTTTTCTGACTCTATATCTGTGACCTCGGTTGTCCGATAAATTCTTGACACTTGTTGATTTTTTGAACTTCTACCACTGGTCTCTTACACTTAGTCAATTTCCAAACTCCTACCGCGGGTCTCTTACACATAGTCTATTTTCAAACTCTCACTATGGGTCTCTTACACTTAGTCAATTTTTTAACTCTCACCATGGGTCTCTTAAAATTATTCAATTTTTGAACTCTCACCATGGTTTTGTGGGTTCGTGCTCATTTCTTCACATACTCTCGATTCTCCATTGTTCTCACTATCTCTATGATGTCTTAGTATATAGTAATTTTTCAATATCTCTTATGTTGATGGCATAGATGAGGTAGCTTCCGTGTGGAAATATTCTTCATGTACATTATATGGTGTGGCATTGGTACGTGTCCTGACATGTGGCATCACTGACGTGGACTTCCTCTGATGTGCCAATCATCTTACTAGACACATGGTGTTGATGAGGTTGTTATCATAGTGTTGACATGGATGAGATGGCACACCAAGTATTAGACCCCAATATTTGATCTTAATAGTTTATATCTGGAGATGAATGGTTAACATTTATTCTATTATGGATCCACAATTCTCTACGCCAAAAGTTAACACATTTCTCATGGTTCCATGACTCTTCTATTCACTTTCAAGTGTTACATAAAAGTGATTTTGCAATATAAACCCTTGGAATTCTGGTTAACTGAGATATTTCTTACCATGTTTATTGTTCTGCAACAAAACTCTTCCATAGGATTGTTTTCATGTACCCAACCTCTAGATGAGAAACATTATGGGTGAAATACACATTAAGACATAAGATTTTCTGCTTATTAATTTTCTATATCTTACTAGCAACAAATCACACCCAAATTTGATTGTTTGACTAATACTATAGTTCTAAATGCATATAACAACATAAATTAACATGAATGCATTGTTCAAAAAAAACAAAACACACAACATCCATATAAACCATTTACACAATGAAATAACAAAATAAATACAACATGGAACTTATTTGTTAATAGCTAACTCACTCGGTGCATACAAATGATGAACCTCCTTGCCATGGACATTGTTGTTTTTTTTCTCTCAACAACAAGCCACCCTCGAGCTAAGACTATGAGTCCACAAGGAGATCCATCCCTCTCTCTATCCACTCTTCACACACAACAACCCCAAAACCCAAGTTCCTCTATGTTCCCCATAGTGTGCAGAACCCAAGGAATGGGATCCCTATTCACTCCACATAGTTCCTCAGACCTTCACACTTCCCTCCAAGGCTCCAGTGCATCTCATTGATCAATAATCCTCCTAGATACTCCAAGAATCCTCACAACTTCCCTCCCAAGGATCTTGAGTCATTTTCTCTACATAAAAACACTCCACATGCTCACAACCCAATTTGTAGGCACATAGGTATCTATCTCAGCATAAACATAGCCCAACAATGGTTTCCTTCAAGTTCAACATGGATTGTGCTCTTCCCAACACTCATATCCTCTCTCGTTGTCCAAAATTTGCAAGTAAAAAATGTTCTCTATGCAAAAACATGATTGTCTAGAAAACTCTCTTGGCCATATTGATTTCCTCTCCTTGTTTTTTGGCTTGACTTGACTTATACTCTTCCCCTAGATGATTCTAATCATGCTCATTATCTCCAATGAATATGGGATGTGACTCCTCACACCTACCCTCGTACATGAGTTTAATGATTGGATTTAGGAACACTCATTCAACAAGTAGAAGGTTTATACAAAATGATAATAATTAAGGAATGTGGGTTGGATTAATACCCATGAAAAAACCCCCCTTGGACCCCTCTTTCTTGTGGAATCATATCCCCCCAATAATTCTTCATGTATTTCATATCACAGCCAGTGATTACTATTTTTATTAGTTATTTAAATGCACATAATATAGCATTTGGACTTCGACCACATTACACTAATATGGATTCTTTGCCCCAACACATCGACTCACTAGCCTAAATCACATTTATATAATTACATTATAATTTGTAGGGATCAAAACCGGGGATGTTACATCCCCTCCCCCTTATTTTTTAACTGTCCTTAGTGCAAAACACCCTACAAATGTTCATTCAATTTACAATTTTGGATCTAGAACCATTAATCAAACATATAGGCTTCCTAGCCCAAAATCACATAGCCATTCTAGACTAACAAAATTACATAGCCTCTTTGGCCCAAAATCATATATACATAGGCACCCTGGCCTAAAATAATATACATACATAGGCATTCTGACCCAAAAATCATAGGTACTTAGGTTCTTTGTCCCAACCTGCATAAAACAATTTCCCAATTCATCATCTTGACAACAATTTCAACCAACAATATTTCATTTTTCATGGCTTGCACTGCCTTCTTCACACTATGTCAGTTCCCACAACAATTATAACCAACAACTCTCATTCCCCTCAACCTACACAACCCAAGTAAGTGTACCCCTTCTCTACAATGTATTCCTTCAGGTTGTACCACTTCCCTTCTAGGGTTCCAGTACAAGGGAGGACAAGAATTCTCATAGTTGTGGCTCTAGGAACTCCAATTGCAATATCTTTTATATTTTATTGATTCCCACAACAATTTCAACCAACAAACTCTCATTCCCCTTAACTCGCACAACCCAAGGAAGTCTACCCCATCTTTACACTACAGTCCTTCAGGTTGTACCACTTCCCTTCCAAGGTTCTAGTACCAGGTCAGACATGAAGTCTCTGAGTTGTGTCTCCAGGAACTCCAGTTGTGATAATTGAATCTCTAACTTATTAAATAGTTGCAATTGTGCCTCCTTCACAACATCTTAACACAACTATTGTAGAAATAAAAATAAACAGTCATGCAGAGACCTCATTCAATCATAACAAGAAACAAGGAATAAGGAAAAACTTACAATTCACTAAACAATAATCAATCCCATCTTTCAGCATAATTAACTCAATGATTACAATCACTTATTCATATGGCTGTCTCTTTATTTCACAAACAACTACAACAAGAATTTAGCTCAATGTTCCTTTCTAAAACAAACTCATGATTCCATCCACTATGTCATATACATTATGGATTTCCATCCTCCTTTCCATCCTCACCCTCTAGGCTCAAGCATCCCCTTCAATGCTACACAATCCCTCGGGTGATCCATCATTTTCCAAGGTGTTCTTGTGCAAGGGGAGCACCAACTCACTACCATATTTTTCACTGGAAATTTGTAACTTGTGGAAATCAAAGGGTTCCAATATCATAACAATAGACTTATTTATGATCTTTACAACTTTAATAACCATCACCTCATATATGTAACACACACATACAATCATCATGATATATCATCATAGAAATCTTACATATTAATTTGCAACTTTGTTTCACCAAGTTTTCCCAAGCGCGATATTTTTTCTCATGATGTTTGGCTCTTGCAACAATAGGAATCGGTCTTTCTTATGGGCTTACACTGTTTCCATATCCAAGACCATTCTTCCTGCAATTTTTCTCTCTTTAATTCATCCAAACATATTGTTAACATATTATAACAATTTGCAATCATTAATTCTCAAATCTATTATACACATGTAAATAAAGTTTCCATGCATGAGTTTTCTACTCATTATGTTTGGCTCTTGTAGCTATAGGTATCAGTCATATTTATGGGCTTACATTGTTTCCATATCAAAGACCAATCCTCCTGCAATTTCTCAACTTTCTTATAGCCAACAAGATTGTTAGCACTTAGGTATATTTCCAATAGTTCATGAATTGATCTCAGAATTGTAATTTGTCGGCAATTCAATCATTTTAATCCTTCACTTTTTAAAAATGGGTTCAACCATTAATTGTATTATGTAGAATGAGACTATCATCCAACACAACATACACATTCATCCCATGAAGTGATGTTTAGATTTATATTAATCTAATAATTTCACCACTTCCAATCACTATTCATATTAAATGGAATGTAACCATCATTCCTCACACATGAATTACCAACACTCAAAATTTTCAGGATGCATTCAAATATTACCAATGTGTCAATTCCCATGGCCGCATTTACACAATGCATCCCATGGATGCATTTACCCAATGCATACTTGCATTGATTCTGGAATACCACATACCCATGGAATTCAATGCTACCGCGGAAATATGTATCTTGTCTTGTTTTGGTTATGATATCATAACCAAAATAACACAATATGAAATTAATTTCTCGTAAATGCATTCAAGAAGAGAATAATATTTTCATACTCAAGACCTCTTGCATTTCCATCAATTCAAATATCCATAACTTAACCAAAGGAATTTATGCCTCAATTCCCTTCATTATTTTCTGCAATATAAGCAACCCCAATTGCATACCTTGTTGGCATTATTGATTGTGTTGTCATTGATGACAACATGAGTCAAAGATGTATAGTAATAAGATAAAAGGAAGATAACCTTGTGGCTGAAGTAATTCATGATCACTGTTGATCATGATAGGATCAAAAGTGATCCTACGATTTCAAAGCTCAGGAAAGGTAGCATGGAGAGAATCAATGTACAAAAGGAGTAACGATGCACAATTTATTAAAATATCATAAGAAATAGCGATGAACAGATAAAAAGGAAGAACATTAATCAAAGATCAGATAAGTAAGATACATGAGCCATCGATCTAACAAAAGAATAGATCGTAACCGTCGAAGGATGAATTCAACAAAAAGCCACAACATTCGTCAGATATGGGAGTTGCAAAGGAAGACCATTGAATTAGCATCTGATTGACTCATGACCATCATATCTCAGTGAAGGTAGATAGATGGTGGGGAGCCATTGCAATATTCAAAGGATGAGTTAACATCTGCACAGATTTCGGTTCCATAATCCACGACAATCTTCGATCATCACCTGCCAACAAATTGACGAATCACATTGGTCCATCCACCAATGTGCATCTTCCATTACGGAACTCGATGATGGTTTTAAAGGTCATGTTAGTTGGGACTCTGTAATCATCCATGATCATATATATCCATGCCAGTTTAAGCACAATCGTCGATTTGAGATATAGATCAATGAATAAATCCTGGCCATCCATCTCAACGATTTATTAAGTCATAGCCATTGGATTAAGATAGTGAAAGGATAGTGTAAGGATTGAAGCTAGAGCATTGATCTAGTTTCAATAAATTAAATCCCAACCATCATATTGGGATAAATAATCCTCAACTATAGATCACAGTAAATTAAAGGAGATGGTCAACTCCGACGCTAACCACATTGGTGAAAAGAAGCCAAGAATAGGTAAGTTTCGCCAAATCCCAAAAGCCCCGGAGTCACGAACTCCCATCGACCATCGATAAAAAAACTCCGATGATAAACAAATCAGATAATCCAAGAACTCCCAAACCCCAGAGTTCTGGAATAAATAGAGTCCATAGGATCAAGACATGAAAGATATACGATGATAGATCTATTCGTCACTTTGCCAATTCGGGAGGATTAGATCGAAGTCTCAAAAGTGTCATATTCTTGAAGCAATGATAATCATCAGATCAATAAGACACTTCAAATGAAACTACGATTGTTAGATCCAGGAGGAGGGCATGTGACACATCAAGAGATCCATGTCAACAAGGATGTGTGGTGCAATCAAATGGTGTCAAGTGTCAAGGTCCAATTGGAACTTTAGGTATATGAAAGTCACGAATCTTGGTGACATGTGGCAACCACTCAGCCAGTGACATCATATAGCTACGTCACTCCGGGAGTAATTCCTTCAGGGATATATTACCAGCAAATACCTGAAGCACCAAAGGCTGAAGTTAATGATGGTCATTGATCTAAGATATTTTGGGTTCTCTCGACCATTGATCAAGTATAGTGGAAGGATAAAGTAAGCATAGATCATGAAGTAATGCTAATCATTGATCTAATTTGGAATCATTTTCAACCATTGATCAAGTACAGTGGAAGGATAGAGTAAGCATAAATAATGAAGTAACTCTAATCATTGATCTATTTCAGGATCGTTCTCGATCGTTGATCTAGTATAGTGGAAGGATAGAGTAAGCGTAAATCACGAAGTAACAGTAACTATTGATCTACTTCAGGAGCGTTCTGCACTGTTGATCAAGCATAGTGGAAGGATGGTGTAAGTAGAGGTGTTAACCAACATCAAGAGGTCATCACCGCCTTATGAATTATTTAGTAGATAATCACTCTAGAGGGATTGAACTACCTCAGAGTTTGACTATCCTGGAGTGTTGAATCTTCAAAGTTCAGGAGTAAATAACGGGCGTCCATCTCAACGTCCAATTAAAACACGACTGTTGATTTTGATAAGTGATTAAGAACATGTTTGGCTTAACACCTAGCCACCATCTGTGGTAATATAGAAGTACTGAAGTGAACAAGAATCATCCACTCAACTGCATATTAATTCATGACCGTCGATTTTTTTGAAGCCTCTGGATAAGCCAGGATCGTCCATCCAACAAAAGATTAATATTGACCTTATGATCTACTATTGAATACAGTATACGCACTTAGGAGAAATATACTCTGGGAGGATCAAATGATTGCAAAAGACCAAAGTTTTGAAGGACGAAGTACCAGAGAACCTAGTCTCAACACCAATCATGTAATAAGGTAAAGAAGCTAAAGGGAATAGAAGTAATAATCCCTAGGACGCTTGAATATGGTCCCACGTAGAAGAATAGGGGTGGAATAAGAAAGCACTAGGAACAAAAACTTAAATGGATAGGCCCATGGTTTTGAGCTCACGATCATTTGAACACTGGGTTGAAATAAGAACCTCATACATATTTCATTTCTGTAAAAAAAATCAAGGTTGGTAGAGTAATTCAACAGAGAAATAACACCATAACGATACATAGAATTGATAAAAGCTCAAACATGATCTGTTGGTGAACCGAGGACGCAACAGAAGCATGGGAACGATATAATGAGTCTATACATATATATGATCAACTCATGAGGACAAATGAACGGATACACAGTCGTGATTAAAAGAGATTTAAATCATGAGCATTATAAATAAACAATAGAAAAGAAAAATGATATTATTTAAAGTTTAATGTTATCATTTAAACGAAAATGTACAATGGTTCAATATCAAAATACACAATGTTTCAAATTCACACCAGTTGGAAGACTATATAAACAAAGAAGTATGGTAAACAAAAGATGTATTTGAATGTGTTGAAGTATATATATTTATATATAATGGATTGAATGAAGGTTCATTCTATCAGGTTGGTTCTTGTTTAAAAGTTGGGTCATGTATGAGGATTTTATTCCTCGGATCTCAGTTGGATCTGAGATCAACAAGCTGGGAATTGTTATGAGGGTTGGATTCCTCATTTCCCAGTTGGATATAAGAACTACAAGATGGGTCTTGTAACAGAGATTTGGGTCTCTCATAATTGTTTGAAGATGAATATTGATATTATGTATTCATTCAAATTAAATAAACAAATAAAATATTTATTCTTTTATATATTGGTTGAGAAATTGAAATAAATATATGTTGTTCAATTAATTTATGAAAAGTGGAAAATTGTCCAAAGTTTTGTGACACTGATTCAACCCCCCCTCCCCTCCCCCTCTCAGTTTCAAGTGTAAATTTAAACAATTGGTACCAGAGAAGGTTTCTTCTTCTCAGTTTAAACACTGGAAGGTATATTCTGAAGAAATGGGTGGGAAAGTTTCTATATACACAAATAAATCTCCCTTATTTGATGGAACGAATTATTCATCATGGAGGGGAAATATGAAAAGATATTTGAAGTCAATAGGATGTGGAGTTTGGGATTTGGTAGTAAGCAAGCCCTGGCACTTAACTAATTCAAAGAACAAAACCAAAACTCCAAAAGAAGTAAGGAGAAACAATTCATTAGCCTTAAAAACAATCCAGGATGGATTGTCAGACCAAGTCAAAGAAAAGATGAGGCACTACAAATATGATAATGAATTATGGCTCTAGCTAGAAAATTGTTATCAGAATAAACCACAAGAAGAAGAGAAATCCTATAAAAGTAAGGAATGAGACTTAGATAAAGAGGTTTCCTATCATAATAAAGAAAACAACTCAGAAGAAGAGAATTCTTATCAAGATAAGGAAAAATATAAAGAAAAGGAGAATTCCAATCAAATTGAATAACATAATACAAACAAACAGATTTATAATCAAAATGAAATGAAAGATTTGATGAAAACCTCAGTCAACAATGAAGAATACAACCTCATCAAGGAATTGGGGCATACCTCAATAATCACTAAATAAAAATTACATAATCTTAAGACTGATGTTACAGTAGCAATAGAAGATATTTGTATGGAACCAGGAAATTGTATAAATATTAAATTTCTTGTGGAGGCTCTTGACAATGTTGAGTAGACAACTATGTGCACTCTAGAAGAGTTGAAGAAACTTTAAAAAAGATATGTTTCTACTACAAAAGTTAGATCAATATAACCATGAATAGCATGAGAAAAATATTTATCTAGAAAACAAAGAGGAAGAGATCAAAAGATTGAAAACCGAAGTTGCTAATCTAATAGAAGAGATGTAATAATTAAAGACACATGACAATAAAAGAAAAAAAGTACTAAAAGAAACAGAAGAATTGGTTAACAATCTAAAGACTCAACTTGAAGAAACTAAATAAAGTGAAGAAGTCCTGAAGATCCAATTAACTAAAAAGGAAGAATCATGCCACAGGTTGGAATTGGAAGCCATCAACCTCAAAAGGATTCAACTAGAAAACAAGGAAGAAATCAAAATATTGAAAACTAAAGTTTTTGATCTAACAAAAGATATGGAAGAGTTGAAGACATATGACAAAACTATTAAATGTAAATAATTCTTGGATGAGATAGAAGAAATAGTCATCAATCTAAAGACTCAACTTGAACATGCTAAGGAAGTGGAAGAAGCCCTGAAGATTTAGTTAACTAAAAAGGAAGAGACATGTCACATGTTGAAATTGGAAATAGTCAATCTCAAAAAGATGAATGGAAAGACAAATAACATTGTCAAATTCCAAAATATCTTAGCTATTCTAGATAAGATTTGGAATAGTCAAAGATTATCTCATGACAAAACTGGTCTTGGATATAATAAGAAAGAAGACAGTGACAAGTGGAGCACCATTTACAAACATGAGAAAGGATCATCCTTCTCAAAAGAAAAAGGTGCAATCACAAGCCGATTACAAATTGTGAACTTTGTTAAGGAAGGAAGCTATAGAAGTAAAAAGGAAGCTATAGAAGTAAAAAGGAAGAAGAAAACAAAATACAGACCTCTCAAGCCAAAATAAATTCAAGAATGGAAACACCTTCAATGGATATTGCTTTTCTTGTCATAACTTTAGCCATAAAGCAATGGACTACAAGAAACTAGAGAAAGTATATACAACAAAATCCAAAAACTCAATTAGATGTTGGAGATACAATTTTGTTGGGCACACAACAAAATTTTGTCATACAATGAGATGTTTCAACTGTGACAGGTTTGGGCACAAATCCCAAAGCTGCAGGAATCCAAAATTTCAATCCTTAAATAAGTCATTCAAGTCAGGGAGAAAACCTAATAAAATTTGGAATAAGAAAAGAGATGACAAATCTCCAAAAACACAATTAGAAAGAAAAGGTCCAAAAAGCATAATATCTAATAGAAAGATATGGAGAAGAAAATATGAAGGAGAAAGAAAGAAAGATGATCTTGCACCTGAAAAATGAAGAAATTAATAACAAGAAAATGATGGGTGAAGGTCCTAATAAGGAATGCAAAATTCAATATGAAATAGATCAAGCTCAAGAAAGGGAAGTCCCTATAGAAGAATATGACACAATCCTGATGATGTCATAATCCTTTAGCCAAAGAAAGAAAAATCATTGATAGGGGGAGTTTTAGAATACAAGAAGGAGAAAATGGACAAAGGATAACATCGCCTTAGGGGGAGTATAACCTCAGAGGGAACAAGAAAAATCCTTTTTGTAAAAAGGGGAGAAGAGAAAAAGTAGCAAAGAGGTTCAAGGGGTATAAATCAGTGAAGATCAATTGATATTAGAGAAGATAAATTGATAAAAAAAATCGGTATTAAATCGATTGGTATCAATTCTAAATTGATATTCCTGTGAAATATCAAAGAACAATAAGAAGAAGATGAAGAAGATTCATACTCTTGTTCTATTTGACAAAGGAAAGTCAGTAAAAAATCAGGGGGAGTATTTTGGTTATCAAATAAGAAATTAATTATATTAGATTTAAAATACTTGATCACTACAAATTGGTATCACTACAAGTTGGTATCAAGAAGACTACTGATTTGAACAAAAATATCCCAATGGACTGAGATAAGTAGTCAGTAAATTCATAGGGGAGAAAAATAGTCAGGGCCTCACTCTTTTCCATTGATGTCAAAGGGGGAGAGAAGCAGTAAAAAAAATTTAAGTAGAAAACAAATTTTCTATCAGTTAGAAAAGAATATCAGTGATAGGGGGAGAAAAGGAATGAACTCATTTTTGTTTTACAAATATGTTGCCCTCAATGAAAAAGGGGGATATTGTTGGAATTTTTGATTATGTGTTGTCATTGATGGAAACATGGGTCAAACATGTATAGTAATTAGAGAAAAGGAAGATAACCTCATGGATAAAGTAATTTGTAATCACTCTTGATCACAATAGGATGAAAAGTGATCCTGTGATTCCAAAGCTCGGGAAAGGTAGCATGGAGAGAATCAATGTACAGAAGGAGTAATGAAGCACGAGTTATTAGTATCTCATAAGAAATAGTGATGAACATATTAGAAGGAAGAACGTTAATCGAAGCTCAGATAATTAAGCTACAGGATCCATCGATCTAACAAAAGAATAGATCACGACCTTCGAAGGATGAATTCAGCAGAAAGCCACAAGAACTGTCAGATCTGGGAGTTGTAGAGGAATACCATCGGATCAACATATGATTAAGTCATGACCGTCAGATCTCAGTGAAGGAAGATCGATGGTGGGGATCCATTGTGAGATTCAAAGGACGAGTTAACATCCACATAGATTTTGGTTCCACAATCCACGAAAATCATCGATCGTCACCCGTCAACAAATCGATGCCTCACATTGGTCCATCCACCAACGTGCATCTTCCATTGTGGAACTCGATGGCGGTTTTAAAGGTCTTTTTAGTTGGGACTCTGCAATAATCCCTGATCGTATATCTCCATGCTATTTTAATCAAAGTCGGTGATGTAAGATACATATCAACAAATAAATCTTGACCATCCATCTCAATGGTTGATTAAGTTATAGTCGTTCGATTAAGAAAGTGGAAGGATAGTGTAAGGATTGAAGCTAGACTGTTGATCTGGTTGCAAGAAATTAAATCCCAACCATCAGATCAGGATAAATAATCCTCAACTATAGAGCATAGTAAAGGAAAGGAGGTGTTCAACTCCGACGTTGACCACTCCGACGAAAAGAATCCAAGAATAGGTAAGTTTCTTCAAAGCCCCGAAGTCACGAACTCTTGTCGACCGTCAGATCAAGAAATCAAGTCAGCCAATGATATGGAGTAACAACTTTCATAGCACAATCAACTCCGACCTTGACCTACTCCAACGATAAACAAATCAGATGAGACAAGAACTCCCAAACCTCGGAGTTCTGGAATAAACATAGGCAATAGGATCAAAAGTGATATTCATATGAGGCTTCGTATTCTTCTTTGATATTTCATAGAATATTAATTGAGGATAAAGTAATTCATGATCATTGTAGATCACGATAGGATCCAAATTGATCCTATGATTCCAAATCTTAGGAAAGGTAACATGGATAGAATCAATGTACGAAAGGAGTAACGAAGCACAAGTTATTAAAATCTCAGAAGAAATAGTGATGAACATATCGGAAGGAAGAACATTAATCGAAGCTCGGATAATTAAGCTACATGAGCCATCGATCTAACAAAAGAATAGATCATGACCGTCGAAGGATGAATTCATTATAAAGTCACAACAACCGTTAGATCTAGGAGTTGCAGAGGAAGACCATTGGATCAACATCTGATTAAGTCATGACCGTCGGATCTTAGTGAAGGAAGAACGACGACGGGGAGCCATTGCGGGATTCAAAGGATGAGTTAACGTCCACACAGATATTGGTTCCACAATCCATAACAATCATCTATCTTCACCTGTTAACAAATAGATGGCTCACATTAGTCCATCTGCCAATGTGCATCTTCCATTGCGGAACTCGATGACGGTTTTAAAGGACATGTTAGTTGGGACTCTGCAATCATGATAGTATATATCCATGTTGGTTTAAGAATAGTCATCGTTCTGAGATACAGATCAACGAATAAATCATGTCCATCCATCTCAACAGTTGATTAAGTCATAGCCTTTGTATTAATCAAGTGGAAGGATAGTGTAAGTATTGAAGCTAAACCGTTGATTTGGTTCCGAGAAATTAAATCCCAACCATCAGATCAGGATAAATAATCCTCAACTATAGATCACATTAAAGGAAAGGATATGGTCAACTCCGACGCTAACCACTCTAGTGAAAAGAAGCCAAGAATAAGTAAGTTTCTTCGAAGACCCAGAGTCACAAACTCTCGTCAACCATTGGATCAGGAAATCCAATCAACCTTTGATATGGAGTAACAACTATCAGAGCGCGGTCAACTCTGGCCTTGACCTACTCCGACGATAAACAACTTATATGAGCCAATAAATCTCGAACCTCGGAGTTCCAAAATAAACAAAGTCCATAGGATCAATACAAGAAAGATCTATGGTGATAGATCTACTCGACACTTCGCCAATTTGGGAGGATTAGATCGAAGTCTCAAAAGTTTCATATTCCCCAAGCAATGAAAATTGTCATATCAATAAGAAACTTCAGATGAACCTATGACTATTAGATCCAGAAGGAGGACATGCGACACATCAAAATATCTACGTCAACAAGGACACATGGTGCAATAAAATGGTGACAAGTGTCAAGGTTTGTTTGGCACTTTAGGTATACGAAATTCATGAATCTAGGTGACATGTGGAATCCCCTTAGCCAGTGCCAATGGTGACATCAGCAAGATATGTCACTATGGGAGTAATTCCTTAGGGGATTGATCCGTCGGATCTCAACTTGAGTGCATTTAAAAGTTATGAATGCTTATCATTAGTTTGCAATTTGATTATTTAAAAGCATTAATGTGTTTATTAAATGCTGAAATATGCAAACTGAAAGCAATAGAAAGAGAATATGAAAAAGAAAATGAGAGACAAGAACAAAAGAGTTTGATAACGGAGTTCACCCCCTTCACTGGGCTACATCTCCGGGTCCCTCTCCAATGGGTACCGATCCATTAATATCTTCAAAATGGTACAAATGGCATTGGAATCTCTGCAAATCAACTTCAACAACAAAACAATATGCTATACAGAAGCCTTCAAGACCTCCTCTCT
>ML796930.1:290342-307693 GCA_009831015.1 Picea engelmannii | reverse complement strand
TTATCTTCCAACATTGATTATGGGAGTTACATGCATTCACAATTCCGTCTGGATCAAGTTGGTTCTCTGGCCTTTCTCATTCATTTGCATGTATTTTTATCTAAATTTATCATGTATTTCATGAGCTTGGGCTCCTTAGAAATACCTAGAGCGTCGAACAAGATCGACGCTCCCTTAAGTAATCGAGGGGGGCACCGATTGAGATTTCAACACCCTAGTATGTCCTCTAGGGGAGCGCTAGCACTCTGTTCTTTCCCTCCAGGGAGTGTTTGGTGCAAAAGTTGATTTTTTTTTGTTTTTTAGGTTGTGAAAAGGCCATTCTTTTTCTTGAAAACTTGGATAATGTGATTCTTTCATGAATTTCCAGGTTTTCACTTAGCCAATCATGATTGAATGGAAGGAAAGAGAACATGAATTTGATGATATGGTTGCCTTACAATACCCTCAAGCGAGGGAAGCTCTATGAAACTGCGGCTTGATAAAGTACTTCAAGCTACAAAATATGAGAAAATAAGTCCTTTTACTTGAGTATCTGATTGAGTTATGGGACAACGATGAGAAAGCGTTCTGGATAGGATTGCACATGCTTGGGATCGACATGGATGACATGTATTTTCTAATGGGGCTCTCAAAGAGGGGAGCCCCATTCTTTTGTCTAATCCATAGTCGATAGACACATATGTTGCCCAATATTGTGTACCAGGGTCATGCTTGGTAGGAGGAAAGATTGTCATTAAAGATGTGATGGACATATATCTACAATTCATTCTCTTCACTATCATAAAACTGGCAGAAAGCACCAGTTCCCACCTTGATTCCAAGTCTCAGATATCATATGCTATCCAGTGCTTGGAGCTCAAGATTTTTAACTAGAGTGCATGGTTTTTGAGGAACATCAAAGAGCAGATCTCTAAGTGTCAAACATGTAGGAAGAAACAATTTGGATACATATATTTCTTAGTTTCATTATTTCTAGAGTGAGTTCCATAGATGCAGCTATAGGTTGCATTGATAACACACCCCATGAATGAGCCCCATATGGAGCGGTGGATGAGTCTTTCACCTAGATTGGGAAATGAACCCTCAACCTTCCATTTTACCGCTTACTTATTTGCATGGTGGAGGAGACAACTCGTGGTTATAGAGGATTTCCCATATGTTGGGGTTGACTTTAGGGGCAACGTAGATTTAGTGATCCCCGAGGAGGCACAGTGGGATGCATTAGGTATGAAAGATCATAATCTTGTAACAATATCTNTATATATATATATATATATATATATATATATATATATATATATATATATATATATATATATATATATATATATATATATATATATTGTTGTACAATGAGGAATCTAAGTCGTTTATTTTCATCATGCAAATAGAGGTGTGTCATGTCTGGCGGGGATTCCAGCACTAGGACGTTGTGGAGATGCTCAGGAAGCAACATAAGTTGGCATCAAAGTAGGAGGACTCTGAGAGGTGGAGAGGAACCTCTGTGGTTTGACCATGGGAGTTTCTTCCATGAGGATATGAGATGTACATTTACATCTTCAGAGATATACAGTTGGGGTGCCTAAAGGCCTTAGTCATCTGCTACAATGAGTGGTGAGAGTAGTTGTGTGCTATGTTGATCACAATGTGGTGCAGGAAGACAAGTAGAGTCTCCTAACACGTTAGTATTTTATGATGATACTATGGGTATAAATGCCCACATTTTTCCCTGCTATGTACTTTTTGGATGATATATTTTGAAAAAACGTTTTCTACTTTATATACAAGCCTATATATATACGAGTTTTGTGGTGGCTACTTATATTATATTTTTTGTTTTATGTGATGTTTTTTATTTACATGCTTCCTCTCCCAAATGTTTATCTATGCAAAATATACCAATAAAACATACAATTTGCTAACGAATATGTTATCGTATTAAGTTCTCTCGATATATGTGTATATTCTAGAAATTCAAAAGATCTCTTGAGACTATGAACCCTTAGATGGAGACGTAACAAAACTAGATTATGAAAATCGTATTCATGGTTTAGTTGACAAACCATGAGTTGAGTTTCAAGGTTGATAATAAATTGAGATATGCCTAAAGAAGAAGCTTCAGTTAAAAGTCCAATGACAACATGATATTATGCAATGTTATTGGTTGCAGATCTGAGGAAAATTCCTCTTGAACTCACTAACTCGCCAAAGTGGTAAATGACCCAAGCTGGAGAAGTGATATTCTGGGTATGTCGACTAACGCCATCCGCAAATCTGAAATATATGGGAAATGATGATGAAATCTACACATTCAAGTACAAAGAAAAGTATAAGCAACTTTAAAGAATGGGGAAAAACTCGTGCACGCAAAAGTAAAGACACACCAAACCAAAAACATATAGTACAATAATGTACTAATCACACATGTGAGATATTCTATGCATAGTACTTCTTTAGGTAAAGCCCATTTTGGGGCTCACCAAGAGATAATCCATCATAATCCGCTAACTCGTAGGTGCCTCTCTGTAACACTCATTTTACGATGTATGGCCCATGCCACATAGGTTCTAACTTACCTGCACCAAGTTTGTCATGATCTTGGTCATAGACTAGGACTAGATCTCCTTTTGAGAAAGCACGAGGTTGGACATATTTATCATATTGAGTCTTGATACGTTTTTGATATGTCTTGTTGATGAGAGCAACATCGCAACAAGTTTCATCCAACTTTGTTAGATATAAAAATCATTCTTATTCAACAGAAGTATGGGGTAGGAGTTCTACGGTGAGTTTCAAAGATGGAGTCTCACATTAAATTGGTAACACTGCTTCTAACCCATATACCAACTGGAAGGGTTTCAATCTAGTGGTGGTTTTAACTAAAGTCTGATAAGCCCAGAGTGCGGTGAAGAGCTACAAATTCCAAGAGGTTTTTTTCAGTCCCACCATGCATTGAAGCATGGTATTTAGGACTTTGTTGATGGATTTAACTTGTCCATTTTCCCGAGGATAGTAAGGGGATGAATGTTCATGGAGAAAACCTAACTTGGTGCGAAATTCACCCATCATCTAGTTTTGGAAATGAGATCCATGATCGGTTACAATAGCTTGTGGGACTCTGAAGCGAGCGATGATGTGATTAAACACAAAAAGTGTTGTAGTTCGGCCATTATTAAGAAATGTAGGCATAGCCTTAGCCCATTTAGTAAAATAATCGACGACGATGATAATCTAATTGTGCCTCCGACTGAGGTAGTCTTACATTACATGAAATCAATACCCCATTTGGAAAAGGGGTCGATGGAGACAATGGGATGAAGTGGAGCTGAGTGGGTATGTTATTTCTTTTGAAATATCAGATAGGGTGGGAATTTTTTAACGACCTCAATGCAGTCTTTGAATATGGAGGGCCAAAAATAATCGGCATGTAAGACTTTTTGGGATGTAGCCATCCTAGAGAGATGACTGCCACAAGCTCCAAGATGATTTAAAACTTGTTCAAACTCTTCATGGGTTAAGAAACATCATAAAACAATGGCAATACCTCGGTGGTATAAAGTGTTGCCAATGATAAGGTATTTCTTTGAATGGTGTCTAATGCGACATCGTTCATCACGTGAAATTCCTGGCCAGAAGCGTTGGATCTGGAGATAGAGAAGAATGTCTCCATACCAGGGATCAGATGTACTAATGAGGAACAATGATTCATCGGGAAGGGAATCACTGGGCTCATTATTCTCATTAGTATGGGGAATATCACAAATTAAATCCGCAAAAACAAATGATTTCTTAGCTTTGGATTTGGCATACTCGAGATCAAATTCTTGGATAATGACGATCCATTTCGAATATTTTTCCCCAAGTACTTGACAAGTCAAGATGTGGTACATGGGGTTCAATTCAACAATGACTGTGGTAGTACGAAGAAAAATATAGTGACAAAATATTTGGATGACAATAACTGTTGCCAACGCCAACTTTTTGACATGTGAATAATGGAGTTCATGACCTAAAATGCTCTTACTTAAATAGTAGATCACATGTTCGACACCGTCATCATACTCTTGTACTAACACCATAGAAATAGTGGAAGCAAATAAAGGATGTAATCTTTCACATAGTTGGGTGGATGCAAAAATGATGTATTCGTTAAATCATGCTTGAGATCATCAAATGAGTGTTGAGCAATTGCATCCCAAATGAAAGGGGCATATTTCTGCAACAATCTCATGAATCCTTTAGTAATTTCGTCATAATTTCATATAAAATGACGTAGAAAGTTTTCCTTCCCTTGCAAACTTTGCAGTTGGGTAAGATTGTTGGGGGGGGGGGGGTTAAAGAGAGAATGGATTTGACTTTTAAAGGATCCACCCTAATCCCATCTTTGGATACTATGAAGCCGAGGAGTCTCCCTGATTCAATAACAAAAAATCATTTATGTTGGTTACGTATGCTGTAAAACCTGCATCTAAGAAAGATTGCCCTTAGATGACCAATATGATCTTTTCAATGAGGCGAGTGAGCTGGAAAGTCATCGAGATAAGGTTCAACAATATGTTTGATGTCGTGGAACACATACAACATAACCCACTGAAATGTGGCTCCAACATTTTTTAAGGCCAAAAGGTAATTTTCGATAGGCCAAAGTCCCCCCCGGGAAGATGAAGGATGTTTTGTGTTGATCAACAGGTAAAATGACGATATGGTTATATCCAAAAACGCTATCGATAAAATAGAAAATGACACTTATGACTCAATTATCGATAATTTGGTTGATAAAGGGTGTAGGGTAATTTTCCTTCAGATAAGCCTTATGTCGATCTCGATAATTGACACAAACACGAATTGTCCCTTGTTTCTTGGTGACCAAAACAATGTTGGAAACCCATTCGGTCAGAGGTACATGATAAATAAAACCATACTTTAATAACTTTTTTACTTCTGCCTTGATTGCTACAGTTTTCTTGGGATGAAGTAGGCAAAGTTTCTGTCTCATAGGTTTGACTCCTAGGTAAGTTTTGATTTCATGCACAATGATTGAAGGATCGCTCCATGACATTTCTTCGTAGCTTCAAGCGAATATGTCATGGAATTCGTTAAACAAGGAAATGTAAGTTGCAATCTCTTCAGTTGAACAACTAGCACCTAGTTGTATGTTTTCCACAATACCTTCTTTTATGGATATGTCAACACTGATCGTTTGAGAGATATTTCCCAAATTCCCCTCAGAGGTGGTATCCTGAGTGAGTATGAAAGATTGGGGAGTTTCGATAATATCGGTAGGAAATATAGATGAAATATCTTTCTCAATATCATCCAAACTGGGAAGAAAGGATGATCGATGGTGGTTGTCATCCCAAGGTGCCTCCTCGATGATAAGAATTTCCATAATGGATTCATCCGATGGAAAAATTTGTAGGATGTACTAGAAAGTGGAGGATAGGAAATATAACCAAGATAGTAGAAAATATGAAGTAGATGCCAACAAATGTTGGTCGTCTGGTGAAGGAGAGGCAGACTAAATGGCATCGTACTCAGCCTATGCAGGACTAAGTGGCAGACTAAATGGCATAGTGTCACCTAGTGTATCAAATTCTAAGGGAATAGGTACGATCCACAGATCATATGATTCGAGGGATTGATGTACCATAGTCGAAATCGTATTAACTGTTGTGATATGTTGTGTGGTTGGAGGAAGAGGTATAGGGAAAGTAACCATGAGAAAATAATCTTTCAATAGACCTACCCCAACACTTTCATAAGCAATCTTTGAGTACCCCAAAAATGGAGTATTGTTGGTTGTTTGAGTGCGATCATCAGGGGTGTAGTAATATAAATGATCTATGGTCATAGTTTTACCTTCATGAGGGAATTGGAGACATCGAAAAACTAATGAAGCGACAACATTCATAACATAAAACCAACTTATTCCTAGAAACAAGTTATAATCAAGGGGAGTGTCGACTAATTCTACATTGACGGAAACATTTCCCCCCCCAATTGAAGGACTAAGGATTGTAATAATCCATGAGGTTAGAAACCTCTTCCATCAAATGCTTTTAACATGGTGGGAGATTGATTAAGACCATGTGATTTAGGGCCTTTCCAGCAAGATAAGGACATGACACATGTTGATGCTCCCTCATCCAAGATCGTTCGATGAATATGTTGATTATGGACTATTGTTCCAGAGTCTGTACTTAAGGCTATAAAGTATAGAGTCTAGGTATCCGAAGAGAGGGTAAATGATAAAAGAGGAAGAAAATAACTCTAGGAAAAGAAGCTAAGGCTGATTTCTGAGCTGCCTATGTCTAGCTTCCAATTGTTCCTAAATGCTTATATCTCGTTCAATGGCTGCCCATGAACGCTCGAGTTCGACCTGGGTGGTGGAAGTTTTCAGGATGTTAAGCCCTAATATTGGCTCATTACCCCTTAATTGGGCCATATTATATTAGTAATGGTATTTTATTTATGTCAGCTTTATGCCATTAGTTGTAATTATACCTCCTAGTCTCCTATATATACCAAGGAGACATTTTCATTTTGAATCATTTTGTACTTGAACATTTAAGTGGGCTAAAAGGAGGTTTCCCCCTCGAAGAGGCTTATTATCTGAAATTATCTCTTTTTCAAGGCGTTGAGTACTTTTTCTGAGGTTTTTCTATGCTATATTGATGTTTGGTTCTTAACACAGGATGGTGTCAAACAGGTTTAAAGCGATGTTGGTTTGATCTGTGAGACCGGGTTCGATATTGGGTTGTCTTGTAGCAGGCATAGTCATGGAGGAACATAAATTTAAGGGATGCTTCTTTTTAGGTTGTTGATTCTATTTTAGATTGTATGAGAAAAATTCCCAAAACTTCGAATTAATCATATAACAAATCAAAGGTCATTTTCTGTATATGAGTTAACCTTGAAAATCATGCATGAAATGAAAGAAAACATAAAGTTGTTGAACAATGTGAGGCATCAATCAAAGAAGAATCTCACCTCACGATAGAAGAAGAAAATAGACAGGAAAAACTTTAATGAAGCATAAGATATAGAAATCTATGTAATTCAAAGGTCTTGTACCTGTTGATAGCCGATACAGAGGAAAAGTTGTAAATGATTAGATGACTAAAACAATTGATCACCACAGTAGAGGTTGTACTAAATTGAAACTAAGAATTCATCAAAGATATATAAAGGAAATGATGCTAAATACAAAATAATAAAGGAAACACATAACTCAGTCTTGACGAACTATGGAGTCTTCAATTGCTCTTGTATTAATTCTGGCGAAGGAAAAATTTCTCTGTTACAATCTGACCCAAAAGAAAAAATCCCTTGTTCTATTTTCAAAATGTATATTTATACAAGATTAAAATGCTTCGAATTCTAATCACTCTGAAAGTTTCGGTTACAAATGAAAAAATGAAGCATTTCACTTCCTGGTCCCTTGTCTTCCTCCATGCAGGCAGGGCATCTTCTTTTCTTTGTTCTCTAGCTCCAAAAATAGGATGGAATAAACATATGTTACTATTTGCCTCCATAAGTCTTCCCTTTCCCTTTCTTAATACAAGTGACACACATTTCTATCAACTGGGCTATCAACTTGGAAGGTTCTGTTTGGTTGTTCACCTCGAAAGTGTAACAATTCTTTGCCAACTATGGCAATCTTTTCCCTACTTGTCGGTCTTCTGTGATGATGGACTATAATTGTAAGCTTGGATTTATTAACCATTTATCCACTTGGAAAATATCGACCTGACTTATCTAGGATAATTCAACTTGTTCTTTTTCCACATTTTCCTTGATGTCAAGCAGATGTTTGGCTATGTCAATTTTTCCCAGTGTTCCAGCACTACTTTCTTTATCGAGATCTAACAAATTTTTATTTATCAAGCTGAATGTTTTTTCACAAGCATCTCTCATCTCTTTAGCCTTTTTTTTGTTCTCAGATATATTATGCTCCCACGCCTTCAGCAAGATGTTACCTCTGGTTTGCTTGAGAATGGACAATCTAGAACTAATGACCAATTCTTCTTTAGTTGTTGCTATAACAACCTCCTAGAAAGCAACCCGAGTCACCTCAGCTTCTCTTTCTCTCAAGGAGATATCCTTTATCACTTGTTCTATTGTCTAGAAATGATTCTGGATGGTTTCTACTTTAGCAAGTAGATCCTATTGAACCACTTCTACCTTCTTTCGTATTTTTGTGGCTTGGGATTGGAATATCGTTATGTCTATGACCTGGCTTTCAGCAGAAATTAATTGAGCTTGCAGCTGTTTTATTAAAACATCCTATTGATTTACCTGTGTTTGGCTTATTTGTGTCGACTGATGCATCTGCTCGAGATCGGATTTGAGTTGTTCGATTTCCTATTGATCAGCTACTCTGGCTTGCTCAAAATCTTTGTTTGCCTCGTTCTTGGCATTCGCCTCTACTGTTGTTATCCGAGCCTGCAATTTTTTGATTAATAGGTTATTTTGTTTCAACCGTCCCTTCAAGGTTCCAACTGAATATTGGTTGGTTGTTGCATAATCCCCCAATGTTCCTGCTATCTCATTGGCGAATTCTTCCTCTTCCGGGGCTTCTCCATTCGTTAAAATTTTGTATTTTTTAACTGTTGTGCCCGCTCTTTGGTATGTTTCTTGCTTCACCACGACCTTCCTTATCTTGCTAAAAAATAAGTCGTTAGGAGGCAATTCTTCTAGAGAGATAGGTTTTAGATCTTCTTTGAATATTATCTCTTCATCGGGGTTCCCCTTTGTAAATTGTAAGGGTGTGATGGATACGATGGGGCTGTCGATTTCCCTGTATGATTGTTTCATGGTAGCGTATGTGGCCGGCTCACTTGATGTAAGCAATGGTGTGTCACCTACCCCATTCGAGGGTATCTCTGTTTGACCTTTGACCTGTTTACCTGGTGTAACTATCTGTGGGTTTCCTTCTTCTTGATTGGGGATCTCGGCTTCCTAATTCAAGGTCTCGGTTTCTTCTGTCTTTTCCTGAGTCTCTTGTTTGCTAGGGTTTGTGTCCATTGAACCTTTAGCTTCAACTTGTTGTGTACTCGAAGTTTTTCAGGTTTTTCCTTGTAAAACTTTGGGGAGGCAACTTCTCCGGTGCTCCTAGAATTTATAGAAATCAGCCATATCTCCGAGCAGCAGAGCTTGAATCTGACTTAAGACTTATGAGTAGGACCTCACTCCTAGAAAGAATTCATCATGAGGTGATTCTTCGTGCTCATATCTTTTTAGAACACAACTCGCCATGGGATTACTCACAACCTTATTAGGGTCATGTTTCTTAAAATCAATGTCTACTAATTTCATTTCCTCCAAGGCCGCGGCCTCTGCTTTGGCATGACCGAAATCTAATAAAGAATATGTACCAATGTGAATGGGGAAGGGTGGCCATACCTTCTTCTAAACTCCTTTGAGCTCTTTTCTTATCCCACCGAGCATAGTTTGCCTGGTGATCTCGCGACACACTAGATTATCTGGAAAGAATAGCGGCAGGGCATATGGGGGAACAGAGCTACCAAAAACCCTAAGATACAAAAACTCTGCTTCTATATACCAATCTGCCATGCTGCTTAGGTTGGCCATGATTTTATCTGAAATCCTAGGAGGCAGATGGATGAAGATAGAGACATGCATTGGTACCATTACCCAGTTGAAAATCTCATAGACGAATTCTTTGGATTTATCTTCCCAGAGTTTCGAGTGGTACACATGAATAGGCTCTGCATTATTTGGATTCCAGTGCCAACTCATTAATGGGAAATGTGTCATGAAGAAAATAGCATCCATAATGTAAGCAAACATGAAAAATGAAGATACTTTCTCGCTCGCCTTTTGTGCTCGATATTCTGTAATCCGATTGGCAAGACTATCCGACAACAATTTGGCCCAGTTGAAAGAGAATCTCTCAGCTACTGTGTGAATAAGTGGTACCCATGGGAGAAAGAAGTGAGCGGTGTCCTCCTTCCCATATAGTATACAAACCATCATCGATGTATACATGAATTGTGGCTCTAACGATAAGATTGAATAAATTCCATTGGAATCGGCTCTGAATTTTGTTGGGTGCGAACACCAGTCTTTGATCAGTTCAGATAAGATTTTCCCAAATTGCTCACATTCTTTCTTTTTGAAACCCTCTAATAATTTAGCGTTGTGAGTAAATATTGGTGTGGGAGATAACTTGTACATTGCCTGCAGATGCTATGGCCTAAATGTCCCAATTTCCACCTTCTGCTTATTGAATATCATCCTAGTCAGGATATCTACATGGTCCAGCGCCCATTTGATCATATCATAATAGGGAAAGAGTCGTGACCTTGCTGCTATCTTGTGTATCTCTGACTGAGTGACAACTTTTTATTTGTTGGATAAGTCATCTTTTTCCTTATCGTTGGAATCGTCTGGACAATTTATCAGCTCGAATTGCAAAACGTTGGAGACATGTGTCCATGTTTTGACAATGTTGATGCTTCTAGGCGAGGTATCAGAAATAAGATATGAACCTTGGCCTGAATTCTTGCCAGTTGTCTTGGGAGTTTTCCACGGAACCATGATATAGAACCTTGCGATTAGGTCTCTTGTCACAGAAAATGAAAACACGGACAAAGGTTATCTCAGTAAACGGGCTCTGTGAAAACTAGAAGAAAATTTAAAATAATGATGGAAAACCTTCCGTTTTGAGCACTCAAGTCTGTGCGAGTCCTTACTGATAAAGCATTTAAATCATTTAATAGAAATATTTGGAGATAAAATAGGATCTTACTATCAATCATTTCATTAATTTTCTTATAAATGTCGTAAATGTTTGATAATTCGAGACTTGGGAAGATCACAAAAACGTTTAATTCTTTGTCCGTAAGTTGTACGGGTTAAAAATTATTTAAGGTATTGATTGATCCAATTTAATCCTTTAATTAAGTGTGATTATTCCTTAATCCCTTTCTCGGCGTTCGCAGTCTCAGATGATTTTACTCTTAGCCTTTGATCATGAACCTTGAAACTGTGATATTGCGATTTGGTTGACTAACTGTGATTAGACTTAGGTTTTTAATTAACCATGATCAATTAACAAAATTCGCGACCTCAGGTATCGGGGTTACAAACATGTTGCTTCGAGGTAAAAACCATTGAGTCGTGAGATCGTGATAACGATTAACTAAGGATTAATTAACATTATTCTTGTGATTAACCAGATTTATTTTAAGTTGACTTCGCAACTTCGCACGTTGGGAAATTGAAGGGCATTCAAGGTGTGACTCCCGAAACGTGAAAGCACCCTGTATTAAAAGTGATAATCCATGCTTAACGGTTTGATAATCGTGATCAACTTAAAACAACTCTGCTATTTCGCGTGTCAGGACATTGAAAGCTTTGATATGTATAACCGTAATATCTACGAAATCCCAAAATCTGATTTTTTTAAGGCTTATGTGTATCGCCTTGCTATTTAGAAAGTAGGTGGCTCCAACCTTTTGATAAAAGGAGTACTTGAAAAATTACATGTGTTCCAACATGAACAACAACAACAATTTGGAAAACAAGTTGGTGAGAGATTCATGATTTAAAATTATCTAGATTGAACGTGATACTATTGGATGACTCGGGATCTATAGCTTCGATGGATGCCAACAAAGTTCTACGTTGGATAGGGCAGTGTTGTAAAACTTCGAGAGCTGACATGGTGCACAGTTCTTGGGCCAAATATTCAACAATGTTGTAGTTTTGAGCAACACGAGAGTTAGGATTAAAGGTCGACTTTATGATTTTTCTCTTGGGTGGGCGTAAGATAGAGTCAAAACTTGGTTTCTCAATCTGGAGAGGTCCAGACGGAGGAGTAACTTAAGTGGAAGGTGGATCTGGTACAGTCCCATTAGTTACATTTTCCTTACTGGGTTTACCTGGTGGTGTGTCATATGTCGTAGTGCGAGTGGTCAAATATACACCATTAAACATATAAATGTGTGCACTCGATGAAGCATCCTTGTTAGGAGGATGACTTGGGTTGCCTCCTTGCAGAGGTGCAGGATTTTGTGCAACCAATGATTGTTGTTGTGGAAAAGGATGTGTCAATACAATGGGTTGATAATTTCCTTTAAAAAGTTTAGCAACTTCTTCATGATGGGGAAAGTCTCATGTGTAGTGATCTTCAACACAAATGAGACATGGAAATTTCAGTTTGCGCTATGGTTGCTTGTCAGTAGCAGGTGGTTGTGTTTGTGTTTTTGTATTTTCAGTTTGATTATTATTTTTCTTGGGTTTATTCTTAGTTTTATTTTAACCCCCTAATGGTTGTGGAGAAGCAGATTGGACTGAATTCACTTCGGATGCTTGAGTAGGGGTAGAGTTTGATGAGAATGGAGTTTGACTAGTGGTTGGGGCAGGTATTGAATGATTGGTTGTGCCAATCGGCTATGAACCAGACTGGGTTTTAACATAACCGATAACTCCATTCGAATGAGTGGTGGAGGATGGTTTTGATGGAGTTGTTGATGTGCGGGGAGCGTTTGGGATGAATTCATACAAAGTACCAGATTGGGAATAAACCAAATCCAAATACTAGGAACAAGCAATGGCTTCCTCTTCTGTGACTACACCACCCATGGCTACATCACAAGCAATAGGAGGTAATAGAGATTTGGTGAAGCATTCAACCAACAATTGGTATTGAATGGTTGCTTTGATCAATCGTCATCGTTGTCTCCAATCATGAATATGATTAGAAATATGTACGGAATTAGTCTAATGAAGGGAGTTCAAATGTTTCGTGTTGGTTTCATATCGGATGGGAAATTGGAAGTGGGTAAGGAAATCCATGGAAAGTGAATTAAAATCTTGAAAATTTATGCATTGTAGCTCAATGTACCATTTAGTCGTTGAACCTGTAAGTGTACACTGGAAAAGACGTAAACAGATAGAATCATTCATTAGTGAGTTTTATGAACACCATGGATGAAAAGTCATGACGTGATTATTAGGGTCTTCTCCAGCTTTACCATCAAATTTTGGAATATCAGAGGTAATTTGGCTTGAATGACTGGCCAAAAATGGGAGTGTAATATGGGATTGTTTGTTAATCTCGAAAAATATGGTAGATCTAAAGTGGTTAAGAATGGTAATTTTCGATTAGCTTGAGGATGATACTGTTGTGGCATAGGAACACCAGTAGGACCGTAAATTGGTTGTGGTGGATAGTTGTATCCAGCAGGTCCTCCCATATGTTGTTGTTGTGGATTTTGACTAGCAAAAGTAGGATTCATTTGTTGATGAATTTGCATAAAAGGAGAAGGAAAAACCATTTGGCCATGGGGGGGATAACCAGTGTAACCCAGGGGAGGATATTTATCTTTAATTTGAGGTGGGTAACTAGGTTTCCCCAGAGGAGGGTAACTAGGTTTCCCCGGAGGAGGGTAACTAGGTTGAACTTGAGGAGGGTAAGGAATTTTCCCTTGGGGAAGAAAGGATGGTTGACCTTGAGGACCCCAAGTGGGATTCGGGACACCTAGGAAGGGTTGTCCAGAATATAATGTAGAAGGATTGGGATTTAAGGTTCCTCCCTGTGGGTTGGGGTTTGATGGTCATCCCTGATGTGGTTGATGAAAAATTCCTCCTTGGGGTGGTCCTCAGGACTGTTGCGGGTTTTCGATAAATGGAGGTTTGAATTGTCCCCCTGTCATTAGTTAGGTAGCAATTGGGATTTGTTTGGTAAAAGGGGGTTTGCCCCCAGTCAGAATTTTTCCACTGAAGGAAGGTTTCTCACAGGTAGATATTATTCCACTGAACGAGGGTTTACCTCCAGTCAATATTTGTCCACTGAAAGAGGGTTTCCCCCAGTAGGGATTTGTACCGTAGTTGATTTTTGTTGTATGGCATGGTTTTGCATTCTTTGATGTGAAGGTATCCCAATGAGATTTTGTGGAGTATATGAAATTGTTGCTTGAAGAGGGATGATAGGTGTAACCGTCAGGGTACTTTGCAAATGACTAGGTAACACGACTCCTATTTCACTCGTAACTTGTCCTGAAGTGTTAGCGATATTGATCGTTTGTCTGACAGGATGGTCAATAGGATGACCTAATGGTCTTGTTGTTAAGGTTTAAGTTATTATTAGGTTTCTTTTCAATTTACTAGATAACCATAACATAGATAGGATCATTGAGATAAACACAATCACAAGATACACAACATTTATCCTGGGAAACCCTCATGAGGAAGAAAACCCAGCAAAAACTTCCTTAATATAGATAGCCAATACAATGCCAAGACAATAAACCAAACACTATAGAATATCCTCTACTAAGCAATGTGCCTCTCTCTCTCTTCCTTCTTCCAGCAACTGGTAACTGCAACTTCCTTCAATACTTGTGCACTAGATGAGTGAGCTGAGTGAATGAGAAAATGAGTCGTTGGCTTCATTTATTTATACAAACTGGCAGGTGCTGAAAAGGTGTATCTTCGCTGGGCAGAGTCAAATTTTCTTTCTGAGTGGTTAAAACCACTTTAATTAGCTTGGGGGCCGACTTCTCAATTTGCATAATAAAATTAGGGTTTGACCAATCCGCAAAAGGGGATTTGGTCAATTACAATGCCCAACATGATAAATCCACAAAAGGGGATTGATCTAATGAATAATAAATAGAATACTCTTTGCAGATACAATATTTCAGCACTCCCTCTTAATAAAAAGGGTATTCTACAACATCATCAGGAAAGAGAGAGAGAGGGAAACAACATCAACAACATATGGAACACTGACTGACATATCTATAAATCATCAGAAGTTTTTCTCATCATCAATATCATCATTCACAGCATGGAGCTGGAATGGAATCATCATCATCTGGATCAACATGGATTAGTATAAGACTAATACATCATCATCAATAACAACACAAGATTGATACAATGTCAACAACATCAATATCACAACACAAGGGATGGATCATCATCATCAACAACAACATCACAGCACGAAGGATGGAGTATCATCAACATCAACACTAGGTTGGAAATCTTTAGCACGAAGCTGGCATCTCAACAGCATCAGCACGAAGATGGAAATCTTTATCACGAAGCTGGAATCTCAACAACATCAGCACGAAGCTGGAAATATTCAGCACAAAGATGGAAATCTTCAGCACAAAGCTAGAAATATTCAACACTAGGTTGGCATCACAACACTACTCCCCCTTTTAAGGGAGGTCCTTTCAGACTACACCAAGATTATCTCGAAAGTGCTCAAACTTTACATGAGATAGAGGCTTGGTTAACACATCAACAACATGTTCATCCATGTGAACATATTGGAGCTTTATGGCTCCTCTCTACATCATATCACAGATGTAATGATATCGGATCTCTATGTGTTTTGACTTATCATGGAACACGGGGTTCTCTGTCATATTTATGCAAGTTTGGTTATCACATAGGATCATGGTTGCTTCCATCTCCAGATCAAACAGACCTGTCAACAACTTCCGAAGCCATATGGCTTCACAACTGGCGGAGCATGCAACAATGTATTATTCTTCTGTCATGCTGAGAGAAATGCTTGATTTCTTCCCACTGTGCCATGAGATCATGGCTGACCCCAAACTGAAACAACATCCTGAAGTTCTCTTTCTGTCAGAGACACTTCTAGCCCAATCTGAATCGGTATAACCACTCAGTTTGAAGTCATGGTATCCATTATAACTGAGACCATAATCTAATGTACCCTTAAGGTACCTCATCACATGTTTTTCAACAACCAGGTGAACACGTCTGGGCTCTACTAGATACTGACTCAAGGTGTTCACAACAAAACATATATCTGGTCTGGTGTTCGTCAAATACATCAACGATCCAATGATCTATTTGTACAACGTAGCATCAATCAATTCTAACGAAATGTCAACCAAGAGCTTCAACTTTGTTTCCATGGGTGTATTCATGGATTTGCACTCCAACATATCAAATCTCTTCAGTATTTCAACTGCATACTTCCCTTGGTTAAGGAATATCTTCTATGGGCTCTGCCAGACCTCAACACCTAAAAAATAGTGCATTAGACCAAGGTCTTTCATCTCGAATTTTGTAGCAATATTCTTCTTACAATCAGTGATGAGATTTTCTTCTCCAGTTAAAAATAAGTCATCCACATACAACAACAATATAACAGGATCATCATTCATAACCTTGAAGTAAAGGTTAGAATCAACTTTACTCTTGGTAAATCCCAAGCTCGTCAGGAAACTGTCAATCCTTCCATACCAAGCTCTAGGAGCTTGCTTCAATCCGTATAGATCCTTCTTCAAATTTCAGACATGAGTCTTCATGTCTTCAACTTCAAATCCTTGAGGTTGTTCTATATACACTTCTTCTTCAATGACACCATTTAATAAAGTTGTTTTCACATCTATCTGGTGTAACTTCCACTTCATCTTAGCTACAAGAACTATGATGCTTCTGATTGAAGTGTATCTAGCTATAGGAACAAACGTCTCTTCATAGTCAATTCCTTCCTTTTGAGAAAAGCCACGAGAAAAAAACCTTGCTTTATATTTCTCAATACTTCCATCAACAACATGTTTTATTTTGAAAATCCATTTGGAAGATACCACATCCTTGCTCTTCGGTCTGGGAACTATTTCCCCTACATCATTATTTATAATGGATTGGTATTCTTTTGTCATGGAATCTTCCCATTCTTTCTTCTGAATATATTCTTCAAAGCAAGTAGGGTCCTTCTCTAAGATATCACACATCAAAAGCATATAATTGGAGAATGGCTTGGGTTTCTTCACTTGTCTCATTGTTCCTTCGGGGGCACCATACTTCTCTCCATCTTGAATAAGTTCATTTTCCCAGGCTTTCTTTCTCTTGTGGGAGATCGTCATATGGGGAGGTTCTTGAGATTCTATTATGTCACATTCTTTTAGAATCTCCTCATCAGGGGAAGTTATGACTTCCCTCACTAGTTCTGCAACTCTGGGAGCCACGAGTTCTTCTTCATATACTTCTTCAAGTTGGAATCTTCTTGATTTATTGAGTGTTGCATCTTCATCAAAGGTTACATCCCTACTGATATCAATATGATGGTAACCTGGTATATAAATTATGAAGGCCTTGGATACCTCATAGTATCCAAAAAATATTCCCTTCTTTCCTGAAGGGTCCAACTTGGTTCTCTTCTCTTTTGGAATGTGCACAAATACTGGGCAGCTGTTAAGAACCAAACATCAATATAGCATAGAAAAACCTCAAGAAAAGTACTCAACGCCTTGAAAAAGAGATAATATCAGATAATAAGCCTCTTCGAGGGGGCAACCTCCTTTTACCCCACTTAAATGTTCAAGTACAAG
>ML796930.1:259254-281916 GCA_009831015.1 Picea engelmannii | reverse complement strand
TTTTCAAATCTTTATTCATTACAGGTACATAGTTATGATTATTTCAAGTTAGGGTTGTTGACTAATCCAAAACTAGTCATGTGAGACTAAAGAAAAGTTTGATGAAAATGCTAGTCTCTTGTTGTTAAAGTTAAGGAAGGTTTCCAAGTATGTTATCATATACACCAGGTCTATTACAGAGTTATAAATAATATTTGGATGATGATATTGATGAGGGATTTTGGTTGAGGTACTTGTTGAGTACATGGTTGAGACAAGTAGTTGATGAGTTGGCACATACATGAGGTGTATAGTTGATGATGTTGGTACATATTGATGAGTCATAGTTGATGAATAGTTGACACATGATTGGTACATACTTGGTACATGGTTGGATGCACTTGTTTATGGTACATGTTGGTGCATGGTTGATGCACATTTTATGGTATAGGTTGATTACAGGTTAAGGTACAGGTTGATGCATGGTTCAGGTTTACAACGTTATATCTCACAGTGATAGTGTGACAGTGGTTCCATCATTCTACTTCTACTTCAGGGCGGTTGGATGGGACAAGGACAGGTGGTTGTAGCCACCTTCTGGTTGTAGCCAGAGAACATAGGGGGTTGTATCCTCCTTCTGGTTGTAGCAGAGAATAGGGGCGTTGGAGCTTCCTTCAGGTTGTAGCCTGAGAAACAAGGGGGTTGGAGCCTCCTTCAAGTTGCAGATGGAAAACAAAGGAAGTTGGTGCTTCCAATGAATGTAATTCTTCAATACGTATAAGAAAAATCATTATGTGGTTTTCTCCCACTTTGGGTTTCCACGTAAAACAATGGTGTATTATGTATGTCTATGATTGTTCATTTTTTCATTGCTTATTTACTCTACAGTTATTGGATGATAATGCTGCATTGATATAACAATTGGATTATATGGTTAAAAAGGATTATATTGCTCTATTACTGATTCACCCCCCCCTATCAGTAATCCAACAATTGGTATCAAAGCAAGTTCCTTCAGAAATCAGTTTAACCACTGAAAGGTAGATCATGGAGAGAAAAAACTTTTATAAAAATGGAATACCATGGTTCAATGAACATAAGTATGCATTTTGGAGCATAAGAATGAAAACATATATACAGGCACAAGGATTTGAAATTTGGCAATCAATTGTAGATGGATAAACAACACCAACAGTTCTACCAACAAATGGCAAAGAAATGAAACTCATTCAGAATAATTCCAAATACAAAAGTGCACTTATGAATGGTCTTAGTGAAATGGTATTCACCAAAGTTGCACATTGTAAATCCACTAAAGAGATTTGGGACAAACTTCAAAATATTTATGAAGGAGATTCAAAAGTCAAAGCAGCAAAGCTTCAAACTTACAGAGGTCAGTTCGAACAACTTAAGATGAAGGAATATGAGAATATTGTAGCTTACTTTTTACGAGTTTATGAAACAGTAAATGAAATCATAGGATTGGGAGAAGAAATCAAAGAATTTGTAATTGTTCAAATAGTACTAAGATATCTTCCTATGAGATTTGACCCTAAGATATCAGCACTAGAAGAAAGATTAGATCTAAAATCAATAAGAATGGATGGATTACATGGAATATTCATATCATATGAAATGAGAACTGAACAGGAAAATCCATATATAAAAGAAGCAACCTTCAAATCATCCAAAAATTCAAAGAAAATGTGAAGGAAAAAAAAAGAACATAGCAGCAGCAGTGACGTCTCGGAAGATGATGAAGAAGTAGCCAATTTTGTCAAAAGGATAAACAAGGGAACCGACGGTAGTTATAGAGGTAAGCTTCCTTTAATTTGTTTTAATTGTGATGGTATTGGTCATTTTTCTAAGAAATGTCCTTATAAGAAAAAGAGAAATGATGAAGGTTACTCAAAAGGAAAACAAACATATAAAGGAAAAAGAACCACAAAGAAAGTTTTCAAGAAAAGCTTATGCACCAAAGAAGACATCTCATCATCAGATGAAGATGAAATCAGTGACAGTGAGATAGAAAGAGTTTTATTCATGGCAGTATAAGACTTTGATAAAGAATACTCCGAAGAAGAATATGAAGAATCCGAAGAAGAATATGAAGAAGTCGAAGAATAAATTGAATAGGTGGAAGTTGACTACCGAGAGAAATTAATGTGTGCCATAGAAGTTATCAAAAGAGAAAATAATAAAAACAAGAAACTACAAGTAGAACTAGACAAGAAAGAAGACACTCAAGAACTAGAACAAATGATCACAGATTTGAAGGTTCAAATAGAAGAAGATAAAAGAATTGAAAAAGCACTCAAAGAATAGCTAGAAGAAAAAGACAAGATCATTGGAAATTTGGAAGCAGAGATTGTCACATTAAGAAAGGATCTTCAAAAGAAAAATATGCAGAACAACTCAAAAGTTTTGGATGACATTATCAGCAGTCCAAAATCTCATCATGACAAGTCCGGACTTGGATACAATCAAAAAGAAAAATGATCAAGCTCCAAAACAACAAAGCAAGAAACATATCAAAAAAGCTATGCAGAAAAAATCAAGGGGGGTAGGAAGATCTACAAGGAAGATTACAGAGACACTCATCCACTGAGAAGATTCAGATTTCAAAATCAACAACCGACAGATAGGCCTCAAGAAGAATAAGAATTTATAAGAGTACCTCATTTCAAAAGATCTTCAACTCACGGGTATCAAACTATCTTTTTTGGTTTATGTTATGCATGTAATAATTTTGGACATAAATTTGTGAATTGGAGAGCTAACAACAGGAACACAAACAACTTTGAAATTCATACACAAATGGGTTATCCAAGAAGGCCTAGTGAAACAAAGAGAAGAAGTTACAACATGCTTGAATCTTTGAGCACTGGAGTGGAATGTTACAAATGTAACAATTTTGGACACATGGCCAAAGATTGCAGAATGACAGTCCCTCCTAGAGAAACACAACATAATAACAGCAATCACAGACAGGAACCTCAGAAAAGGACATGGATAAGAAAGCAGGATCATTATAGAAATGAAGAATGCACACTCGCTCTACAAGCTAAGTAGAAGAAACGTGGTTGGTATGTTGACAGTGGGTGTTCAAAACACATGACAGGTGATAGGGACAAGTTTCTTACATTACAAAAGGAAAGATATGGATAAGTCTCCTTCGGAAATGATGATTCAACCAAAATCATTGGAAAAGGCACAATCAAAATTGGGAACAAGAATACAAAGGCAGAAAATGTTTTACTAGTAGAAGATATGAAATATAATCTTCCAAGTGTGAATCAATTGTGTGACCAAGGTCATAAAGTTACTTTCGATTCAAAAAAGTGTGAGATAAGAAAAGAAGGTCCAGGAAAATTGATTGCTACAGCTGCGAGAACTTCAAGCAACATATATTTGTTAAGTGAAATTGGAAATGAAAAGTGTTGTCTAGGAAAGGAAGATGAAAGTTGGATATGGAATAGAAGATTGGGTCACATACATTTTTATAACCTTTTCAAAGTCAACAAAAGAGAAGCAGTCAAAGAAATTCCCCAGATACGAAACCAACCAACACTTTATGCAAGCATTGTCAACAAGGAAAGAAAACAAAGACCAGGTTCAAATCAAAGGAATATTCAGCGACAAGACCACTAGAAATTGTGCATACTGATCAAGTTGGACCAACTACAACAAAGGCCTTAAAAGTTGAATACTTTATGTTATTAGTTGATGATTATACAAAAATGATTGCAATTTGCTTTCTTAAGAATAAGTCAGAAGCTTTTGAAAACTTCAAGATCTACAAGGAAATGGTTGAAAATGAAATGGATTCAAAAATCAAATGCTTGAGATTTGATAATGGAGGAGAGTTCACTTCAAAGGAATTTATGGACTACTGCAGCAGTCATGGAATAAAAAATCAATTCTTCGTTGCTAGGACACCTCAACAGAATGGAGTTGTTGAAAGAAAGAACATGACAGTACAGGAAATGGCTCAAACAATGCTAATGGATTCCAAATTAAAAGATATATTTTGGACATAAGCAGTGCATACAATAGTTCACATTCAAAATAGATTAATGCTTAGAAACAACACTGACAAAAATCCCTACGAGCTATGGAAAGGAAGACCAACAAATATGAAGCACTTCAGAATTTTTGGAAGCAAATGCTACATCAAAAGAGAAGATGGCAAAATGGGAAAGTTTGACTCTCATGTGGACAAAGGAGTACTTGTTGGTTACTCAAGTACAAGGAAAGAATACAAGTGTTACAATATGATATTGAACAAAGTTGTAGAAAGCATCAGCGTAACAATTGATGAAACAGGTATACCAGAATCAAAGGAAGAAGAAAATGAATCAATGGAACAACTTTTCGAAGAAGAAGCAGAAGATGAAAAGGAAGTAGAAGAGAAATATGAAGAGAATATAACATAAGCAGAAGAGAAAGTTCAACAAGTTCCTCCAAAGACACCTAGCAAACGAGTACAGAAGAATCATCCTTCAGATCAGATTATCGGAAACAAAGACAAGGGAGTTGAGACTAGAAGAAGAATCTGTTCACCAGAACAAACACACCTTACACTCACATATACAATTGAACCAACCTATTTTGAAGAGGTCGGCAAGGATGAATTTTGGAACAAGGCCATGGATGAAGAATTGGATCAAATAGAGAAAAATGACACTTGGGAATTGGTTCAAGGACCAAAGGATAAGAATGTGATCCACATAAAGTGGGTATATAGGAATTAAATCGAACGAAGATGGACAGGTTACAAGGAACAAAGCTAGATTGGTATGTAAAGGATATGCCTAGGTTGAAGGAATCGACTTTGAAGATACATTTGCCCCAGTTTCTAGAATGGAAGCAATTTGATTGATTTTAGCTTATGCATGCTCCAAAAATATCAAAGTGTATCATATGGACGTAAAATCAACTTTTTTGAATGGGGAACTTGAATAAGAAGTCTACATTGAACAACCGGAAATATTTCAATTGTCAGAGAATGCAGACTATGTGTGCAAATTAAAGAAGGCCTTGTATGGTCTAAAACAGGCTCCTAGAGCATGGTACTATAGACTGGATAAATATCTACAGCAAGCAGGGTTCAGAAGAGGAAGTGCAGACATCAACCTCTACATCAAGGTAAGTCAAGGTAATATTTTATTAATTGACATTTATGTTGATGATATTATTTTTGGTAGTGATGATGACAGGTTAAGCCAAAAATTTGCAAAGGATATGCAAAATGAATTTGAGATGTCATTGCTTGGAGAACTATCCTTCTTTCTGGGAATTCAGATACGTCAAAGAAACCAAGGAATTTTTATTTCTCAAACCAAGTATATCAAAGAAATGTTAAAGAGGTTTGGAATGGAAGATTGCAAACTAGTTATCACTCCCATGCAAACCAGTTGCAAGTTAAGCAAAGATGATGATTCAAAGTATATAGATTAGAGGCAATACAAGTCAATGATTGGTAGCCTACTATATGTGAAAACATTCAGACTAGATGTAATGCAGGTAGTTGGACAGGTAGCACAATTTCAAGCAGCACCAAAGGAATCACATGTGTTAGCAGTGAAGAGGATTTTCAGATATCTCAAAGGAACATAAGAGTTTGGATTATGGTATCCAAAAGGAAAGGATCTATCTCTTATTGCCTACATAGATGCAGATAGGGAAGGATGTATTGAGGACTGATGAAGCACCAGTGGAGCAGTGTTCTACTTGGGTGAGTGTTTAGTATCATGTCTAAGCAAGAAACAATCATCAGTATCTCTATCTATAGCCGAGGCAGAGTATATTGCAACAACAACATGCTCTACATAGGTTCTTTGGATGAAACAAAATCTGACAGATATACAGGTTGAGTATGATGTGCCCATTCCAATATATTGTGATAATACAAGTGCCATTAATATCTCAAAGAACCCAGTGATGCACTCCAAGACGAAGAACATTCCAATCAAGTATCACTTTCTACAGGAACAGGTTGTAGAAAAGAACATCAGAGTTGAGTATGTGGCCAAAAAAGAACAAGTACCACACATATTTACAAAACCCCTTCCATGGGAATCCTTTGAGTATATTTTCCAAAGACTCAAAGTTATTTATACTCCAAAATGAATGCTTTTGAATGCTTATATTATATGTCTTAGATGTACATGAGGAAGCACCATAAAGAGGATAGTTCAGTTAGGGGGAGAAGCCCCGGATGGAAAGATACCTTTGCCATTGATGACAAAGGGGGAGAGATTTATCAGATGCAGAGGACAGAGGCATGATTCTAGGGGGAGCAATGGTCATAGAGATGCAGAAGACAGAGGCATGGTTCTAGGGAGATCATGAGTGATATGATTTCAGTATTGCATTAGAGTGTTTCCATCAATGCCAAAGGGGGAGATTGTTGATTAAGGTTGGTTGTCATTGATGTCAACCCTTGAAGAAATTCCCGTAGCACAAAAGTTTGGGTAATGGACCCAAGGTTTTTTCATGTATAATGGTATGAGTTTTAATATATTTGAAGGTAATACTATTCTATATGGATAATACATGTCATGTCATTTCTGGTGGTATGTGGAACGTCACATAACTCCTCACGGCTTGAGAGTTATGGCCTTACGAAGTTGGAGGACCCTCATATGTTAGCTTGAAGCCCAAAAAGGTCAAAGAAGTCAAAGATATTGCAAGGAAGAAATTATTATTTGAATGATAGAGTAAAGTGACAAAGTCAAGAAGAATTATTTAAATAATAAAGTGAAGTGACAAAATCAAAGAAGATTATTTAAATGATAAAGTGAGGTGACAAAGTCAAGGAGGAATATTTAAATGATAAAGTAATGGAGAACTTTCTAATTATGGAAAGTGGTTAACCCTAAATATGAGTAAAATAGGTTAAGTGACCTATAAATGGTTTAAGTGACCTAGAAATAGGTTAAGTGACCTACAAATGGGTTAAGTGACCTACAAATAGGTTAAGTGACCTAGAAATGGGTTAAGTGACCTAGAAGATGGAGAGTATAAATAAGAGGCAAGGCTCTCTCATTTTATATCACACTTGAGCATATTGAATATATGTAGGTGGCTGAGGTAACCAAAGGATATCTAAGCCGAATTTCAGAGGGAAGATGAAGAAAACAAGGTTGGAATTCAAGGGAGGATAAATTCTTTTGATGATGCTTTCTAAGGTGTTTCAGGTAAAAACGTCACAAATTCTTCATAACATATCCAAATTCAGTAAGAACAAATGTGTTGGTTAGAGTACAATATGTGGTATTTTTTGCAACATTTGTAGATCCTTTCAACAAATATTCCATGTGGGGCACGCTCTACAAGGTCGCTCTCTAGAATAAGCCAGAATTTAGGAAGGTATGTCATTTTTTATATAACTCATTTTTTGAGAGGTTCCAACTATTGACACTTGGAGGAATTGCATAAAACACACTGAATAACATTGTGTATCATTTTCATATCTTTATTCATTAAAGGTACATAGTTATGATTATTTCAAGTTAGGGTTGTTGACTAATCCAAAACTAGTCATGTGAGACTAAAGAAAAGTTTGATGAAAATGCTAGTCTCTTGTTGTTAAAGTTAAGGAAGGTTTGCAGGTATGTTATCATATACACCAGGTTTATTACAGAGTTAAAAATCATATTTGGATGATGATATTGATTAGGTCTTTTGGTTGAGGTACATGTTGGGTACATGGTTGAGACAAGTAGTTGATGAGTTGGCACATACATGAGTTTTATAGTTGATGATGTTGGTAGATATTGATGAGTCATAGTTGATGAGTAGTTGACACATGATTGGTACATACTTGTTACATGGTTGGATGCACTTATTTATGGTACAGGTTGATTACAAGTTGTTTGGTACAGGTTGGTGCATGGTTGATGCACTTGTTTATGGTACAGGTTGATTACAGGTTGTTTGGTACAGGTTGATGCATGGTTGATGCACTTATTTATGGTACAAGTTGATTACAGGTTGAGGTACAAGTTGATGCATGGTTCAGGTTTATTGGTACATTTTTACAGTGGTATATCTCACAGTGATAGTGTGACAGTGGTTCCATCATTCTACTTCTACTTCAGGGCGGTTGGACAAGGCAAGGACAGGTGGTTGTAGCCACATTCTAGTTGTAGACGAAGAACATAGGGGGTTGTAACCTCCTTCTGGTTGTAGCTAGAGAATAGGGGATTTGGAGATTCCTTTAGGTTGTAGCCTGAGAAACAAGGGTGTTGGATCCTCCTTCCAGTTGCAGCTAGAAAACAAAGGAAGTTGGTGCTTCCAATGAATGTAATTCTTCAAGACATATAAGAAAAATCATTATGTGGTTTTCTCCCACTTTGGGTTTCCACGTAAAACACTGGTGTACTGTGTATGTATATGATTGTTCATTTGTTCATTGCTTATTTACTCTACAGTTAATGGATGATAATGCTACATTGATATAACACTTGGATTATATGGTTAAAAATGATTATATTTTTCTATTATTGATTCAACCCCCCTCTTAGTAATCCAACAATTGGTATCAGAGAAGGTTCCTTCAAAAACCATTTTAACCACTGAAAGGTAGATCATGGAGAGAAACAACTTGTATAATAATGGAATACCACAGTTCCATGGACAGAAGAATGCATTTTGGAGCATAAGGATGAAAACATATATACAGGCACAGGGATTTGAAATTTGGAAATCAATTGTAGATGGATACACAGCACCAACAGTTCCACCAACAAATGACAAAGCATTGAAACTCGATCAGAATAATTCCAAATCCAAAAATGCACTTTGGAATGGTCTTAGTGAAATGGTATTCACCAAAGTTTCACATTGTAAATCCGCTAAAGAGATTTGGGACAAACTTCAAAATATTTATGAAGGAGATTCAAAAGTCAAAGCTTCAAACTTACAGAGGTCAGTTCAAACAACTTAAGATGAAGGAAGATGAGAATATTGCATCTTACTCTTTACGAGTTGATGAAACAGTAAATGAAATCATAGGACTGGGAGAAGAAATCAAAGAATTTGTAGTTGTTCAAAAAGTACTAAGATCTCTTCCTATGAGATTTGACCCTAAGATATCAGCACTAGAAGAAAGATCAGATCTAAACTCAATAAGCATGGATGAATCACATGGAATCTTCACAGCATATGAAATGAGAATTGAACAAGAAAACCCAGATATAAAAGAAGCAGCCTTCAAAGCATCCAAAAAGTCAAATCAAAAGGGAAGGAAAAAAGAAGAACATAGCAGCAGCAATGACGCCTCGGAAGATGATGAAGAAGTGGCCAACTTTGTCAAAAGACTGAAAAAGGGAACCGACGGTAGGTATAGAGGTAAGATTCCTTTAATTTGTTTTAATTGTCATGGTATTGGTCATTTTTCTAACAAATGTCCTTATAAGAAAAAGATAAATGATGAAGGTTACTCAAAAGGAAAACAAACATATAAAGGCAAAAGAACCACAAAGAAAGTTTTCAAGAAAAGCTTATGCACCAAAGAAGACATCTCGTCATCAGATGAAGATGAAGTTAATGACAGTGAGACAGAAAGAGTTATATTCATGGTAGTAGAAGAATCTAATAAAGAAGACTCCAAAGAAGAATATGAAGAAGCCAAAGAAGAATATGAAGAAGTAGGATGTACTTTGTTTACGACGTTTTTCCTAGCTTCTTTTGTATGCAAGCTTGATCCAACTTTTGTCACAAATCAAAACCTACAATGAACAACAAGAAACAAGTGACTTCCTTCTACTCTAATGGATTAGGCAAAGAAAATGCATCTATGCAAATAAAATTAAACATAGACAAGCACATGAAACCACACTCTTGAAGGAAATAGGCCAATTATATTATATGAGAACTTCAAAAGGAAACTTACAATATTTAGATGATGTTGCAGCAGCCTCTCCAAGTCCTCCTCGTCCAACCCTTGATCGAAAGATCCACAATCAAAATAACAATGCTTTATTGATTTTATCCTCCTTTTCACCATGATAATGTCTCCATTTATAGGATTTGAGAGGCTCAACTACCTTGGGTATATTTGGAATTAGTTGAGGATATGGATATCTTCCTTAGATGCAACCATGGAATTAGATTCAAGCCAAACTAACCCAATCAATCCATAGTTGTCTTTAGAATAAAGTGGGATTTCTTCCAAGATTACCTCAACCAACTCAGCACTCCCTTAAAATGGGAAACAAAATGCTACAACGTTCCCCCTGAGATGGAAAATGAGTGTTGTTTCTCCCTATGTATGACCAGGGGAGCGTTGATCTTCCAAAAAGTTACCAAGATGGATAATTCCCTAGTAAAAACATTTGTCCTGATTATAAGATGATGGAGCTTCTTCTTCTAACATGTTTTAGGGGTTGTATCAAGTGCTTTCGTGGTTTCATTCGAGATGAGACACTTAGGGAAAGTGAATGCGACACTTGCAGAAAAAAAAATGTGACACTTATGACACTTGCGACAATCAAAATGTGACACTGTCAAAGTGAGGAATTTCGATGTGTAACAACAAGACCTTCAATAAATGTTGCAGTTTGGTGTTCTTCGGACTTGATTATGACCTTACCCAATCCATTTCTTATACCTTGGTTTTGATCAACATTGCTTGTCATATCATACAACATACTTCCAAATTTTTTGATAATTCTCAGACCAAGTTGCACAAGTTTCTCAATACTGAAATGAACATTGAACTGTGCTTCTCTAAATTTAGAATTTTTTCATTTTATCATGGAAACGCTATAGTCATGCTACTTGAAAAATTCATGCCAATGGATAGCACTAGGAAAAAATATTTCCACTTGAGTATTCATCCTAAATTACTCATAGTTGAGTCTTAATTGATGTTTCACTATGGTTACTATAACTAATTTACAACTCTTGTTAATGGAGAGAAGACCAACTAGGTTTACATTGAAATTTGAGTGATACACAATGACTGAGATAGATAAATAAAAAACATACACATGCTGAGTAATTTTCACAAACATTTGCATCATTCTTTTTCTAAGTCTTATAAAATATAGGAATGTAAGTCCAGAAAGCACATGATGTAATGAATTAACAATTCCAAGTTATTTATCTTCCTATTACAAGAATGTAAATAACAAGAGTGAATGGATATCAAACCAAAAAGCAGAGAATTTAGTAGGAACAAGGAAGACATTGGAGTGAAATGAAAATGACAATAAATATTTTTCCATTGGTATATGAGATAAGAACACTTGAAGATAGGAGCAACTAAAGAGATAACAAAAGCAGGCTCCAAAAATTGCAACTCTGAGAAGTATTAGAATACTATTGAGTTATATACCCTATTACACATTAATAATGTATAGTTAATTATGAAGAATATCTTGCATTATCTCAACGAGAACATCTATTCATTTTTTGAAACCAATAGTTGTGCATATATTCAAAGTGCCCTGACTACCTATCATCACTCTTGTATATTTCATCCTTTGATATACTATAATTTTCTATAATATTTCCATGCAACTGTACTTACAAAGTGAAAAGAGAAAGAAGAAAATGATAGATAGGTACATACACATGTGAATGGGTGAAGAACAGGATATGGAAGATCATAAGAGAGCCAACAAAAATATTCCACGGAAGATCAATCCGTTAGAAATATGAGAAGAAAATATCACAAAAAAAAGTAGAAAGAATCAAATAAGTTGTAAATAATTGTTTTTTTCTAGGTAACATACCCTCATCCTTATTCCTCATTCCAAGGATGGTACCTAGGGTAAAATATAGATTCTTCAAGGCATAAGGCTAGGCCAAAAACTCATGAATAGATCATATTTATCTCATCAATGATTGGCTCATTAAGAGAAACTTGTTACAAAGTGGGATTTGATGATGATGATGATGATGATGACAATGATGATGATGATGCAGAGGAGAAGGACAATGACAATGTTGATTATGGTGATGAACATGAAGACGATGATGATGATGACAATGACAATGACGACTACTATGAGTACAATGACAACGATGATGATGAGGAGGAGGAGGAGGATGACAATGTTGATTATGATCATGATCATGACAATGAAAATGACAATGATGATGACAATGACTATGACGACAATGACAACGATGACGATGACGATGATGACGACGATGAGGAGGAGGAGGAGGATGATGACAAAGTTGATTATGGTGATAACGATGATGAATATGATGAAGACGATGACTACGATGATAATGACAATGATGAAGATGATAAGGAGGAGGAGGAGGAGGATGAAAATGTTGATTATTATGATAATGATATGATGATGATCATGACAATGGAAATGACGATGATGATGACAATAACCATGACGATGATGAAAATGATGATGATGACGATGCCGAAAATGACAATGATGATGATGAGGAGGAGGAGGAGGAGGATGACAATTTTGATTATGGTAATGACAATGACGACGACGACAATGATGATGAATATGGCAATGACGATATGATGATGATCATGACAATGGAAATGGCGGTGATGATGACAATGACGAAAAAAAAGATGATAATGATAATAAGGACAGTGACGAGGATGATGATGAGGAGGAGGATGACAATGTCGATTATGGTGATGACAATGATGACGAAAATGATGATGAAGAAGATGAGGATGAAGATTATTATGATGATGATGATGACGACGATGATGATAACAATGACAATGATGACAATGAAGATAATGAGGATGATGATGATGACAATGTTGATTATGATGATGACAATGATGATGACGACGACAAAGATGATGATGATGACAAGGAAGACAACGATGATGATGATAAGGAGGATGGAAATGTTGATTATAGTGATGACAATGACAACACCGATGATGATGATGACGACGACGACGATGACGAAGACTAGGACAATGAAAATGATGACGATGAAGATGAGGAGGAGGAGGATGATGAAAATGTTGATTATGATTTTGGCAATGATGAATAGATCATATTTATCTCATCAACGATTGGCTCATTAAGAGAAACATATCACAAAGTGGGATTTGAACCTCGATGGGAGGGTAACATTTTTTCCTCACAACCACTTGAGCTACACCCAATTGGAATATTAGTAAATAATTATACACCCACATGAAAGGAAAATACAGTACAAAGATGGGATCGTGTAAAGATCTAATAAGGGATTGTCGTAAAAATTCCAACAAGTAACAATATTCAGAGACCATTTTGAGATACATCACCAATTAGTATTTATTGTCCATTTATAGAATGGAATAATCTTATGTGGAAAAGATATAAATGGAGAACACTTGAATATTACCAGTAAATGTATCCATAAGAAGAACCAAAAAATTGCATGCAGGCACTTATCAAGTATGGACTCTGTAAAGAGATACTAGAACAAATAAGATGGTCAATGTAAATAGTAAACCTTTCCAATCAATATCATTTATTCAAATATGGTTAATGTTTTAGCTTTGGAATTACCCACTTCAGAAACATTGCAAACCTCTTGGATGGTCGAGCCAACTACTTTTATTTCTTCGCCAGTTAAGGATATTCCAACTCTATCCAATGGTAATTCAGTTTCTTTTGGTCTCCAATGTGAGGGAGAATGTGTTATCTCTACCCATGTAAAAATAAAGAAAGGTTTGTACCTTTACCGTGAACAATGAACCCTGGTTTGTGCTTTAGTTTAATAGTTATGGTGTTGTGTTTAGTGGTTAGTAGGCCATGATTATGATTTAACCTCACTCACAAATATTTTAATACAAACAAAAGATGCTAGACTATCCATTGAGACCAATTTTAGTATGTTAAACCTTGAAAAGAATGATAAAGGAATTAACTGGTTCTCCAAAAATTGTTTCTATGATGGAAAAGAATAGACCCAGTGCTTACACTGCAAAGAGTGTACTTCATTGCCTAGGTGGCAGGTCTACAACATCTATTCTACCAAAATGGCTAGGGACGTGTCCCTGATTTTCACTTAGCCTCATATGTATGAAACATGTTCTATATGGTTGACAAACCCTGGGGTTTATAACTTGAGATTTACAAATCTTTATGTGGGACAAAACTTCATAAAAATTATGAATACGTGAGCATGTAAAAATTGTGAATACATGTAAACAATGGAATTTGACTCTGAGCTCTCTACTATGGCACTCCCTTTCTTCTGCTTCTTTCTCATGGTGAGGCCTGTCGTCTTTTTCTAAATGATCCATTGTTTGATTACATATTTCTCTGTGAAATTGGGGTTTGTTATAGTTTTTCTCTAGATATTTGCTTTGCCTTTGGCTATGTAATAACTTGATGAAATCAAGGTTTCAGTGTTCATATCACATATCACCAATGTGTTTGCATATCCATAGTTTTATGTGTTGCAACATAGAAAAAATTCCAAAGGGTTTTGACCTCTACCATATGTAAATGTATGCCTTTGCTATAGGTTGATCATAGACCAAGGTTTAATTATAAAGGATAAATGTTAGGCATTATAATATTTTTAGGTTAGATTGTATAATGGTTATGGGTTGTTATGGTTAGGGATCAAGGTAATATGAGATCTAGGGTTTATATATTTTAAGGGTTATTAATTGTAGGTGATAAGGGTTATAGTAGTTGGGGGATAAAGGTTATATAATATGGGGTTATTAGGGTTAGGGATTTGGGATTATAGGTTAAAAGCATAAGGGGTTTGGGGTAAAATGATGATGTGGAGGAGGAGGATGACGACAATGTTGAGTATGGTGATGACAATAACGATGACGATGACAATGACAATGATGACGATGAAAATGACGATGATGAGGAGGAGGAGGATGACAATGATGAATATGGTGATTAACCCATATAATTAAATATCATCATCGAGAACATTGTCATCTACATCTGGCTCAACTTCTTCGACTTGTTTGTCTGACAATACATCTACCATGATGACAATAAATATGATGATGATGTTGACAATGATGATGTTGGAAATGATGATGATGACGATGATGATGTAGAGGAGGAGGGGGATAATGACAATGTTGATTATGGTGACGATAATGATGACGACGACAATGATGATGACGACTACGATGACAATGGAAATGGTGACGATGATGATGAGGGGGAGGAGGAGGAGGATGACAATGTTGATTTTGATGACGATGATATGATGATGATAATGAAAATGGAAATGATGATGATGATGACAATGATGATGACAACAATGAAAATGATGGAGATGACGATGATTATGATGATGAGGAGGAGGAGGATGCTTATGTTGATCATGGTGATGAAAATGACGACAACGATGATGATGATGATGATGATGATGAAGACAATGACAATGATGACGATGATGAGGAGGAGGAGGATATGATGATTATGATGATGACGATATGTTGATGGTCATGACAATGGAAATGATGATGACGATGATGAGGAGGATATGATGATTATGATGATGGCGTATGATGATGATTATGACAATGGAAATTATGACGATGATGATGACAATGATGAATATGATGATGATGACGAAGAAAATGAAAAATGATGACAATAACGATGATGATGAGGAGGAGGAGGAGGATGACAAAGACAATGTTGATTATGGTAATGACAATGACTACGATGATGGTGATGACCATGATATAATGACCATGACGATATGATGATGACAATGACGATATGATGATGATCATGACAATGGAAATGATGACGATGATGACAATGACGATGATTATGACAAGGACGATGATTGTGAGGAGGAGGAGGAGGACAACGAAAATGTTGATTATGTTGATGACAATGGAAATGACGATGAAGAAAATGACAATAATGATGATGATGATGATCAGATACAACAACGATGGAGTTGTTGAGATCAATCTCCAAGTGGGAGATTGTTGGTTGTGTAGCTTGGTTATATTCCTGATTCAAATGCCTTTGTTTTCAACCATGTTTATACCCCATGAATACTTTATACCTTGGAATATTGTACACTCCCCCACGCGAGGGAGTGCAAGGGGGGCTTTCCCCCCCTACAGGGTCCGGGGGCGAAGCCCCCGAAGGAAACTTTTCCTTGTAAATGTATATTGTAATTTCATAGTAAATCTAGACCGTTCATTATAAGGTCACAGATCTGATGGTAGAAGTTATGTTAGCATTTTTTTTTCATAGAAGGAAACCCTCTTTTATGAGGGACATGTATTGCGGCTATGTATTAGCGCGAATATTGTTTTCTGAGAGAGGAGACCGTGAGAGAAAGAAGAGGAAGTTACAACAAGTGTGTTGTAGGTTGTATCCCTTCATTTGTTGGATAATAATAAAGGAAGGACCTAGCAATTTCTATGGTGGACGTATCCCACACTGGATGAACCACATATATTTGTGTCTCTATTGTATTGTGTATCTTCTATGTTTTATTTCCGCATTTGTTTTATTTTATTTCTCCGTGATCCTGTTTTTCTAACAGATGAGGAGGAGGATGACAATGACAATGTTGATTATGGTGATGACAATGATGAAGATGATGGCAATGATGACATTACAACGACTATGATGAAAATGACAATGATGATGATGATGACGATGAGGAGGAGAAGGATGACAATGTTGATTATGATGATGACGATATGATGATTATCATGAAAATGGAAATGACAATGATGATGATGAATATGATGATGGTGATGATGACAACGATGACGATGACAATGATGATGATGATGAGGTGGAGGATGAAGGAAATGTTGATTATGGTAATAACAATGTCAACGACGACAATGATGAAGATGAAGATGATGATGATGAAAATGGAAATGATGATGATGATGAAAATGGAAATGATGATGATGATGATGACAATGAATATGACGATGACAATGGTGGTGATGATAAGGATGATGATGATGTGGAGGAGGAGGACGACGACAATGTTGATTATGGTGATGAAAATAATGATGATTATGATGATGATGACGACGATGATAATGATGACGATGATGAGGAGGAGGAGGAGGATGAAAATATTGAATATGATGATGAAAATGATGATGATGATGATGATGAATATGACAATGATGATGATGACAAGGACGACGTCGATGAAAACAATGACAATGATGATTATGACGATGATGAAAACAATGGAAATGGTGACAATGATGATGATGATGATGTGGAGGAGGAGGACGACGACAATGTTGATTATGGTGATGAAAATAATGATGATTATGATGATGATGACGACGATGATAATGATGACGATGATGAGGAGGAGGAGGAGGATGAAAATATTGAATATGATGATGAAAATGATGATGATGATGATGATGAATATGACAATGATGATGATGACAAGGACGACGTCGATGAAAACAATGACAATGATGATTATGACGATGATGAAAACAATGGAAATGGTGACAATGATGATGATGATGATGTGGAGGAGGAGGACGACGACAATGTTGATTATGGTGATGAAAATAATGATGATTATGATGATGATGACGACGATGATAATGATGACGATGATGAGGAGGAGGAGGAGGATGAAAATATTGAATATGATGATGAAAATGATGATGATGATGATGATGAATATGACAATGATGATGATGACAAGGACGACGTCGATGAAAACAATGACAATGATGATTATGACGATGATGAAAACAATGGAAATGGTGACAATGATGATGATGATGATGTGGAGGAGGAGGACGACGACAATGTTGATTATGGTGATGAAAATAATGATGATTATGATGATGATGACGACGATGATAATGATGACGATGATGAGGAGGAGGAGGAGGATGAAAATATTGAATATGATGATGAAAATGATGATGATGATGATGATGAATATGACAATGATGATGATGACAAGGACGACGTCGATGAAAACAATGACAATGATGATTATGACGATGATGAAAACAATGGAAATGGTGACAATGATGATGATGAGGAGGATGATGACAATGTTGATTATGATGATGAAAATGATGATTAACCCATATAATCAAATATCATCATCGAGAAAATTGTTGTCTACATCTCACTCAACTTCTTCGACTAATAGTAAATCTACCATGATGAAAATGACGAAGATGATGACAATGATGACGAAAATGACGATGGCGATGATGACAATGAAGATGATGTAGAGGAGAAGGAGGACAATGACAATGTTGATTATGGTGATGAAAATGACGACGATGATGGAAACGACTACGATAACAATGACAATGATGGCGATGAGGAGGAGGAGGAGGATGGAAATGTTAATTATGATGATGATGATATGATGATGATCATGACAATGGAAATGATGATGATGATGACAATGACGATGACGACAATAACAATGATGAAAATGATGACGATGATTTTGAGGAGGAGGAGGACAACAATTTTGATTATGGTGATGAAAATGAGGAGGACAATGATGATGATGATGATGATGATGATGATGATGATGACGATGATGATGATGACGATGATGATGATGATGATGAGAATGATGATGATGATGATGACAATGATGAGGAGGAGGATGACAATGTTGATTATGATGATGATGACAATGGAAATGACGACAATGATGATAATGACGATGACAATGATGAAGATGATGACGATGATGATGACAATGACAATGATGATGATAAGGAGGAGGAGGACAAACACAATGTTTATTATGGTAATGAAAATGATGACGAGGATGAATAGGATGACAATTATATGATTATGATGGCATTATGATGACGACAACGATGATGATGATATGATGATGATGATGGTGATATGATGACAATCATGACAATGACAATGACGGTGATGATGAAATGACGACGACGACGACGACGACGACGATGATGATGATGATGATGATGAAAATGATGATGATTATGATGATGATAATGATGATGATGATGACAAGGATGAAGACAATGATGATGAGGAGGAGAAATACAATGTGTATTATGGTGATGACAATGACAAGGATGATGACGATGATGATGAAAATGACAATGACAATGACAAGGATGACGATGATGATGAGGGGGATGATGACAATGTTGATTATGATGATGATAATGACGATGATGACAATGAATATGATGATTATGAAAAGGAAGACAATGATGATGATGATAAGGAGGAGGAGGAGGAGGAGGAGGAAAATGTTGATTATGGTGATGACGGTGATGATGACGATGACAACGACGATAACGACAATGAAAATGATGATGAGGAGGAAGAGGAGGAGGATGATGATGATGGAAATTTTGATTGTGATGATGATAACGATGACGACCACGATGAATATGAAAACAATGATTAACCCATATAATTAAGTATCATCGTCAAGAACATTATCATATACATCTCACTCAAGTTCTTTGACTTCTTCGTTTGACAATACATCTACCATGATGACAATGACAACGAGGATGATGATGATGATGACGACGGTGATGATGATGATGACAATGATGAAGATGACGATGATGATGGGGAGGAGGAGGACAATGAAAATTTTGATTATGGTGATGCCAATGATGACGACGACGACGATGATTATGAAAATAATGACGATGACTACAATGACAATGATTTTTGTTCAATATCATTGATCTTATTCTTCGTCCAACTCCACATATGTATCATCTGGTTTAGAATCGATGTTGAAAGGATTATCCATATAAACATCATCATCAATGTCATTTTCGATAATATCATCATCAAGAACATTGTCATATATATCTAGCTCAACTTCTTTGACTTCTTCATCTGACAATACATCTACCTCATGATCCTTTGCATCATATTCTTCTTCAATATCATCTTCTTCTGGTACATTATACTTTACATGCCTTCCTCTTGGATCATGTATAACAACATACGACCAACCTTCTTTACCTAGAACCTATGAATACAATACCTTCTCCCATTGGCTTGGAAGAACATAAGTTTATGTACCCAATTCAAACATCCTTGTATTAACCATGGTAAATACATTGGCATGCTCAATAAAATTTCTTTCAAGATCACATTCATTCATCTATAACATGTACCATTTGACCTCAAACAAAACTAACTTGAAGGATTTAAAGTCACACTCAATTATATCATCCAAATACCCATAGTATCTATTTTTGAATAATGTTGGATTCTTGTCACTTCTAGAGGAAACATTAGTGACCTGGAAGACTGCGGTTATCGCACAATCAAATGTTTTCTTCTTGTCATTCAACTTTTTGATGTGAAATTTATGGTCATTGCACCACATAGCCTTGTTTTGTTTCAACTGCAATATGTTTGACACATAAACAATGCATTGTCAATTAATAAACATCTTTAGACTTACTGCTGGAAAATATCACCACATAGTAAAAATTTATAAAAGAAATCACCATATAGATTAATATAATGGAAAATATCTGAAACATGATGTGGGTGAATATGATTGCCTATTTATATTTTAAACCATATGCTAAATCAACTTCCCTCTGAGCATGATTGGTATAATCTTGATTATGATAAGCTTATTTAAGCAATGTAGATACCTCTTCCCATGATAACCTACCATTACATTGTATACATCGATCTATCCATACCTTCAATGAATCAAGATTGTTTGTGATTTATAAATGTAGTGCATCCCACTCTCGACCAATTGTATGAAAAAATAATGAAAATAATAAGAATAAATATATTAATTGATGGAAGAATAAAAATTAAATAAGTACAATATATATTAAAAATAATAATAATGAAAAGTTTTATATATTTCTACAATCTAATTACCTTTCACTTTCATCATTCTACCTTTCCCGACCAGGACCTCCCCTTCAAAATTGGTGATGGAGTTGACATCCAAAATTCAAGACACCTTCATATTTGTTGCTAATTTAGGAAGATATTGACTAATATACAGCAAGGATTGATATACCATATATCCCTCCACCATAGACCCATCAGGATGTGCTCTTTTTCTAACTAAATACTTGAATGAATTCAAGTGCCTCTCCACCATCCACATTGACCTTGTGTGTATAGGTCAACACATTTCAATCTCTTGAACTTGGCGTATGAGGTAGTGTTCATGTGCATTGAAAAATGTGGGAGGTAGATACTTTTTCATTTCACACATTAGTCGAGGAATTTCTCTCCTCTAATATTGTATATCTTCTTTATGGATTTGTTTAGATCACAACCACCTACACATGATACAATCAAATCATAGGTTTCAACAAAAAATTATATACATTGCAAGTAAAACACATGTCAACAAGTTTTGCAACAAACATTTTGCATATAAATCATTATTTACCTCATGTATTTTCCAAGATCATATGTAACTTGTTTTATGTTGTTGTCAAAGTTGTCGGGGAGAGATAGAGGTAGAACATACTATAACAAAAAAAGAATCATTATTTTTTTGAAAAGAAAACAAATTTAAAATACTAAAAAGAAGTATTACTAATATAGAAATCTACCAAAATAATTACCTTAATGAAGGTATGTCAGTCATGAGTTTTTATCCCGCCAAATTCACCTTTATTAATTAAGATATCATTTATGTTTGAAGAAAATATTGTGGGAAATGTAATTTTTTGAATGAACTCTTTTATAACATTTCTTTCCTTCTCTATAAATAACCACATAAGACTATTTCGGTGTCCATTGCTATATCAATCAAATTTTGCATTGCATGATTGGCTTCCTATATGTCACTACAAATTTTGACAATTTTTTCTTTGTCACTCCTTCCATCTAAGATTCTCCACAATGTTTCTACTACATTCTTCCGAATATGCATTGTATAATAAAAATGAGTTATTTGTAGGTGCTCATAGTAGGGAAACCTACTGAATTGTATGGGGTAATTTTTCATTCCTCGTGGAATCCCATCAATGCCTTGACGAACTTTATAAAACAAAAATAAAATTACAATGATAATTGTTAGACATGGTAAACATATTTCAATACAAATAAAAATTGTAAAACATTTTCTATGATACATACTAGTTAAATTGCTTACCTCTATGATTTCTATTATATTTCAACTTCCATAGGTGAGGTGTCATTCTTCATGGTTTTATTGCAATATCTTCTTTCCCATTGAAAATATGTTTTTCAGTAATTCAATATATATGGTTCCTAGGGAGGAAGTCCCTATATTCATCAAAAAACTCCTTTCCTAAACTTTTTGAATGGTGATATTTCATCCTAGGACCACAAACTAGACATGCAAATTTACCCTTTGTTTGAAGACCTGCAAGATATGGATTAATGTTAGTATTAGTTATATAACAAGGAATTATTTAAGAAACATGCATGACATTTTCATAAAATTATATACTATTAAAGTGAAATACTATGTTACATACCACAAAAATGTGTTACCCTTGGTGCATCATGAATTGTTCATGTAAGTATTCCATGGAATTGAAATTGTTTTTTCCATATTGGTCTAGAGATGTTGTACATAGTGATGCCAACCCATAACTTTAGTAGCTTGTTGAAAAGAGGCTCAATATATACATTCATATCTTTCACTTGGTACTTACCTAATTGATTGAAAATACACATAATTACTACCTTGTATATATATATATATATATATATATATATA
>ML796930.1:233103-259141 GCA_009831015.1 Picea engelmannii | reverse complement strand
AAAGAAATTATGCAATGAATAAGGAAAACAAAATGCTACGTTCAAACAAATGTTGTAAAAAAATACTTGGAACAATCATTGCCAATATTGTGTGCTCCATCTTTATTGGCATCCAAGGAGGAAGGTTATTGTTTATAACAAAAATAGGAAACACTGAGTAAATAGACATGAGCTCACCAAATGGATTGACATTGTCATATGCCAATGAAAGCTTAACATTATGAACTTCTTCTTTAAAAATCAACCATCTTTCTTCGATGTTCCTAAATGCATAACCATCAAGAGGAATTCAAAGAACACCATATTCACTTTTGTGTCGTGCATGGTAATCCATAAACCATGCTATGTTTTTTCACCTAAACATACATTGCAAACGTGGAATTATGGGAATATGATGAAGAACCTCGTGAGACACATTTTTTTTGCTTGATCAGTTTGATATCTACTGATTCAACATTGTGGGCATTTTGTTTCCAATGCATATTTTCCATAATATATAATATGATCATTAGGACATGCATCAATAATACTAATTCAATATATTGGTACTCCACTCCAATGCATTTCATAAAGGAAGATAACTCTCAGTATGTGTGAGGTAAGTTATTTGACGGTGGTAAGAAAAATTCACATAAAAAATCTACAAAAAAGACTAGTTAATGTAAATAATAGTTATCATACAGATTGCATTCTTAATTTACACATTAATTGACACTAAAAATAGAGAAAAAGATTCGACCTTTACGTATATGTGATGAATTATATTATGTACCTTAGGATTTATGTGAGACAAGTGTTTTACAAACCATTCAATACCTTCAAGTTCACCAACAACATTATAGCAGAGAAAATATTTGTTCTTGATCCTTCATAAAGGGGTTTTTGTGCCTTCTCAAGTAGAGGTGCATCGTGAATATCATCAAATTTGTCCTCAACGATAGGAGAAAAGATGTTTTGGATCAATCTATTTGTCCCATCATCCTCAACTTTATTATTGGTGCCATCTTCTTCCATAGGATTAAATGGATCTTCAATATTCAAACCATCTTCTTCCGCTTGTATAATAGTATTTATACTACTACCAGGCACATTATAGGATGCCACACACCTAGGAGGATTTGTCTTTATAATTACAAATAATCAATAAAATTAGTGTATATAACAAATATTAAAACAAAAGAAAATTTTATAAATACACTTAATGCAAAGACATATAATGAATAACTTACCATGGGATGAAATTCATACCCCCCTTCAACGTGCCCATACTCCCTACAATGTTTTTCAATCGTTCTTTTTAAAAGTCTTCTTCTATTAAATCCCCTCCATCGACTGCAAGGGAAATACAATTTCCCAACACCCTTTGAATATATTCTTACGATAAAAATGTCATCGAATATTGACCCCATATGTACTAGTGAATTAATCCATTGTCGTCATAGATTTATTAAAGGTTTATAAGGGTATTTAACAATTACTAAGAAATAAAAACCATACAATTTTACCACATAAGATTCAAAGCTTCACTATAAGCAAGTAAGAAAATCAAACAATAAAAGAGAACTAGGCCAAGACAAATTGTATATTCATTAAATCAAATTGAGTAGACATGTTCATACCTATTTCCTGGACAACAATTTGTGTCCCCAAATAAAAGAGGGTATACGAGTTAGGGATCCAATATGGGTATTTAAAAGGAGAAAAATAAATATTAAAAATTTATAACCTTCAAAGTACAAAATCTGACCTATGTAGATCAAGAATTGGATGTGAAACAAGTATCTCTTAGAAAAAATACTATATCATGCATTGAACAATGACTAGAAAAATATTTATAAACTTCACACCTACAAAAAAATGGTTGAAAATATCTCATTGTTGTCATAATTCCAACGAGCGTTGACCAAGTCAACGACCATTAAACGTTTTCAAACATGTATTTGGCCTTTTTCAAACGTCTGTTGATGTGCATCGGAATTCCGACAAAAGTGCATCATAATACCAACAGATATAGAACATCATCATATGTACGACAAAATTCGTGGAACCCAAAAAAAATGATCAAAATTTTAATAATTATGTAGTAACTTTTTATTGTATGATCAATTTTATCCTTATCGTCATAAAATTTCATCAAATATTGACCCTATATGTACTAGTGGAAGTCATATTGAGCTAAATTTTAGCTGGAAGTCCACAATGACAGTGTCACCTAGAGAGGATACTTGGCTCATAGATAGTGGTGCTTATAAGCACATGGCAGGTCAAAGAGACATTCTCTCTAGCTTACTAAAAATAACTTTCCCTATAAATTTACACTTGGAGATGATTACCAGTACCCTATCAAAGGAGTGGGAGAGTCCAATTACAAACTTGATTTAGGGACCCCAATGAATACGAAGAATGTATTGTATGTACCAGGTTTGATGAAGAATTTTCTTTCTATCTCAGCTTTAGATAAGAAAGGATTCATGGTTTCATTCATAGATGGTGAAGTTCTTATGTATCCTAAAGGAAAACCATAGAAGATGCAATTATTATTGGAACAGAAGAAGGTGGCATGTATAAATTAAAAGGTCACTCAGATGAATCATTGAATCACTCCACTGAGATTCCATGTGAATTTTGGCATAGAATACTAACTCACATAAACTACAAGGCCTTACCATATGTGAGCAAGGCAGCTACATGTCTACCATATTTCAAGGTTGACCATGAAGGTGTGTGCAAGGGATGTGCATAAGGAAAGAACATCAAGAATCCTTTCCCAAAGAGCGACAATAAAGGAGGAGTCTTGGATCTCATCCACTCATATGTATGTGGCCCAATGCCATCCACCTCTCTTACTGGGTATGTATACTATGTTTCATTTATTGATGACTATTCTCGCAAGACTTGGGTTTACTTTTTGAAATCAAAAGATGAAGTGCTTGGGAAATTCAAGGAATTCAAATCCTTGATAGAGAATCTCTATGAAAGAAAAATAAAGATACTCAGGTCAGATAATGGAGGAGAATACACCTCAAAAGAGTTTGTAATCTTTTGAAAATATGTCGAGATTAAGAGGGAGCTCACCACTTCCTACAATCCTCAAAAAAATGGTGTAGCAGAAAGAAAGAACATAACTATAATGGAATCAGTGAAGACTATGATCCATGATCAAGATCTTCCAATGCACTTATGGGCAGAAGAAGCAAGAACAACGGTGTATGTACAAAACATATTATCCCATAGTGCACTTGGGTTCAAAACCCCTGAAGAAATGTTCTCCGGAAAGAAGCCAAAAGTAATCCATCTCAATATATTTGGTTGTCTAGTGTTTATACACATTCCAAAATATAAGAGAACCAAGTTGGACCCTTCAAGAAAGAAGAGAATATTTGTTGGATATTGTGAGGTCTCAAAGGCCTTCAAAATTTACATACCAGGTTACCATCATATTGAGATCAGCATAGATGTAACCTTTTATGAATATGAAACACTCAATAAATCAAGGAGATGTCATCTTGAAGAAGTATATGAAGAAGAGCATGTATCTCCCAGAGTTGCAGAACCAGTGAAGGAAGTCACATTTTCCCCAGATGATGAGATTCAAGAAGATCATGATATGATAGAATCTCAAGAAACTTCCCAGATGATGATCTCTCACAAGAGAAATCCAATTTGGGAAAGGGAACTTATTCAAGATGGAGATAAGTATGGTGCCCCAGAAGGAACCATGAGACAAGTCAAGAAAACTAAGCCATTCTCCAGTTATATGGCTTTGATGTGTAATCTCATAGAGAATGAGCCTACTTGCTTTGAAGAATCCATTTAGAAGAAAGAATGGGCATATGCCATGACAGAAGAATACCAATCCATTATAAAGAATGATGTATGGGAAATAGTTCCCATACCGAAGAGAAAAGATGTGGTATCTTCCAAATGGTTATACGAAATAAAACGTGTTGTTGATGGAAGTATTGGAAAATATAAAACAAGGTTTGTATCTCGTGTATTTTCTCAAAAGGAAAGCATTGAATATGAAGAGATGTTTTCTCTTGTAGCCATATACACTTCTATCAGAACCATCATATCCCTTGCAGCTGAGATGAAGTGGAAGTTACACTGGATGGATGTGAAAATAGCCTTCTTAAATGGTGTCATTGAAGAAGAAGTGTATATAGAACAACCTCAAGGGTTTGAAGTTCAAGACAGAAAGCCTCATGTCTGCTGGTTGAAGAAGGCTATATACAGATTGAAGTAAGCTTCTAGAGATTGGTATGGAAGAATTGACAGTTTCCTGACGAGCTTGGGCTTTACCAAGAGTAAAGATGATTCTAACCTTTACTTCAAGGTTATGAATGATGAGCCTGTTATATTGTTGTTGTATGTAGATGAATTATTCTTAACTGGAGAATAAACTCTCATCATTGATTGTAATAAGAAGCTCGTTGTAGAATTTGAGATGAAATACCTAGGCCTAATGCATTATTCCTTAGGTCTTGAGGTTTGGAAGAGCCCAAAGAATATCTTCCTTAACCAAGGGAAGTATGTAGTTGAAATATTGAAGAGGTTCGATATGTTGGAGTGTATCCATGAACACACCCATGGAAACAAAGTTGAACCTCTTGGTTGACACTTTGTCAAAATTGGTTGATGTTACTTTGTATAGACAAGTGATTGGATCGTTGATGTATTTGACAAACACCAGGCCAGATATATGTTTTCTCATGAACACCTTGAGTCAGTATCTGGTAGAGACCAGACGTGTTCACCTTGTTGCTGCAAAACATGTGATGAGATACCTTAAAGGTACGTTGGAATTTGGTATCTTTTATAATGGATATCATGACTTCAAATTGATTGGTTATACCGATTCAGATTGGGATGGAATTGTTTTTTATTGAAAGATCACTTCAGGATGTTGTTTCAGTCTAGGGTCAGCCATGACTTCATGGTAGAGTAGGAAGAAATCTAGTATTGTTCTCGCATAGCAGAATCGAAATACATTGTTGCATGTTCCACCAGTTGTGAAGCCATATGGCTTCGGAAGTTGTTGACAGGTTTATTTTATCTGGAGATGGAAGCAATCATGATTCTATGTGACAACCAAAGTGGCATAAAGATGACAGAGAACCCTATGTTCCATGAAAAGTCAAAGTGTTGGCATGTTTACAGGAAGAGTGTTCTTTTCATTGATAGCAAGAACAGCAATGATGATGGAAAAAAGGAAAGCAATGATGATAGAACTGGAAGAAGTCCTCTTTTATGAAGACATAACTCAGGAGGAAAAGAAAAGATGAGACATTTCAACTGGTTTCGCAGGAGAAGGTTCGGAGGCCGAAACCTTTGAATACTTAGAAAATCTTCTAAGTCGGAAGAAATCGTAAACTCATGAGGAGGAGTGATAGTGGTCATAGGATCAAGCACTGTGAAGAATCGGGACCGTTGGATCGAAGTCTAGACAGGAGGAATGATCACGTAGAGGAGGAGAACAGATCTCGGGTGTTAGATCTAAGTGAGTAGACCAACCGTCGTTGGATCCAGAGGGCACATGGCAGAGATCCACATAGTTCGGGAAAGGTTGGGGAGAATACCTGAAGAATTAGGAGCCAAATAAAATCCTGGTCATCCCTCAAGAGAGGACACGTGGTGATAGATCAACATTGCGTTGATTCACAGAACGGGAAATCATATATAGGAGAAGTGAAAACTCGTGAAGTCTGAGTTCGCGAAGGTGATCACAGTAGTTGGTTGGAAGGAGAGTGTGGACCATAGATATGGTCCTGAAGAACTCACTATTTCTGATTTCGGAAGAAGGGAGATCAGAAGTCTTTCAATATCTCGAGACGCGAAGTCCTGAAGTGCGAAGAGGAGATCTGAGTCATCAGATCACAAAGGGTTGTGGACCATTGATCTGACATGAAAAAGTTCAGAGTTCAGGATTTTGGACTTCAAAGAATGGAGGAGAGATAACTTGCGATATCGTGAAACACGAAGTCGCATAGTGTCTTTTTGGTAGGTGTGTGGTCACGTGCGGGAAACTTGCACCCAGTGCTAGTTCTTGCGGGTGAATTTCGCAAGGAGATTCTTCGCGAGGACCTCCTGTAACTGTCATAGAATACCTCTTGTAACTATCAGAGAAGATCAATTGTAACTGTAACAAAGAGAATAAGCTCAACTGTAACAAGAAGACGAAGGGTCACACTGTTAGAGAAGCCAAAGAATCTCAGAATAATGGCCACTAATGACGAACAAACACAGGATAACCACCAGAGAAGACGAAGAGTTGTGATTATTATATGGTAGAGGAATTTCCATGATAAAATGATGCATAATAGAGAAGAGATGATGCTTTTTGATATTTATTTATGCGGGTAGAAGGAGGTCGGGTGAAGGGGTTGAAGAGCACAGAAGAGGCGCAACGCATAGAATGCAGATGGAGCACAGAGCATAAAACACAGAAGAAAATTTGAACAGAGAGGAGTGGTGCAGAGGAGGAGAAAGAGCGGAGCATAGACTAAGAAGAGTGCAGTGGAGTCACATATCATGGAAGCATATATATGTAGAAGTGGAACAGACCATAGAAGTTGAAGAAGGCAGAGAAGACATCGAGTTGTAACAGATCAGATCAGAGATAGATCAAGTAAGTAAGTTTTGTAAGATTCAATAAGGGTGGTAGGGTGGTGCTAGGGAGGATTGTAGTCCTCTAAATTCTAGTTGGTTCTAGGAGATATTCTGAGAGTTGGTGCTTCCATCTAGTTGGTGCTATAGAAATATGAGAGTTAGTGCTCACTGCAAGTTGTAGCTTGTTATTAGAGGTTGGAGCCTCATATTTGAGTTGGTGCTCAAAGAATGTGGTTTACATGAAAGTTAGAGCTTGATTGACATCCTAAGAAGAAGAGGTTTTTTCCCTTTATGAAATTGGATATGTGAAGCATGTAGTCTTGGCCTCAAAAGATGATAAGTTGGAGTTTATATTTAATGCAAAAGAAATGAATGCCATCCTTAGTGGACTTGTAGAAGCCAATTTTGTCAAATTCATGCACTGTGATTTAGAAAATGTTATGTGGGACAAGCTAATAAGTAGTTTTAAAGGTAATGAAAAGGTGAAAGATGCAAAACATTAGACTCGCAAACTGAAATTTGAGCAGTTAAATATGGATGAAGACGAAACTATCAGTAATTACTTCTTACGTATAGAATAACTTGTCAACACTATAAAAGGTCTAGGTCAAACGATAGATGAATATTTTCTAGTCCATAAAATATTAAGATCTCTTCCTGATAGATTTAACTCAAAGGTCTTTGCTATATAGGAAATAATTGATCTCAAAACATTGACACTAGATCAACTTATTGGAACCCTAACTTCTTATGAAATGAGAATCGCCAAAGGTAAATCCACTACAAGAGAGACATCCTTTAAAGAAAAGAAAAACACAGACTCCTATATAGATGAGATTGAAGCAAATTTTGTGAGAAGACTGACGAAAGGATCAGGCAAATACAAAGGTAAACTGCCCTTCAAATGTTTCAACTATGAAAATATAGGTCATTTTGCATCTAATCTTCCTCACAAAATAAAGGATCAGACATATGACGATGAAGAGAAGAACAAACACAAGAAGGTCTATAAAGAGAATAATTTTAAGAAGAAAAGTATGTGTGTAAACAATGATGACGATCCTTCAGATGATGAAAACAATGACTCTTCTATTGAAAGTAAAATAAACGATTCCATGCTAATAGCTTTAGATGATATAAACATCAAAGATATAGGAAGTGAGTTTGTCGATTTTGAAGCAGTAGTAGATCTTGGAGAACATGTCAGTGCCATGGAAGAGATTGAATGACTCAGAGAAAAGAAAAGAAAATAAAAAAAATTATTGCTCGGGTATGAGAAAATATGCAATGAACCATCTGAATAAATTACTCTATTGAAGTTTAAGTTAGAAGAAGCTAAGAAGATTGAATACATCCTCAAACAAAAATTGAGGGAAGACAAAACAAAAGGTGAAAACTTGGAAGCTGAAGTAGTGTATGTCATATAAGATCTAGAGAAATTCCAGACCTTATATCATCAAAATCTAACAAGTATTAAAGACTCAAAAGGATTAGCCACCATTCTAAATCAACAAAGGAATCCAAAGTTGAAAATTGGTTTGGGTTATGAAGAGGGATCAAGTAGTGGTCAGCCAAGCAATAAAGAATCCATCAAGTTTGTCAAATCTACAACCATTGAAAACAACAAACCTGCAGAAGCAAAGGAAGATAATCATCTGCCAAGGAGGAGTGAAGAAAAAGGTACCAGAACTGAATCTATAGAACAAATAAATAATACACCCTCTGCTCAAGGAAATCATCAGCATGGAAGAAATCGACCTACTCAAATAAGACAGCCATTTTCCAAGTACAAAGATATTTTCTATGGATATTGTTTTTATTGTTCTAACTTTGGCCACAAAGCTGTAAATTGTTCCTTAAGATTTAGACATGAGTAATCAAGACACCCAAGGAATAAATATCTGTCACAACAAATAATGAGACAGCCAAGTAACAAACAACCACAGACTGCAAATCATGTGATGGTTGGGAAAAATACGCAGAATAAGCATAACAATCGTTATGATCCTTTATTCAATGAACCAGAATGTTACATCTTCCATAATTATAGACATAAAGCTACAGACTGTCGCCTAAAGAACTATAAGTCGGATTCAAATCACAGAGTTGAAAACGTCAAGGTTTGGAAGAAGAAAGAAGATAACAAGTATGGATTAGTGTTTTCATCTAAAAGACAAAAGAACCCCCGGTATATTGACAATGGATGCTCCAGTCATATGACAGGTGACAAAATTAAGTTCCTATCACTAAAAGAAAGTAAATCAGGAAATGTGACTTTTGGAAATGATGCTCTAGGAAAGATCATAGGTACAGGTCTAGTAATCTTAAGTAATGGAAGAGGAAAAGATCAAGATGTATTATTTGTTGATGGATTAAAGAATAATCTTCTTAGTGTCAGTCAGGTGTGTGACAGAGGATGTGAAGTCACTTTCACTGCCAAAGATTGTAAAATAAAAATAGTGAACACATGAGAGCTGATTGCAAAAGGGGTTAGAAGTGAAAACAATGTCTATGTTCTGAAGGAAGATACGGAGGAATGTCATTTAAAAAAAATTTATGAAAGTTGGTTATGGCATAGAAGGCTTGGACACCTGAATTTTGATCATATTGTCAAGCTGAATAATGAAGGTGTTGTGAAAGATCTTCCAAGAATATCTAAGCCTCATAACTCTGTATGTGAATCTTGTCAAATGGGGAAGCTGACTCGTGCTCAATTCAAATCGAAGAGTTTCACATATTCAGAGAAACCACTTCAAATTATTCATATGGATCTGTGTGGACCATCGCGAAAGGAAGGAACTGGAGGAGAACATTACATTATGTTGGTCATTGATGACTTCTCTAGACTTACGTGGGTTGCCTTTCTGATGCATTTGAAAAGTTCAAAAATTTTAATGTGCTAGCTGAGAATCAGACAGAAAGTAAGTTAAAGGCAATTCGCTCAGACAGGGGAGGAAAATTTATGTCAAGAGATTTCAAATAATTTTGTGACGGACATGGAATTAAAAAAGAATATACTATTCCAGGTACTCCTCAACAAAATGGAGTTGTAGAACGCCAAAATAGATCAGTTCAGCAGACGGAAAGGGATATGATGAGTGAATGGGACATTTCACAAACCTTCTAGGTGGAGTTTGTTCACACGGTTGTTCATATTCTAAACAAAGCGCATCTAAGGCCGAACAGTGATAAAACTCCATATGAGTTGTGGTTTGGTCGACCTACATCAATTAAGCACTTCAAAGTATTTGGAAGTAAATGCTACATCAAAAATAATGATGATCATATGGGAAAATTTGATGGTAGAGTTGATGAAGGTATCTTCTTAGGATATGCAACGAACAGTAAAGGATACAGATGATTTAACAAAAGAATGCATAAATTAGTAGATTGTATTGATGTTCGAATTGATGAAGAAGCTCCTGTAAAAGATCAACAAAGAGTAAGAACCAAGTAAGATGAAGAAGATGATGAGAATAATGAAAATGAAGAACAACAAATCTCAGAGTCACAAGGAGATGATGAATCAGTTGGAGAAGAGACACCCAAACAAGAAGAGTCAAGACAACAATCATCATCAAATCCTTCCTCTAGAATTACTCAAAAGAATCATCTTGCAAGTCAGTTAATTGGTGAGAAAGAAAAAGGTGTACAAACCAGAAGAAGGATAATCAAAGACACTGAGGAATCACATATAGCCTTCATATCCATGGTGGAACCCAAGAACTTTAATGAAGCCAATAAATATGTAAATTGGTTAAAATCAATGAATGAGGAACTGGATTAGATTGAAAAGAATGATACTTGGGAACTTGTTCCTAGGCCAGCAAATAAAAATGTAATAGGATCCAAATGGGTCTACAAAAATAAGATGAATGAGCAAGGAAATGTTGTAAGAAATAAGGCTAGATTGGTCTGCAAAGGGTATGCTCAAATAGAAGGACTGGATTTTGATGAAACATTTGCGCTCATAGCAAGATTAGAAGCTATTAGAATGTTTCTTGCCTATGCTTGTCATAATAAGTTTAAATTCTATCAAATGGATGTCAAGTCATCTTTTCTAAATGGATATCTAAAAGAAGAAGTCTATATGGAACAACCAGAGGGTTTCCAACTGTCAGATAACCCTGACTTTTTCTGCAAGATGAAGAAAGCCTTATATGGGTTGAAACAAGCTCCTCGTTCCTGGTATTATAGACTGGATAAGTATCTTCAAGACAAAGGGTTCAAGAGAGGAACAATTGACTGCAATCCATATATCAAAATAGAGGATAATGATTTTCTCATTGTGTTGGTCTATGTAGATGACATCATCTTCGAAAGTAATAATGCTTCGTTGGTACAATGGTTTTCTTCTGCCATGCAGTCTGAATTTGAAATGTCTATGATAGGGGAATTGTCATTTTTTCTTGGTCTGCAAATTACTCAGAGGTATGAAGGAATATTTCTTTCTCGGGAGAAATTTCTAAGAGAAATGTTGAAAAAGTTTCAAATGGAAGATTCTTCACATATGAGCACACCTATGGTCACTGTATGCAAGTTAAGCCGGGATGATGACTCACCTAATGTTGATCAAAGTTCATATAAGTCTATAATAGGTATCATGTTGTACATCACAACATCGCGTCCAGACATAATGTATGTTGTTGGAATGGTAGGTAGGTATCAGTCTGCGCCTAAACAGAGTCATTTGATAGCTCTGGAAATAATATTCAGATACTTGAAAGGAACAATGAACTATGGCCTATGGTATCCTAGGAATCAGAATTTTCAATTATGATTCTATTCAGATGTTGATTGGGCTAACTGCATGGATGAAAGGAAAAGCACGAGTGGAGGTGCATTCTTCTTAGGAGATTCTCTTGTAGCATGGTTGAGCAAGAAGCAAGGCTCCACTTCCTTATCGACTACAGAAGATGAATACATTGCAGTTGCCACTTGTTGTACCCAAGTATTGTGGATGATTCAAACACTTGCATACTTGGAGGTAAAGTATACTGCACCGATCCCAATTTATTATGATAATACTAGTGCAATTAGTGTGTCAAATAATCATGCATTTCACTCCAAGACCAAGCATATACCCATCAAGTATCACTTCTTGAGGGAACAGGTAACCAACATTGTTGTTTCTTTGCATTATATTCCATCCAAAGATCATATTGTTGATATCTTCACTAAACCGCTTGCAAAAGATCAATTTTAGTATCTACGCCAGAAGTTGGGCGTGACCCTGTTATCAAGTTAAAATATTCTATCTGATCAGGGGGAGAGTGCTCATAGTATATCTAATCAAGGGGAGAATGCTTATTGTATCTCTGATCAGGGGGAGAATAGAGTCACTCTCATTTTTATTTGACATTGATGTCAAAGGGGGATAAAAAGGTGTGGTCTGGATGCTACAGTTGGAGGTCTAAGCAGAATAGTGCAGCCTTTCAGGGTTGCCATCAATCCCAAAGGGGGGAGATTTTTGGCATGTTTATAGGAAGAGTGTGCTTGTCATTGATGGCAAGAACAATAGCGATGATGGAAAACAGGAAAGAAGAATTGATAACATCGGAAGAAGTCCTCTTTTATGAAGACAGAGCTCAGGAGGAAAAGAAAAGATGAGACATTTCAACCAGTTTCGCAGGAGAAGGTTCGAAGGTCGAAACCTTTGAATACTTAGAAAATCTTCTAAGTCAGAAGAAATCGTAAGCTTAGGAGGAGGAGAGACAGTGGTCATTGGATTGAGCACTATGAGGAATCTGGATCATCGGATCAAAGTCCAGACAGGAGGAACGAGTGCGCAGAGGAGAAGAATAGATCTCGAACGTTAGATCTGAGCGCGTGGACCAACCATCATTGGATCCAGAGGAAACGTTGTAGAGATCCATGCAGTTCGGAAAATTTTGGGGAGAATAATTGGAGAATTAGGAGCCAAAGAAAATCCTCATCCTCTGTCAAGAGAGGACACGTGGCGAGAGATTAGCATTGCGTTGATTCGCAAATTGGGAAATTGGAGATAGGAGAAGAGAAAACTCATGAAGTCTGAGTTTGCGAAGGTGATCACAACCATTGGTTGGAAGGAGAGAATGGATTGTAGATCTAGTCCCAAAGAACTCACTAGTTCAAGTTTCGGAAGAAGGGAGACGAGTAGTCTTTAGATGTCTCGAAACGTGAAGTCCCAAAGTGCGAAGAGGATATATGGGTCATCGGATCACAGAGGGTCGTGGACCATTGATTTGACACAGAAAAGTTCAGATTTCGTAAGTTTGGATTTTGGGAGTTTGGACTTCGAAGAATGGAGGAGAGATGACTCGCGAGATCGTGAAACACGAAGTCGTGTAGCACCTTTTTGGTAGGCGTGTGGTCACAGTCAGTGGTCACGTGGGGGAAACTTGCACTCGGTTCTAGTTCACACGAGTGAAGTTTGCAAGGAGATTCTTCACGAGGACCTCCTGTAATTGACAAAGAAGACCTCCTGTAACTGTCATAGAATATCAACTGTAACTATAACAGAGAGAATAAGCTCAAATATAACAGAGAAGATGAAGAGTCGCACTGTCAGAGAAGCCAAAGAATCTCAGGATAACGGCCACTGATGACGAAAAAAATCAGGATAACCACCAAAGATGATGAAGAGTTACGAGCGTTATCTGGTAGAGGACTTGGCATGATAAAAGGACGCAGAACAGAGAAGAGAGGGTGCTTTTTTATAGTTATTTATGCAGGTAGAAGGAGGCGAGGCGAAGGGGATGAAGAGAACAGAAGAGGCACAATGCATAGAATGCATATGGATCACAGAGAATAAAACACAAAAGCAAAGTTGATCAGAGAGGAGTGGTGCGCAGGAGGAGAAAGAGTGAAGCATAGATGAAGAAGAGTGCAGTGGAGTCGCAGAGCATGGAAGCAAAAATATGCAAAGTGGAACAGACCATAGAAGTTGAAGAAGACAGAGGAGACATCGAGTTGTAACAGATCAGATCAAAGACATATCAAGTAAGTAAGTTTTGTAAGATTCAATAAGGGTGGTAGGGTGGTGCTAGGGAGGATTGTAGTCCTATAAATTCTATTTGGTGTTAGAAGATATTATGGGAGTTGGTGCTAGAGAAACCTGGGATTTAGTGCTTCCATCTAGTTGGTGCTAGAGAAATATGAGAGTTGGTGCTCTCTGCAAGTTGTAGCTTGCTATCACAGGTTAGAGCCTCATTTTTGAGTTGTTGCTCAAAGACTATGGTGTACATGAAAGTTGGAGCTTGATTGACATCCTAAGAAGAAGATGTTTTCCCCTTTATGGGTTTCCTCATGAAAATCAGTGTCTCTGTGTATTCTGTGTGATTGATCAAATATTGTATATCTATGCATGTTAAGTTATCAACAACACATTAAATAATAATCTAGAAATATTTACAAAAGAATAGGAAAAGTTTCAAGCTTATTTATATAACTAATTCNACATAGAAATTCAGTATCACTACATTCGTGATATGGTGCAGAGGGGAGACATAAAGCTCCAATATGTTGGCACAGATGAGTAGGTTGCAGATATGTTGACCAAGCCTTTGTCTCGTGTAAAGTTTGAGCACTTTTGAGACAAGCTTGGTATAGTCTGAAAGGACCTCCCTCGAAAGGGGGATTGATGTTGATGATACTATGGTATCCTGACCAACAACAGGTATCTCAGTTAGGATTTGATATCCTATGGGACTAATCATCCCTGGACAGATGTCAAAGTTCCAGTAAGGACGATCTGTCAGAGTACCTATGCATGTATATGCTAGCGTTGGTCAGTAGTGGTAGCTCCGTTAGGATTTTTATAATCCTAGGGAATCTTATGATTCCTAGGAAGATCCCAAAGGTCTGGTAAGGAAGGTCTGTCAGAGTACCATGTGGTAGATCTGTTAAGATTTTATATCCTAGGGAATCTTATGATTCATGGGCAGATCCCTAGGGACTTTCAGAGTACCACAAAATGTTTTTGATACACTTGCCTCATTTTGTTGCCCCATGATGATGATGTTGTTGTTTATCCAACCTCGTGTTGTGAAGATGGTGTTTCTCTAGCCTCGTGTTGTGATGATGTTGTTACTTCAGCCTCGTGTTGTTGATGATTATGTTGTTGATGTTGTTGTTATTTATTTTATGCTAACTTATGTTGATGTTTCAGGTTCCAGCTTCATGTTGTGAATGATGATGATGCCATTCTAGCTCCATATTGTGAATGATGATATAATTGATGATGAGAAAAACTTCTGATGATTTATAGATATGCAAGTCAGTGTTCTAGATGTTGTTGATTTTGTTTCCCTCTCTCTCTCTTGATGATGTTGTAGAATACCCTTCTTGTTAAGGGGGAGTGTTGAAATATTGTAAATGAAAAGAATATTCTACTAATTATTGTGCTATTATCTTATAGATCAATCCCCTTTTGTGGATTGATCATGACGGTATTTGTAAAGGACCAAATCCCATTTTGTGGATTGGTCAAACTCTAATTATTATGTTGTTAATTAAGAAGTCGGCCCCCAGGCGGTTTTAACCACTAAGTGAAGAAGTTGGCCCTACTTGATGAAGAGACACCACCATAGCGCCTTCTAGATAGTATAAATAATATTGGAAGGTGCCTCATTAGCTCACTCACTCAAGTCACTCATCTAGTGCGCAAGTTTGAAGGAAGCTGTAGTTTTCAGCTGCTAGAAGAAGGAAGAGAGAGGCACATCACTCAGTGTTGGATTTTCTCTAGTGTTTGGTTTATTATCTTGGCATTGTATTGGTAATATGTATTAAGGAAGTTTTTGTTGGGTTTTCTTCCCCTTGAGGGTTTCCCAGGATAAATGTTGTGTATCTTCTGATTGTGTTTCTCTCAATGATCCTGCACATGCTATTATTGTCTAGTAAAATGAAAAGAAACTTAATAGTTGTTCTAAATTTAACAAAAAAAATTAGTTCCCTTTGATTTTTTCTACATGTGGTAGAAGAGATTCTTCGACCTTGATTGCACCAACAAAAAGTGCATAAATCGGTGAAGAGTTGTGAACTTACGGGACCTATAACTTTTAGCTCCAAAATCCTAATGGGACAATAGTACAATAATTAGGAACATATCTTAGAGGGAAATATAACAAAAAGTTCATGCTTTCAAAATGTGCTTCTAGTTACTCTAAAATATGAGTGGAATAGAGTCTTCTAGCTTGATTTGACAAGGAAATGGTAAATGTGGATGGCCCTTGAAGTATCTTAAACTTTGGGAAAGAATTCTATGATGATATATGAGTAGGGATATTTCAAGTTGAGACCCTAATAGTAATGATTGGTAATAGGATGGCTAAATGCCATCAATAAATATGGTTGAGGATTCTTGTATATTTGAATATAGGGTTGAGCATGAAAAGAGAAGGGGCCAAGGTTGATGGTGCTTTATCAAGAATGGCCAAAATGCATTGACTATGATCAACATAGGTTATCTAGATTGTAGAGAAGGGTTGTGGGATCTCTTGATCATTGTAGTTGGTTATTGTTGCAACAAAATAGCAATGTGAGTTGTAAGGAACATGAAAAGTATCAGTTAATAGTGAGTGAAAACATCATGCATAAAATAAGGGTGTAATTCATCAACCCCTCGAGTAAAGGAATGGAAACCAAGTAATGAAAGTTTCAAGCATGATGGGTATCATGATTCCCTAAGAAAAAGGACATGGAGAGGTTGGATGGTAGAGGAAATCCGCCTAGAGAAAAAAGGGCATGTGCATCATATGTATGAGATGGTTGAACCTTATTATTGGATAAGGAGGTGAGTAATTATAGAGGACCAAGTTATCCTTGGGTGTGGACCACCCTAGGAAATGTAGGGTAAGCTATCAAGAATTAGAATAAATTTGAAATCATTCTAAGACCATGTGAAGGGAATGCTAATCTTCAATTTACTTGGAAGCTATCATTGAAGGAATGAAGCACCTCATTGTGTGGAATTATCTTGTGAGATATAATGGATTTTGGCTTATAATTATTCAAAGAATGAAGGGTAAATTGCATAGTTGGATAAATCTTAGTAGCACAAGATAACAGCAAGGATGCAAAATTTAGGAGGTAGTTAGAATAGCATAAGAGTTGTAAATATTTGGAAAATAAGCTATCATGAAAATCCAGGAATGTATTTATAATAAAGAGGAAAGGTCATGTTGGGGTTGGATGGGACTGCTCAAGGAAATTGGCGCTACATTTCTCCTAGATGGGTAGACTACAAAGGAAACTTAGGCATCAAAGGAAGCTGTAAGATATCAAGAATCAATTGAAATAGTAAATGATGCACATGGATAGAAAGAAATATATGGAAATGAGAAAGGTCATGGAGTAGATCAATGATGCCATGGAATTCCATGCCATGAAGAGGAATTGGAACGGAGAATTCCCCGAGACTTCTCTTACTATATTGTTTATATTTCTCTAGATTGAGAACGTTGTTATGTGTATATAGTTAAAGTATGGGAATGGTGATAAAAATAAGAGAGTAAAAATATATGGATTTGTGTACGCACTAGTGGACATATTGAGGGACAATATGTGGTAGAGTGCATATAGATATGCTTGAGCATACATGTGATATTTCATATTGGCTAAATATGATGTGTTGCTACAAAAATAGTGAGTATGGGATGATAACTAACTATGGTTGTTGATGGTTATGTAACAAAGAATGGTTGATGACATGGTTGAAGATGTTGATGATGCAATTGCCTATGATAGTCAATGTGACAAGAAAGAATAAGGACAAGAAGATTTTTTTCAAGAGGTAGATGAAGGAAACATGTGAGTTCCCATGGGGCACCAATTGATTAGGTAACATCATAATGTTGATGACAATCATACAAGTATGAATTGGTCATGCCAATATTACATGTTTGTTGAAGGAATTTTTGGTAAGAAATCATTAATTGTGTTTTGATATCATACCTTATATATAGATATATGAATGCATTTGTGTGAATAACACCTATGTAAGGGTGTGGTAAAGGTAGGAAGCCTTTTATATGTAAATATTGTTAGAATCCTTTAATGCATTCATGAGTTATTATGTCATGTTGAACTAGTTAAGAGGTAAGAACTTGAGTAAATGAGATTTATGCTTATGATTTGGAGATGGATGCTATGTGAGACAATCATGTGTGAGGCCATGGTATTTTTAGACATGGAAAATGATATATCACTAAACAAGTATTCAATGGTGTCCTTCTTGTATTGGTGCCCTGGACTGCAACCTTTTTTCCAGCACTAAGAACACTGAAGAGAGGGAAGGGTTTCCTAAGGGATTGTTGAGCAAAGAAAGGGGTATATTCCTGATGTTGGAGTTTTGGATAAAGGAGAAGGTATCAATATGGTAAAAATAGTGTTTTAGAGGTGGTTGGGTGATGTGGTAAGGCATTGGTTATTCCTATGGTTGAATGATATGTTGAGGATGCATTGGTTGTGCTCATGATTGGGTGATTTGTGGAGGCATTTGTTGCACCCTCCAAATTGTTATGGTAGATCACTTGAGTTGGAATTATGGTATTCTTAAATAAATGCAAGGATGGATTGAGTGAATGTGCATAAGTAGATTATGTAAATTTTGCAAGTTGTGATCATGCATCCATGGATGTTGGTACATATGTTTGGTTTCATTGTGTGAACACATGCTTGTGATAATAATGCATATATGATCAAAAAAAATATTTCATTGTATTTAATATGATAACAATTGAAAGTGATTGAATTACAGGTATGTCATAATTTTGAACTCATTTCATGGGATGTTGTGGATGTTGTAATGAAAGGATTGCATACATGAATACTCATAGTTTGCATGGTTGAATGAAATATTTTTCATGAAGAACATAATTGTAGGTAGAATTTTCTTAGATATGGTTGTGAAGATAAGACCATAATGAATATTGGTAACTATTGCATGCAAGGGACAAAATTTATGAGAGGAATCTCATAGTTGTGAAATCTTGTTTCTATGTGAAACATATTCAACTTTATGATTAAATATTTTATGATGACATCTTTTGGTAACTTTATGTGTATGATACATGTGAGATGATGGGTATGTCTAGTAAGGACAGATGAGGGTTTTTGTAAGATAGAAATAACAGAGAGGATTATACTATAACGACATTAGAACCTTCTAATATATCTTGATCACCTTAAGCTATTGTTTATTAGAGTTTTCAAGTGGGATGTCCTAACAATAGGACTCTATAAGTCTGTGCTTTTCTTGCATGTGGAATCGTAGGAAAATGATGGATCACTTGAGGGATTATTTAGCAAAGAAAGGAATTCTTGAGCCTAGGAGGTGTTAATATTATGGTAGCTACAAGAGGTATTTACCTCCACGTGTAAACCTGACGAGAATAGAATATTTTGACAAGCAGGAAGAAACACTAATGAGTTGGATAATAACACTAGAAGACAAGTCGGCTCAATAGGATAAATTGTATTAGGTTATTAGCCTCCAAGAGAAGAAGTTGGCTAGAAGAAATATTATATACTAAAGAATTAGTACCCAGAATGAGAAGTCGGCCCTGACAGTCTGCCAGATTTAGTATAAATACAGGAGGCCGGTCTTCATTCTGGCTAGTATTCTCATAACTGCAGAGCACACTTGTGCGCACTACAGTTGGTTAGTTTTGTGTGCAAGTCTGGAGGAGAGCTATCGTTGCAGTTGTTGCAGCTAGCATATTTCATTTGGCTTGGACTATCTCTTGGTTATGGTTTGGACTATCTGATCATCTCTTGTTTGGTGCGCTACCCTTTGTTTGACTATCTAGCCTAGGGTTTGCTTCCAGAATGACTCTCTATCAAGGTTAAGGTGCTTGAAGGGTGGCTTCGGCCTATGGTTGGGAGACAATAGTGATATTGTCTATGGTAAAATGAGCACATCCATTATATTCTAACAAGTTATGGTCCCACACCTCGTTCATTCAGTCTAACCACTAGAAGGGAGCATATCCATAAGGATATTAAGCTCGTTGAAAAACTGTCGCTAGGGTTTCTAGCAGGAGCAGTCACCAAAGCACTACTGCTAGGGTTACTAGCAGGTGCAGTTGTAGAAACCCAAATCCTCTCGTTAAGGAACCTTAAGTGAAGGGATTGACCTAATTTCTAGATAGACCAGTGCACCTCAGCCTAGCGCATCTCCTGGTACTCTCAGCAAGCCAAGACGTCAAGTTTGAGTTTTGGTCAAATCTAGGGTTGAACAGGTCAAAGCATCCATGACTTACTCTATGAAGTCAGAAAACAAGTTAGATGGAGCTTCTAACTTCAGAGCATGGAAGACAAGGATTGACCTCATCCTTGCCAAGAATAAAGTGTTGGATATCGTGAAAGGAAAGATCGTGGAACCAGAGTTTGAAGAAGGAAAAGAGAAGGAACCGCAGAACCTTGCAGCTATGGAGAATTTCAAAGACGGTGATATCAATGCCATGAGTATCATAGTGGACTCTATAAAATACCATCTGATACCCTACATCTCCCATATTGACCCATCGAAGAAGATGTACGATGCCCTAACAAACCTCTTCTCAGTCTGAAACATTGGACAAGTAATGTGTCTGAAGAATGAGCTCTGTGACATGAAGATGAATGATGATGACATCATAACATCATACTTTGTGAAAATATCTCAGTTAAGAGATCAACTACAAGTTATTAAAGAGATCATCTCAGAGAATGAATTGGTAAATAAAGTACTCAATGATCTTCCCAAGACATGGGATTCATTTGCCGCAAGCATGAACAAAAGGAAGGAGACACATGAAGCATCAATTGCAAAAGAAACGAAACCTACAAAGAAGACTAAGCAGGATGAAACAAACTTCTTCTTCTAAAGACAAGGTAACAATACTTTTCATAGTTCTTGTATGTACCATGTTTTCTGTACATATCTTGCATACCTATTTCTAGAAGATAATATGTTCCAAGAGAAACTTGCCTATGGAAGAACAACAAGATAAGGATTTATATTACTATAAGACAAGATGTAAGATAAGCAGAAATAAAAATAATTATTTAAGAAACCTAGAAGAAGTAAAGACAGAAAGAAGTCAGCAATCAAGAGAAAATTGGAAAAAGATCTGTGACACTTTGCAGAAGGAAATAAGGATGCATACGGAAGCATGGACACTCCTAGATGGAGAGAGACGGTCAATTTCCAAGAGAAGATCATGCACGAAGCAAAGATTATGAGGGAGATAATCCTAAATCCTATGATCCATTGAAGATGATGAAGTAGAAGCCATGAAAAGCAGTACATATTCAGTTTGACCTTAGAAGAAGTCTTCTTCGAAAAGAATCCTTAAAAGTATCTCTAGTTGTCCATCCACATCCATGATCCTATGATGAAAGAAGGAAAAACAACCAGTTATTGTATCGAGAATCACAAGATTACCAGCCTGGTATGAAATCACTAAAAGCAATCAAGCAGAGGAACTAAAAGTTGTGATGAAGAACAATGTATGGAAGACTTATGAATATAAGCATTGTGAGATCCAGAACTAGAGGTTCTCCCAGATGGAGGGAGAAGACTATGATGATTGCTTATTCCAGTAAACCAAACATTCCTCTACATGAGCCAGTATATCATCCACAATATCCATAGGTTGGAGTTTACATGTAAAGCAACCTCAAGGATTTGAGGTATACTAGAAATAGACCCTTGTATGCATATGGAAGAAGACAACTTGGTGGAGAATCTCCAATGCATAGCAGAAGCGTGGTGAAGACTTTCTATGACAGAGATATTGCATCAGAATGATTACTTAGAAGATCAGTATGATGCATTGCCAATCCATGACAAAGATCTCATGATGACATAAGAAGTTCCACATGGATATGTTCCAGTTTAAGCCTTACCACAATGTTATGAGCTAGCAAGAAACAAAAGAGATGAATTCAACTATGATATATTGTAATGATCAAAGTTATATGAAGCCTTCATAGAAAACCAGTGTTCCAGAAAGACCAAAGTACATTGAGATCAATCATTACATTCTCTGTGATGAAGTCCAGAAAAGAGAAGTGGTTCTCCAATATATACCTCCACAGATGAGCAAATAAGAAGATATTTTGGTAAAGCCTATGTCCAAGATGAAAGAGTTTGTGTACTCAAGTTGGAGCTCGTGGAGATGACTTCCATATTGAAAAAGGAAGAGATGACTCTCAGGTTGGGAGGGAGCACTGATGTGTTATTGATTTATGGACAGTCATTTTTCAGTTCAAAAAATGGTCCAGGATGAGTTGTTCCTTTCCAGTTCGGAAAGTGGTTTGAGATTTCTGACGGACAGGCATTTTCCAGTTCTAAAAATGGTCCAGATCGAATGGTCATTTTCGTAATGAAAATGGTTTGATGGATTTATGATGTACCATAGACAGTGATTTCCCATTGTGGTTAACATGGGGAATGGTCTAGGACAATCTCTCTTCTTGATGGTTAATCAAGAATACTGGTCTGCCTCACTGGACAGTCATTCTTTCGAGGATCACAATTGTGAGAAGACTCGAAGAATGTTCTATTTTGGAGGTTGGTGTAGGATAATAATTTCCCTTGGAAATGATCTAGACAATCATTCCTTAGGGAAGATTCATTCTCTCGAGGTTTCACTTTGTTTAGTTCCAAAGGAATGGCCCAGGGTGGGGAATTGTCCAGGTTCAGCAATCAGGGACAGACATTCCTTAGGGCAGAATCATTCTCTCCAGGTTACACTTTGTTTAGTGTTGGAGGAATGGCCTAGGGTGGGGAATGGTCCAGGCTTAGAAATCAGGGCATTTATTCTTCCTTGCTTGAGAAGAATAGTCTATATAGCTCCTCATTTATGTTTGACTTTCTGAGGGTAGATGCTCTTCCAGATCTCACAAATGTGAGTGGAAGAATGGCCCATATGATTCAGTTTATATCATAACAATGTTTTATGTGCACGTTGATATCAGATGATTTTTATGGAGACTGTATGTATTTGGACAGTAGATGCATGCTACTGTGGTGGATGTGTTTCACCGATTATTATTATATGTCATTGATCAAGTATCTATGTGATACTTGGTGTGGTAGTGTACCATTGGATTGTGGTTGTGTACTACTATGGATAGACACATTTGTGTTCTATTGAATGATATTGTTCTGATTCCCTTGAATATTGTCAGTAGTGTTGGATATTATTATCAGTTAGATGGATGATCAATGGACAGAGATTTCCTAGATAGGAAAATGGTCCAGGACATTTATTCTTCTAGGACATATGTCTGGATTAGAATAATGGATCTTGTGTCACTCCGTGGAGGAAATATATTTAAACATAGGTTTAGAAATTAGCTAGAATTAATTGCACGTGGTCTTTCCTCCAAATGCATACATTAAAATCTCTAAGTGACAAGATGTTAAATGAATTCAAAAACACGTACCAACAAATTAACACAGAGATAATTGGAGATCTCAATTAAAATGTATCAAAATTACACTGGTTCTTTCGATCACTCAGAACTTAAACATACAACACACAAATCCCTTTACACAGTTCTTTGTCACACCCTATCTATCCCACCTTCATCTATTCTCCTTCTAAACTATGTTCTCCCCCTCTGTCTAACCTTTATCACACATACTTCCATTACATAAAAATGAGAGCTAGATCTCTCGGAAACTCTAACAAATTCCTAAAAATCCTCTATGGATTTCTATCAATCACGTAACTTAGTATTTTTGATCTATTAAATAGGAAAACACTCACACCTTTCAAACCATAAAATAGTCGATACCTTCTAAAGATATCATTCTAACTATTACAAATAAATGAAAAATTAGGGAACCAACTCCTTGATAAATGGTTATTGACTCATGTGGTCAATTCTCAATTTTACTGTCAGATGCTCCTGCATCAATATTGAAATCATCACCAATGTGTAAGTAGGTATGAACTGCATCATTGATTTCAAATGAATACAATGCAACAATATGTTACATTGTTGTATTTTTCCACATTGCCTGTATGAAAATGCAACTTTTTTCTTTTTTTTACAACATGTATTCATCAAAAAATCAAATATTTTTTTATAATAAAATTGATTGTTATATTTTAATTATTATGTTTGAATATAATCATTGCATTAATTGTTTTGTATCAATTACACAAATATACCAACTGACTACACTTTTATTTATTGTAACAATGTAAATCATCCATATATTGAATCAACAACGTAAAATTTTATGACATTGGACAATGGAATAAAATAATGAATTTATTTTATTATATATGAATAAGAGACCATTCATTGTACAAAATGGGAAAACATAAAGCTCTGTGATAGTTAAAATGTTGATAAATAATTGTTACAATTATTGGTAACATGTCACCATCCAATTGGGACAATATGTCCACATTAAAAAGCATGTCCTATTTATCTAGAAAACCATTCCAAAATATACAACTTGTAACATTCAATTTTGATGATCATCATTCATCACTCAAACTACTATCATTGCTTGAGTTGCTTGCATGTCTCAATTTTTCATTAGTTACATGGGATATTGTAGTTGGGTTATTAGAATGTTTTGTTGATTGGATTGAGTTCGACATTGCACCCCTTCATGTTCCATTTACAAACATAGAAATAAAGTGTAATTGAGTATATCTACATTTGTAGTATAATATACATGATGTTAGCAATCTACAACATTTACCAACCATGACTGGTGCCTAGGCTAAGACCAAACCCAAATATGTGTTCCTTTATTCTACTCATGGTTTGCAACTATCCCTGATCTCCATAGGGTTCACACCCAATTCATTGGGCTTGTTGACAAAAGAACACCTTTGAAAATGAAAAAATAACCATGCATTACCAAGTGGTAACAATGATTATGCACATCATGGTTAGTTCATGGTACTATGCTCCCTAAGGTATTCACCTATCAATATATCATACATTAATGTGCCAAAAAATATGATGAATTTTGGTCTTCCAAGTAGGTAAGAATGATATTGACATTAATGGTTCATCCTTTAATATAATATTATCCTTTGCTTCTATTGAGATGAGATGAATGGACCAATGATTCTACTAAGATTTTATTGTCTTACGTTAGATGTATTCACGAATGCACATAGAAAATTGATTAAAAATGACAATATTATAAGTGATTGAAATGCACTTGACATTTGATTTTTGCAGGAAATAAAAACAAAGGACAAATGTGACGAAGAGTTCTCTCACAAGTATCCAAGGTAATTATATTTATTTCTTATTCATTTTTCTATGTGGTCCTTATCTCACAATTCTACATTTTTTTCCTTTGAAAATGACTCATACCAACACTCCAAAATAGTGTTGCATGTGGTCTCGACTTCGACCCTGAAAATGGTGACGATTTATTGTTGTACTAGTTGAATAATGTTGATGAATCGTCACTATTGTTGGGATATGACAACTATGAATTGTCACCATTGTCAGGGTTGAAGTTGATACCACATGCAACACTACTATGCATCACTAGCAATGTTTTGTAGAGAGTAGAATTGAAGAGCTATGGGATGCATATCACAGAGTAAAATATTGCCTTAACATTGATAAATTGATGTCTATATGTTGATTTGACTTCCTTAATGTAGATTTGTCTACTTTCTTTAATGTTGATAATTTGATGTATATATGTCAACTTGATTGCATTAACATTGAAACTATAATCCCAAGATTCATTTCCCATCAATATGAATTGTATACTTCCAAATCGTTAGTTTAACAACCTCAAAGACGTCATTAAATTGATGTTTAGGGGAGAGACGAATATGACAAACCTTTCAACATACCAACATGTTGAAATGTAGATATATCGATGTTCTTGACTATGGGTGTTGATATAGTGATATTTACAAAATGACAAGTTTGAGTAAATAAAATTAGGATTATTTTCTTAAAAGCCTTGATTTTGACCTATAGACATCAAAACAACATTGTATAAATGTCATTCTATGACCCCAAATCTAGAAGTGTGACTATACACAACTCATATGTCTACATTCAGTTGGGTCAATCAATACCTTTGAACACACACAGAAGCTCGGTGGGTTAACTCAATCAATTCAAATGGAATTTTTCAAGGTGGAGTTCATCGTGAGATCTTTGGTTCTAGTCTTGTCAAAATTCGAGTCTAGCTAAGACTCACTAGGTTACCCATTGCTATTATGGTTTGTAGTTGTGTCACCCTCCACCCATATATTTTGGGAAGAAGGGGGATCCTACAAAGGCTTCCTTGGAAAATTATATGGTTTGTAGGTCAAAATTCGAGTCTAGCTAAGTCTCACTAGGTTACCCATTGCTATTATGGTTTGTAGTTGTGTCACCCTCCACCCATATATTTTGGGAAGAAGGGGGATCCTACAAAGGCTTCCTTGGAAAATTATATGGTTTGTAGGTC
>ML796930.1:208734-223013 GCA_009831015.1 Picea engelmannii | reverse complement strand
CATCTTGTACTTGAACATTTAAGTGGGGTAAAAGGAGGTTGCCCCCTCGAAGAGGCTTATTATCTGAAATTATCTCTTTTTCAAGGCGTTGAGTACTTTTCCTGAGGTTTTTCTATGATATATTGATGTTTGGTTCTTAACATGATCTATGTGGACAGTTTTTCCAAGAAGAAATAAAATACCAATCAGCATAAGTAGGGCTGATATAAAAACCCCAAAGACAAAATTAGAGGTTGAAAGAAAACCCCCAATCAGCCCAAACAAAAGCTATCCAAAATGTATTTGAATGCTACAACAAATTAGGTGGAAAACTTAGGGTTGTCTCATCAATCCCTACAACTAAAATATGGTAGAAAATGGCAACATACAAGAGACACCAGCGACAGCAGGAAGAGACACCAACGACAACCTAAAGAGGAGCCAAGGGAAACCTAGGAGGCAGCGATAGCCTAGAGAAGAGATAGGAGGGGGCTACGACACTTTAACTAGTAAGAGACAGGGTGCACCACCTTATCACAGCAAGAGGAGACCAAAACACCAGCAAGAAGGATCCCATCCAGCAAGAGGGATAAAATCCAAGGAGTTCACACCTCAAAACAACAAGAGAAGATACTCCAAGGAGGTCGTACCTCAAAACAACAAGAGAAGATGCTCCAAGGAGGCCGCACAAAAAAGACCAAACTGAAAAAGAGTAGCCGCAACAAAATTCATACCAACGGAAGTGAGTGTGGAGGAATGAATGAGAGAGTAAGGGGTGAGGTTCTTTTTAGTTTAGGAAGGGGTTTAGGGTTAAATAAATTAACCCTATGTTTTAGGGTTAATTAAAACCCAATTAAAATAATAATAATAATAATAATTTAATTAATAAAAAAATTAATTAGAAAGTCAACAAGTCAAAGTGAATAGAAAAGACCAACACCACAATAGACATTAAGAAGGGTGTGGCACAAGAAAGGGGAGGCAACCAGATAAAGTCAAAGGGGTCTTCTTCAATGGCAAGATGTCCACATAAGTCTCATGATAACTTATAATCTTTTATCATCCCAGCATAAGAGGAATGTCACTGATGTGATCATTTCACTCTTCTTAACTACTCATAGGTCTCATGGACCATCCTAGGAGAGAAGAATATCAAAAATCATATCGTCTTGGAATTTAACCAGGAACCACCTGGTCCTAGACCAGGATAACCCAGAACACATCTGGGGGCCCTAGATCACCACTAGGGTCTTATCCACCAAGGTACACAACCAACGATCAATCCAAGAACCGAGCTCCCTGGAAGACATTCGGGGGCCCTAGAACAAATCTAGGGAATTACGTAATCAAAATGTTTGTTCCTTGACCAAGAACCCCAACAATACACTGGGGGCCCTCACTAGGGTATATTTCCATGGCTCTAATTGCTTGGTCCCAAACCAAGAACCCCAAGAATGCACTAGGGGCCCTAGATCTTAGCTAGGGTCTTATGCCATCCTCCCGGAGAATGTCTCTTGCAGATGCTTAAATTTAACACTCCCTCTCAGTAAGAGAGGAATTCTCAGAAACACCAAGCTTGTCTCGAAAGTACAAAAACTTTATCAACGACAGAGGCTTGGTTAAAATATCTGCAGTTTGTTCCGTCGTCGGAACATACTGAATACTGAGAATGTTCTTTTGCACCATGTCCCGAACATATTGATATCTCATCTCATTGTGTTTTGATTTTTCATGAAACACAGGATTCTCAGAGATCTTTATACAGTTTTGGTTATCGCTGTGAATTATTGTGGGTTCCAGCTCAGCACTGAAAAAAATCTGAGAGTATCTTTTTGAGCCACACTGCTTCTCTACTGGCAACACTTGCAACAATATATTCTACCTCTACATTTCTCTGGGCTATGGATCCATGTTTCCTTTTGGACCAGGAGATCATGGTTGAACCCAAAATGAAACAATATCCGGAAGTACTCTTCCGGTACACTGTATTTCCCATCCAATATGAATATGTATATCCATGAAGCATTACACCTCCACTGGAAGTGTATCTGATCCCATAGACTATAGTCCCTCAGACATATCTAAGAATATGCTTAACAACAACCAGATGAATATATTTTGTTTCACACATGAACTAGTTGAGGGCATTCACTACGTAACAAATGTCTGGTCTGGTATGTACTAGATACATCAAGGACCCAATAATATGACGATATATGGTTGGGTCGTATGGATCTGAACCTATAGATTGATCATGTAAATTCTTCAGGTTGGAAATCATAGGTGTGGTCATGGACTTACAGTCCAGCATCCCAAATATGTGAAGCACATCAACGGCATACCTTCTTTGTGAGAGGAAGATATCACCAGGTTTCTACCACACCTCTAAGACAAGAAAGTAATGCATAAGACCCAAGTGCTTCATTTCAAATTCTGTTGATAACTCCCTCTTAGTATGAGCTATTAGATGTTCCTCTCCAGTAACGAACAAGTCATCCACATATAAAACGAATATAACAGGATGATTCTTCACAATCTTTATATAAATATTAGGATCTTCTATACTCTTGGAGAATCCAAGACTCTGAAGAAAACTATTAATTCTTCCATACCAATATATTAGAGATTGTTTCAATCCATACGAGTCTTTATTGAGTTTGCATACAAGGGATTCTTTCCCATGGATCAAGAAACCCTCAGGCTGCTCGATGTAAACCTCTTTCTCAACTTCACCATAAAGAAAGGAAGTCTTAACATCCATTTGGTGAAGTTTCCAATAAAAAACTAAAGCAAGAGAGATGATGATTCTGATAGAGGTATACCTGGAAATAAAAGAAAATATCTTGTCATAATCAATTCCTTGTTTCTGAGAGAAGTCACGAGCCACAAATCTAGCTTTGAATTTTTCCAAACTGTCATTTGTTGCATGCTTTATTTTGTAAATCCATTTAGAGGTTACTATTGATTTTCCTTGAGATCTTGGGACCACTTCCCATACATCATTCTTCAATATTGATTCATACTCTTCTATCATGGAATCCTTCCACACTTTATGTTTGGAAGCCTCTTCAAAAAAGGAAGGTTTTGAGTCAGTCACAAGATTCAGCTGAGCTATCAGACCCGAGTATTTATATGGTTTCTTGCTTTCTATGAAGGTACTTTTAGGTGCTGCATGTTTTTCTGATTCCTTTAAAATTTCACGACATCAAGTTGGATTCCTTTTTACAGGAGGTTTCTCTAAGGGAAACTCAACAAAATCCCTTACGGGATCCACTAAAGGCTCTCTGGCCTCCTCCCTCTTCTCATCTGGAAGTGGTGAATCTGGTGGTTTTGGATATGGAGCTTCTTTCTCCTTTGTATCACATGGAATTTCTCTGGAACAACGAAAGGTTGCTTCCTCATGGAAGGTCACATCTCTACTGACCTCAATGAAATTTTTCCCTGGTACATAGATTCTATATGCTTTTGAGGTCTCATTGTATCCCACAAAAGTGTCTTTATTTCCAGAGGGCTCTAACTTAGTCCTTTTTTCTTTTGGTACATTAATGTATACAGGACTACCAAAGATTCTCAAATTGTCAATTGAAGGCTTCTTACCGGTGAAGGATTTCTCTGGATTTTTCTCTTCTAGGGATTTATGAGGACACATATTCTGAATATAGACTATAGTGCTTGCAGATTCATCCCAAAGAGACAATGGAAGATTTCGATCATACATCGTGGCTTTGGTTGCTTCACAAATTTTCATGTTCTTTCTTTCTGCAACCCCATTTTGTTGAGGATTATAAGCAATAGTCAACTCTCTTAATCACATAAGTTCGGCAGAGATCATCATACTTGTTGGAGTCAAATTCTTTTCCATTGTTTGTTCTGAAAATACAAATGTGTCTACATGTCTGATTCTCAACAATTTTCTTAAAATCCTAAAATTTATTGAAAGATTCATATTTAGTTTTCAAAAAATAAATCCAAGTTTTATGAGAACAATCATCAATAAAAATGATATAATAAAGACAACCATTCATTGATGGAGCAGTCATAGGTCCACAAAGATCATAATGAATAAGATCTAATATACCATTAGTTTTTCTATTACTATGAGGGTAAGCTTTCTTTGTATTTTTACCAAGAGCACAACCTCTACAAATACTATCATGCTCAAAAGAAAAAACTGGCATACATGTTACCATCTTTTGCAAACCTTGGAGATCATTATAGTTGAGATGTCCAAACCTTATGTGACAAAGTTCGTAGGGTTTGATCATCTCATGAGTTGATGCTTTAATAACTTGAAAAATGACTTTGTAAAGTCCACCCTCTTGAGATCTAATTTTCATGGTTGAGCTCATACTTCCATTTGAGGGCCACATAAGAGCCTTTCCTTTGGAGAAGGCTACTGAGTACCCTTTGCTTTCTAGAATTGCAACTGAGATGAAAAAATTATTTAATCCAAGAACATAAAGAATTTCTTCAATATGAAATGCATTACCTGTCTGAAGCTGAAAAGATGTTGATCCAAATCCTTGGATGTCATAGGTGCCATCATCACCCAATTCTACTTTCGCATTGAACTTCTTACCTTGATAGTTCACAAGGTTTTGTTTGAATATTGTCATGTGTTTGGAGGCCCCGTTGTCCACTAACCAAACTTCTTCTGACTTGGTGACAGTATCGGAGAGGGATGAAAAAAGATAATTGTCTATGTGTTTTTCTTGTTCCTTAGTAGCAGCTCTAGTTCTTCTTATTTGAGTCTCTTCTTCCTCAGTTGCAACTGAATCATGGAACATGCCTCACTGCTTCTGTTGTGAAGGAGGGTTCCTATAGTGTTTTTCATAATGACCTAGCCTCTTACAGTTAAAGCATCTTATTTTATATAACTAAGAGTGAAAGTGAGAGTGCTTACCTTGGGGTTTCTTATCTTTGCCTTTGTGATGAGGAAACTTATTCCATCTCTTGGCTTTGACTGAAAGAGCATGGTCTCTCACCATTGAGGGTCTATTCCTGCTTTTAAATCTACCCTCTTCTTCTAGGCAATCATGCCATAATCTCTCGAAGTTGGGTTGAACTTATCTTCCATTGACTGATGAGAAAAATGTCTCCCATGACTCAGGAAGACCATCTACAGTTTTTTGTACAAGGTCATCATCATCCACTGCAACTCCAATTATTGTAATTTGATCTCTTGTTTGAGCAATTTTGGAAAAGAAAGCAGAGATAGATTCATCAATTACCATATTTAATGTACGTAGTTGTTTCTTCAATGTCCTCTTCTGAGTTGGGGCCTTCTTTTCATATAGATTTTCTAGGGCATCAAAGCATTCCTTATTTTTCCTTAGATGAGAAATAAGAGGCATCATGTTGTCCTTAACTGAATCAAAGATGACCCTCTTGGTTTTGTCTTGCCTCTTCTTATATGTTCCCCTTCCTATATTTTAAGTAGGCTCTTCTATCACCCCGGTAACCAGCTCATCCAAGTCACATTCTTCTACGATATTAAACACCCTAGCATTCGAAGCATTGAAATTTGAAGCCCCTTCAAGCATATCTTCTACTTTGACTGAAGATGAAGCCATATTGAAAACAAGATCTGATATAAAACAAGCTTAATGTTGATTTGCAAAACAAACCCTTAGATGTGGATCTACGCAGGCTCAAAAGTCTACCACAATTGAGCTCTTTTCATGCCCTAAGCTCTGATTCCATGTTAGAATTTAAGGGAAAACTAGAACAGTAATATTCTTTTAAATTTATTCACTACAGTAGATATAGATCAGCAATCAAAACAAAAAATTTTAAGTAGATCAATCACAGAAATAATGCAATGGATCTGAACATGTAGAAAACAGTTATAAACTAAATATGAACATGAACATATATGATCATTAGCAATACAAAAAAAAATTATGAACATTAACTTAAACAAAGAACAGATCTGATAATTAGCAAAACAAAAACTGAACATTACCTTGGTCAAAACAAAGAACAAATTTACCTTAGATGCTTGCTCATGTCCTCTTTTCTGTATGCTCAAAAAAAACTATAATGGTCATGGATCAAACCCTCAAGGGTAGATCTCATCATGATCTATGTGGACAATTTTTCCAAGAAGAACTCAAATACTAATCAGCATAAGTAGGGTTGATATAAAAACCCCAAAGACAAAATTAGAGGCTGAAAGAAAACCCCTAATCATCCCAAACAAAATCTATCCAAAATGTACTAGAATGCTACAACAAATTAGTTGGAAAACTTAGGGTTGTCTCATCAAGCACTACAACTAAAATCTGGTAGACAGTGGCAACATACAAGAGACACTAGTGGCAGTAGGAAGAGACACCAGCGATAGCCTAATGAGGAGCCAAGAGCATCCTAGGAGGCAGCGATAGCCTAAGAGGAACCAACAACAACCTAGAGAAGAGGTAGGAGGAGGATGTGACACCTTAACTAGCAAGAGAGAGGGTCGCACCACCTTATCACAGCAAGAGGATACCAAAACACCAGCAAGAGGGAGAAAACCCAAGGAGGCCACACCTCAAAATAGCAAGAGAAGATACTCCAAGGAGGCCGCACAAAAAAAGACCAAACTGAAAAGAGTAGTCGCAGCAAAATTCAGACCAAGGGAAGTGAGTGTGGAGGAACGAATGAGAGAGTGAGGGGTGGGGTTATTTTTAGTTTAGGAAGGGGTTTAGGGTTAAATAAATTAACCCTACCTCTTATGGTTAATTAAAACCCAATTAAAAACAAAATAAAAATAATTAATATTTTAATTAATAAAATTATTAATTAGAAAATCAACAAGTCAAGGTGACTAGAAAAGACCAACACCACAATATACATTAAGAAGGACATGGCCCAAGCAAGGGGAGGCAAAAAGACACTCAAAGGGTTCTTCTTCAATGGAAATATGTCCAAATAAGTCTCATGATAACTTATAAGCTTTTATCACCCAACATAAGAGGAATGTCACTGATGTGATCATGTCCTTCTTCTTAATTGATCCTAGGTCTCATGGACCATCCCGGGAGAGAAGAAGATAACACATCATCTCATCTTGGAATTTAACCAAGAACCACCTGGTCCTAGACCCGGATACCCTAGAACACATCTGGGGGCCCTAGATCACCACTAGGGTCTTATCCACCAAGGTAGACAACCAAGGATCAATCCAAGCACTAAGCAAGGATTCTCTGGAACACATCCATGGGCCCTAGAACACATCTAGGGACTTACATCATCAAATTTCTTGGTCTTTAACCAAGAACCCCAATAATACAATGGGGGACCTCACTAGGGTCTTTTTCCATGGCTCTAACTTCTTGGTCCCATACCAAGAACCCCAGGAGTACACTGGGGGGCCTAGATCTTAGCTAGGTTCTTATGCCATCCTCCCAGAGAATGGATCTTGCAACTGCTTAAATTTAACTAGGCCAAACCACGACAGAGTGGCGGTGGGAAAGAAAGAGACATGAGAACAATGAGATGCTTTGCTTGTGGAGAGATGGGTCACTATGCAGAACAGTGTCCCAAGACGAAGAAGAAGAAAAAGCAGGATGATACTGCAGCGACCACATAGGAGGTTGAGCTCACTATTCAGTATGCGAGGGAGTGTGTGTTAGTCATTTTTTATCAGTTGTCACACCATCTAGCGTCAGGTAGGAAGACAAAGTTGAGGAGGACCAATTGACTTAGAGTAGTGATTCAAAGGGAGCTCAGACTCATTTTTTGTGGACACCATCTTCAGGGGTGACTAGTCCACCCGGGATAGCTTTCATTTCAGAGTTACCGAGACAGAGGGTTGGTCTAGGGGATTCAGAGCATCAGAGATTGATGAGGAGGATCAGGGCACCACAAAGTCTTGAGCCTCACTTGGATATGGAGACGCACAAATCATATTAAGGTTCCACTTTAGGTGGAAGTCACTTGGTGAGAGGCCAAGTTGAGGATCTTGGTGAGATGCCAAGAGAGTGACTCTTGGTGAGACTCCAAGAGAGGGGAAGACTCTTGGTGAGATTCCAAGAGTAGTGATTGTTGGCGAGATGCCAGGAGGTAGAAATCCTTGGCGGGAGACCAAGGTTGAGATCTTTGGTATGATACCAAGATCTAGGTGATCTTGGATAGGTGGAGATGCACTTCCATTTATAAATCACGCAGGTTGAGCAGATCTATGTCAGAGACTAATTTTTATGATCACAATACAACCATACTCACCGAGTATTTTCCAGTAGGAAACCATGTCCACTATAAGGATAAGATTGGTGGTGAAGGGCACTTTCCTCGGTAAGAGGGAGTGTTGAGATTTTGGTAACTTGGAAAGTGGCCCCCTTATGTTTGTGAGTCTCTAAACACAAAGGGGGAGACTATTACCCTCATTACTTTACTTTATGTTCTAATTTCACTTTGACTTAGGAGTTTAAGTCAAAAGTGAAATATGTCACTTAAGTCATTAAAGTGACATCTAATTCACTTTGTGGTGAGTTAAAGGACGTGAGGCAAACTAAGGAAAGTGGGTTTCCTAAGTGATATTTTTGGATTAAATCTCACCCATGGATTAGACATGGCTATATTGGATCTAGGCCATTGATCTTTTAGGGTTTGGCCAAAGAGAGGCTAAAGGAGGGAATAGGGAAAAGAAAAGATTGATTCTTCACTTGAGAGGAGAGAAGGAGGAGAGCTCTTGGGCGCATATATTGAGGAGGAGAAGGCGCATGAGGTCAATGGTTTGGGAGGAGCCAAAGCTTGGGTCTAGTTCACCATGGAGTGTCTACCATGGAGTATGGGATACTTCTTGCTTGAGGGCGCATACATCTAGAGAGGGGCGCAAGTGCTTGTGGAGGGATGCATTCTTGGGAGAAGAGGTGCATCAAGCAAAGGAAGGGTGCTCCTTCAGGAGTTTTCTTTCTTGTTGAGGAGAGGCGCACTTTATGGGAGATGGAGGGCGCACTCTATTGTTGAGTTTTTGCTTGAGGAGGGGCACACTTGAGCTAAGTGTGCACCATCACTTTGGAGGGAGGCACTCTTGAGAGGAGGGAGCTTCAACAAGGGCAAGGAAAAAGCAAGCAAGAGGTTAAAGGAACAAGCAAAGGCAAGGTCAAGGCAAAGGCATGAGGGAAGAGGACCAAAGGCTAGCAAAGCAAGAGGGGCGCACCAAGGCAAAGGGCGCCTTGCTTCAAGAAGCTAGCAGGGACATCTTCAAGGGACTTCAAAGATTCCGAGAAGGTTGTTATTGTACCAGGTTCACTTGTATATGTTTTTCGTGTTGTACTTTTTTTTTTGAGGCCTTCTATATACATCTACTCCAAACTGATTTTTCCCATGGGGGGTTTTTTCCAGGGTCATGTTGACAAAAAACTTATGTGTCAATTTCATGCATGCTTAGAAGTGTAGATCAGCATTTAGAGTTGTAAATATTGAAAAGAGTGTTATGTGTTTTGAGTATTATTGTATGTGCTAATCATTGGTATGAAAACACTTGCAAGGGCACCTCAAAAGGACACTTAACCACAAAAATTATCAGCAGAAAGTTACTAAACAATTTGATGTCCTAAAAGGCAGCAAAGGACAGTTTTGGAAGTTCAAACTTAGAGCTAAAATCTTATCAAAGACAGATCAGTTTTAACATCCTGATAGTACCTTGTTTCTCTTTAGTTATCAACTGTAAATTTGTGAAAAAACATAGATTATGAAGACAAAAGTAAAAGTAACTGTAAATTTGTGGGAAAACAGAGATTATGAAGACAAAAGTAAGAGGAAATAAGGAGTCGATGTTATAGAAATGGTAATATCTTACTTGAAGCTACAAATGATCATTTAAGAGATTATTTTTTCAAGCCGGTTTGTTGTTCTGTTGTGAGGCAAAAATTGCAGTACTAGATGAAAATCAGATTTATTATTTTTTTAATGTCATGTCAAAGTCATGTTTAGTTCACAACAGCATTAATTTTTGAATGAAGTCTATATCTGAGGTTTTGGTATTGAACACATGTGATTTTATGATATGATTACAGAGGATGGGAAAGGATTTGGCTGGCAAGACTTGCAAGGAGCAAATAGGTTTGAATAGAAGTAATTTTTGAAAGTATGATGAAACGTTTGGTTCATGATTTAATTTCAGACAGAAAATTATTGTTTTGATCATGTTATCTTGAATTTTTCTTAGAAAATAAAGTTGAAACTCAGAAAGAGGAAATTTTTTAAAAACCTGGTAAGAGGATTGAACCTTAGACCACATTCTAAGAGAGCACAATGTCACAGTGAAAACGAAATTAGAAATGGAGTCTGGGAAAAAAGTCGTATTCCTTTTGATAATAATATGTCTTCAAGAAAATAAGGAAATTTCCTTAAGAGAGTTTATCTTTGTCTTTAAAATTTAGTAGTGGTATCCTAACCCATGGTTTTAGAGAGTTTGACTGGTATAGTTTTGGATTAGGTAGAAGTTTCGTGTTTAGTTTAAATTTTGTATCAAATGTATGTTGTGATTTTTTATTTTTTATTATATTCACAATATAAAAAAATGGATAAAATAAAAATGTTTTTTTCAAATAATTTGAATTAGTATTTTTTATCATTAAGTAATAATGATGAGATATTGTGTAAATTATATGAAGTCTCATGCTATATAATAATTGGTAGTTTTTTTAAGCTTTATAAAATAAGATTATTTTTTTCATTTTAATTTTTTTCATGATTTTAATTAGTTTTATGCACATAATTAATGTTTTGTAATTTTTACTTAAATTGATTTTATTAATATGATTTATATTTTCATTTTAAATTAATATATCCATTAAATATTAATAATTAGAAATTATTGTGTACTTTTAAAGGAAAATAAATATGATAGTATAAAATATAATGAAAAAATATCTTCATAAAAATGTAGATTAGGTTTTATAAGATTAACTTGAGATACAAAAGAAATCATTTAGCAGTTTATTCTTCTATAAAAATAAATATTAATTTAATCTATTAATTATTTAGACCTAATGCATTTTTAGAGATTTAAATTGTATGGATATGCTTTCTAATAAAACTAACAATGTGCATGGTGGATAGTTTAATATACAAACTGTTCATGTATTCAAAGTTTAATCCTTTTCTCTTTGTTAAATATTGATTTCAATTGTATATTAAATTTTAAATTTTATGGATATGCTTTCTAATAAAACCAACAATGTGCATGGTAGATAGTTTAAGATACAAATTGTTCATGTATTCAAAGTTTAATTCTTTTATCTTTGCTAAATATTGATTTCAATTGTATATTAAATTTGTTTTACATTAAAAAAAAATCCTCAAATTTTATTTTTTTTTGTCAATATCAATTTCAACTATTGTGTTAAATATCTTTGGCATTGTAAAAAAATCTCAAAAAAAAACTTTATATATTTATGAGGGGGGGATTTTAGGCTTCTAACATTGACTGATAATTCAATTATATCTAATAAATCATATACTTTTAGATTAACAAATAAAATAAGTGTCTAAACTTTAAGGTATTGTAAAAAATCTCTCAAAACTTTATATGTGTGTGAGAGAGAGAGACGGGGATTTTAAGCTTCTAACAATGTAAAATTTAAAAAAACAATATCATCTATATTATAATAACATTGACTGATAATTCAATTATATATAAGAAATCATATACTTTTAGAATAAAAAATAAAATAAATGTGTAAACTTCCCAATATCAATAAACTATATAGTAGTTACAACTTTGGTTTTTACAATAAACTATGTGGAAGACCTTTTATTAATAAAGCATCCTAACTTAATAAGTATGACATAGGTCAATACTTTCTTTAAGTATGACATAGGTTAATACTTTCTTTATTGTAGCTCAAATATTTATCTTTGTTAAATTTATAGCAGTTAGTATCTTCCCTTAGATATGTCCATAAAAAATAATTCAAGGGACTACCTCGAAATTATATAAGTCTCTAAATTATGCATTGTTAAATTTAAAAGAACTTGGTATTCATGATTGCCACCTCGAAAGTAAATTTGTATCTTTTTTACCATGTTAATTATTTGAAATATACAAAAATGCAATATTTTCTCTGTGCCCATCCAATTTTTTAATACTTGGATTGAGACTTGAATCCAAAAATGATTTGGGATTGTCCATTTCTAAAGTTGCATGAATATACATTGCTTAGTGCAAAGCATGCAATGGTTGATCAAGATGTGAAAAGTATATTACAATCCACTGCACTATTTACTTTAAAAGGAAAATAAGCTTATTTTTGCATGAAATTGGTTAAAAATATATTATCCATGCAAAGTCAAATATTTATACATTATATGAGGGTGGGGGGTGGTGCAATATTCAAGTAAATGTAATAACATTTACTCTAATATCGCAGCACCCCTTCCCTCCCCACCCTTGTGGGGGGTGGGGAAATATTAGAGTAAATGTAATAACATTTACTCTAATATTGTGCCACCCCCCATCCTCATATATATGAGGATGGGGTATAGGGAAATATTAGAGTAAATGTAATATTAGAGTAAATGTAATATTAGAGTAAATGTAATAACATTTACTCTAATATTTCCCCATCCCCGACTCTCATATATGAGGGTGGGGGGTGGCGCAATATTAGAGTAAATGTTATTACATTTAATCTAATATTGCCCCACTCCCCAACCTCATATTAGAGGGTAGGAGTTGGGGCAATATTAGAGTAAATGTTAATCTGAGGGTGGGGGCAGGGGCAATATTAGAGTAAATGTCAATACATTTTCTCTAATATTTCTCGACCCCCCACCCTCTCATATAACATTTACTCTAATATTGCTCCACCCCCCAACCTCATATTAGAGGGTGGAGGTTGGGGCAATATTAGAGTAAATGTTAATATGAGGGGGGGGCAATATTAGAGTAAATTTTATTACATTTACTCTAATATTTCCCCACCCCCCATGAGGTGAGGGTGGGGGGTTGGAAAATATTAGAGTACATGTTATTACATTTACTCTAATATTCCCCCACCCACCGCCCATGAGGTGAGGGTGGGGGTGGGGAAATATTAGAGTAAATGTTATCACATTTACTCTAATATTGCCCCATCCCCCACCCTCATATATGACATGAGGGTGGGGGGTGGGGCAATATTACAATAAATGTTAATGTTATTACATTTACTCTAATATTTCCTCACCCCCCACCCTCATATAATAACATTTACTCTAATATTGCCCCATCCCCAACCCTGATATATGAGGGTGGGGGGTGGGGCAATATTAGAGTAAATGTACACCCCCCACCCTCATGGGGGGTGTAAATGTAATAACATTTACTCTAATATTTTCCCACCCCCCATGAAAGGGGTGGGGCAATATTAGAGTAAATGTACACCCCCCACCCTCATGGGGGGTGTAAATGTAATAACATTTACTCTAATATTTCCCCACCCCCCATGAAGGTGAGGGGTGGGGAAATATTAGAGTAAATGTTATTGGTGGGCAATATTAGATTAAATGTGAACCCCCCACCATAATGGAGGGTGTAAATGAAATACAATTTACTCTAATATTGTCTCACCCCCACACGCCCCCACCCTCAACATTTACTCTAATATTGCCCCACCGCCCCACCCTCATATATGGGGGTGGGACAATATTAGAGTAAATGTAATAGGGTGGGGCAATATTAGAGTAAATAGTATTACATTTACTCTAATATTTTTCCACCCTCATATATGAGGGTAGGGAGTGGAATAACATTTACTTTAATATATGAGGGTGGGGGATGCGGAAATATTAGAGTAAATGTTATTACATTTACTCTATTATTGACCCACCCTTCGCCCTCAAATGAAGCTGGGGGTGCGGCAATATTAGAGTAAATGTAATAACATTTACTCTCATATTGTCACACCCCTCACCCTCATATATGAGGGTGGAAACATTTACTCTAATATTGCCCCATCCACCACCCTCATGTGAGGGTGGGGGGTGGGGCAATATTAGATTAAATGTAATAACATTTACTCTAATATTGCCCCATCCACCACCCTCGTGTGAGGGTGGGGGGTCGGGCAATATTAGATTAAATGTAATAACATTTACTCTAATATTACCGCACCCCCCACGCTCATATATGAGGGAGGGTGGGGAAATATTAGATTAAATGTAATAACATTTACTCTAATATTACCGCACCCCCCACCCTCATATATGAGAGTGGGGGATGGGGAAATATTAGAGTAAATGTTATATGAGGATGGGGGGTGCGGAAATATTAGAGTCAATGTTATTACATTTACTCTAATATTTCCCCACCGCAACCCCCCCCCCCC
>ML796930.1:118914-167712 GCA_009831015.1 Picea engelmannii | reverse complement strand
TCAGTGTCGGGTCTCTTATAGAAAATCCACCTCTATCATAGGGTGCTTGAATTGTGTTCCAATTAACTAAGTGGTATTTTTCACTGTTAGCCTTGCCCCCATGCCACATAAATCTCTTGATATCTTTTCCTATAACTTGCATAACATCCACTGGTGCCATGAGAGCTGAGTATAGATAGATGGGAAGGGTTGACAACACTGACTTGATGAGACTATTTGGCCCAACAGATTGTACCATTGTGCCCCCCATCTAGTCATTTTATTTTTGACCTTTTGAACAATTGACATCTAATCTATTGTATTCCAATATATTTGAAGGTCTTCCAGTGAGAGTGTAGAGAAAAATCGAACGCTCTTGTGATTTATTGCCATGTTGGAAGTGCGACATTTCATCCATATATACTGCTCTTGGCCTTGTTTACTTCCTCCCCAAAAGCATCAAGATAATTGTCAAGAATTTGCTTGAATCTTTGACAAGGTATCATCTGTAAATTGTGAATGATTAATTATTTTGACTCTTCTTACAATTTTGATTCTCGAAAGGTTCCCTTTGAGTCTTTCTTGCTCAAGCTTCCTTCCCAACGATTTTGCCTTTAGAATCTATAACATAGGGGAGAGAAGGCATCTATGTCTTAGTGCGTGCCTGCCTTGGAAGGAGGTGGAAGATTGTCCATTCACCAACAGAGCAATCCACAATTGGTGTACGCAAGCTTGAATCCATCTAATGAACTGCTCTGCAATCCAAATTTTTTGAGCACTGTAAAGAGGAAGTGATGTCAGACCCTGTCAAAAGCATTTTCCATATCAAGTTTTATCCTTTGTCCTTGTTTAGCATACTAGAGTGTATGGCTTCTTGCAAAAGGATAACATTGTCCATGACCTATATCTTCTTTATGAAACCTTGTTGTTCTTCCAAAAGTAAACCTGGTAGGAGTTGATTGAGTATATTTGCTATGATTTTTGTCAATATCTTATATCGGGCATTGCATAAGGATATAGACCAAAATCTAACAAAGTTCGCCAGAGTGTTTTCTTTGGGAATACGTGGAAAGAATGAGGAGTTTATGCCCCCGCTGGCTTTTAGTTTTTCCCTAGTGCTATTCAACATACAACATAGATCATGTATGATGATGCCGCAACAAGCTTGATAGAAATGAATGGTAAATCCATTCAGCGTTGGTGCTTTGTCTAGATCATGACTCCAAATTGCATTGTGTTATCGCACCGATTGTAGGTTGGGAAAAGCTTGACCTAATCCACAAGAGTGAGACAACTATGGGAGTAACTACCCACTGTCACCATAGATAGATACTCCCCTCGCTTTAGTGATGATAAGTCACCACAAGGGGGGAATCTCGGTTACCCTAGGGGGATTGAGATAGAAAGTGGTATAATGACCAATGAAACCCCTATAGGTCAAGTTTGGAAGTGGAAAGAGGCTTGGAAAAAAGTCTTGTTGATGAGGGGAGGTTGCCAAAATGTTGTGTACCTGCAAAAGAATGTTAAACCTGCCCGAGACAAGACAATTGATCGAGATACAAGCCAAATAGACGAAGGGGACAAGCAAAGAAAGCTTGTTGTCCTAAATTGCAGCAGTAAACAAATATATATATCAGCAATGGAAAAAGTTGTTACCTGCAGAATTAACCATCAAAAACATCAAATATTTATTGGATGATCAAGTACTAAACATGTAGATAATATTTCAATGCTTAAACACAAGTTTTGATGGTAAAAAGGAGCTGCTAAATGAAGTTATCAACAACATATTAAGAAAGCCTTATGGCTGTAGCAAACAATTGCTACAACAACAATATCTATCCACTAAAATCAGCAAACAATCCACCCAAAAGATAGCCAATGACAAGTAGATTTAATATGACAGCGTGTAAGCAAATTTCAATGGTAGATTAATGAGTAAATGATGAAAAGGAAAGAGGTTTGCTGCAGCCTTAATGTATATAGCATTAAATTAATTGCAGTAAGAGAGTTACTAGGCCAAGCTAGACGCCCTTAAGGGCACACGCAAGCTTATGACACTAAAAAATATTCCAACTTGAACAAATACAAAATCTGTCAATTTCACGTATACCAATGCAATGATTTTATTTCTCCAATGCAATGATTTTATTTCTCCAATGCAAATTAAGATTAGTGCCTTCTCAATGGGTTATGGAGTCTTCTTGTGTAAACATAGGTCTACTACTTCTCTAGGGGTGTAAGCCCTTTTACTTCCTAGAGCAAGTAAATCTAACAAGGTAAATTTAGGAGGGTGTAAGCCCTTTTACTCCTAGCAACCTTTGCAATAGCTTATCCACTCAACAATAATGATAGACTTGGTGGAGGGTGTATGCCCTTATACTGCTCCAAGGGTTTAGGCAAGAACAACCATGAAACAAGAAAAAAAAACCAACAACATGCCGAATTTCCTTACCAATTCCAAGAGATATGCAAGATAAACCCTTATTTACCAAGTATATTTCATAACCATAGCAAAAGACAAGCATCCAATCAATAGTGCACCATTTTAGCTCCACAAGAAAAGTAACTAGCATCCAAATAACATCAAAGAGAGAGACATGCGATTTGCCGAAGAGGGGCGGAAATTTCAGCCATGTACATGTAATTCTCAAGTGAGATTGTTGTGTTAAAATGAAATGTCTTGACCTCTATTTTTACAAGGTCTAAGAAAACCAATCTATCCACATACTTTCGGGTAAAACACAATTAGGGAGGCCGACCTCCTCTAATTGCCTCTTTACAAATTTAAATTCAAAATAACAAAAAGTAAAAGCCCTAGATGATGACATCATACCCTAAAGGGGTGATGTTTTGACATTTTTGGCAAGTCGTTGAACAAGTTGAGGAAGTCCTCGGGCCTCCATGGTGCAAGGGTCTTCCTTCATTACGACATGCCAGGTCATGGTCAATCATCACCACCATCACCACCATCACCAAAACCCTAGCCCCAAGTGTGACGTCATGCCCTCAAAGGTGACGTTTTGGCCATCTGGGGTCAAATGTTGTGCAAGAGGGGGATAGCTCTGCTTCTCCAGGGTACCCTCTCATGCCTCCAAAGGCAATGTCTATCATCCAACTGTCCAAGGAAAGGGGGTGCAACATTGATCTTGTGGGCTTCATGCCCCAAGTGAAGGTCCAAGTGACCTTGTGCCTTCATAAAATGTCTTCCACCTATCAAGGTCCTGCAATGACAAGCAAATTCACCCTCCAAGGGCTCACAAGTCACAAGCATCATGTCAAGTAAGCCATATATAATAAAAGAACCACCCGAACATGTGCATCAAATCCCCGCTCTCAAAATAAACAAATGCTCAAAGACCCTATGCAACTTGCCAAGTTTAGGTATGGGAGGGTTGTCATCCTAACCTATTGGGCGAATCATTTCCCAAGTTAAGGAGTGTTTTGCAGGTGGACCCTCTCTAAGTCATGTAAAGAGTATGAAGTGGATGGGGGGTAAAACTTCTGAGCATGGGGTTCATGACGTACAAGGGTTTGCATTATCTCATTTATGGGTGCCCTTGTAGAGGGTGTGTTGCACCTTCGTTTTCAATGCAACCTTTTTGCAAACCCATTCATTTCCATTAATTAATTAAAAAACAATTGGGTACTATAAGACATGGAAAGAAAAGAGTACTGCAACGTCACTTGAAGGTAGAGGTACACAGAGTTCCATATGCATGGAAAGAAAGGGACATTGCATAAGTGTACACACCTCAACAAGCGGGACATCTATATAATGTGAGTTTGCTTTTGTAGGTCTTCAAATCTTTTAGGAGAAATGTTTCATTGTTCTCAAGACCTCTTTGGGCGAGCATCTAGAAGGTTATGATTTGGCTTTTATCTTTTGCCAGCTACATTTCCCTATGGGCCTTTGGCCCCTTTTTCTCGATGTTGATGACATGGATCCAAAAACATCCAAATGCATCAAGTCTAGTATGCCCTTGGCTTTGTTGTTGCTGCTAGGAAAAACAATCTTGGTGTACTTCCCCATAGCACACTCCGTGTTGATCAGAACTGAACTCTGGAAGCCCAGTCACGGACTCCCTTAGCACTTTGAGTGCTCCATGATGTAAATGTGCAATTCTCCTATGCCAAAGCTCCCCCAAATCTCGACCACTGCAACTGTTGCTAACCAACACACATGCTGGTTCAAACTGTAGCTTATACAATTTGTCCCTCCTCACACCCAACACTTTTCTCATGCTTGCGCTTTGGATGTATGTGTACCTTTCCATCCCAAAAAGTGGCCACATATCCCTCGTCTTCTAATTGTGAGACAAAGATCAAATTCTTTGTTAAACTAGGAACAAAAAATATATCAATAATGGACAAAGGTTTACCTGATTCCCTTTGAAATTTTATAGTTCCATATCCTACTGGTTTGTACTTCGCATCATCACCAAGTGTAATGTATACATAAGAAGTAGACTCCTCCAACTTGCTGGAGTACTCACGAACCCTTGTCATGTGGAAAGATGCGCCACTATCTATGTACCAAGTGCCTGTGGCCATGGAGCTAGATAAGCATGCTATGAGTGAAAACTCATCCTCGAACTTGGCTACAAAAGCTTCCATGTCTACTGTAGCAGCCGTCTGCTTCTTGGCTTTGCTCTTCTTTTTGTTTGGGCACTGACTGGAAAAGTGTCCAAGTTGATGGCATGCAAAGCATTTGACTTTGCTTGTGTCAACTTTCTTCTTACCATCCTGTTTGGAAGAAGCACCTTTCTTGTTCTTTCCTTGAGCTTTGATGCTAAGGCAAGGTTTTCCTTGTCATCATACTTCTTCTTATGATCTTCTCGTTGAGACCCCTCCCAGATAAAGTCGTCCCATAGGCTCTCCCAAGTAGGCAACGTCTCACGACCCACCACACATTTGACAAACACGTCCCATTGCTTGCCAAAGCTATTTAGGGCTATGTATACCAACTCACTTTCTGGTATAATATCCCCTACTGTTGCCAGCTCATCTTTGATTTGTTGAACATTAGTCAAGTATGAAGTCACGTTCTCACCTCGGGATATCTTTGTGCTATGTAGCTTATCCTTGAGCGTCATCTTCCTATTTTGGTTATCACTTTGATACAACTTTGTCAATGCATCCCACATCTCTTTCGCTGTCTTCTTTTCAGCAAGATGCAGAATCAAATGGTCCTTGATATTAGAATGAAAGAGATGTGCTCGTTTTTCCATAGACAATATAGCAATATTGTCACCCAACCATAGGCACAAAGGCCACCCCCGAGAACCTTAACCTTGACAGACAAAATAATTCCGGTAGCAGACCAATATCCAACCAAGGCTAGCGCACCTTTCTCCACAGGTAGCGCACTAAGCAAGAATAACCAGAAGCCAAGTAGAAAGTCCAAACCATAACCAAGAGACCATGTTCAACCAAAAGCCAAAATCCCAATTGCAGCGGTTGCAGCTGCACTCACTCTCCAAACTTGCGCACCACTAGTCTTATGCAGTTGTGAATGAGTGAGTGTCAAATGAGTTCTAGTGCCCTCTATTTATACTGCTCTGTCTCACTTGACTAGGCTGACTTCTCTTTTTGGAGGTTAATAACTCAATATTAAATATTCTCATGAGCCGACTTGTCTTATAGGGTTATTATCCAATGTTTTAGGGTTTCTCTTGCTTCCCAAAATATTCGAGTCTCATCAAAGGTTACACGTAGAGGTTAATACCTCCCATAGCTACCATAATATCAACACTCCCTCCTAGCTAGGGAGGTATTAAAAACAATGCTCTTGAGCACAAACATACCATTCAATCGGTAGCATCATCATAGCCACACAGGATATCTCATGATCACGTAGATCAACTCACGAGCAACATCATCACTATCAGTATCATCTGATAGCATCAATTGCATCATCTCTCGAAGCCATACTCCATCTGAGTAATCAGGCATGATGCTGAATAAGTCACTCACTCCACAGAGTGATACAATGACCATTCTTCTAATCTGGACATACGTCCTAGAAGGATGACTATCCCAACAGATGCTGAAAGCTACGCCATGGGCTACAGAGACCATTCCTACAGGAATGTCAACCTAGGACTGTTTTCTAATCGGGTCATATGTACCATAAAGATCTGTCTCTAATTATATTCCTTAGAAAATATTGGTCCTGAACCATTTTCCTTATCGGGCCACAATCTGTGCCTTAGGAAAATACCAATCCATGACATGTCAACAAACTGTTAACTTGGACTATTCTCCATAGAGAGAATGCTTGTCCACCAACAATCTGTTCTGTCTAGACCATTCTTCGCCTGGAGAATGTCTGTCCACCAACACATTGACTATCCATCTAGCTGGCAGTCAACTCCAACACTAGTGGTAGTGTCCATGGCACTCAGATAGTAGCATACTTCTGCTATAATGCCATCCAATAGAGCACAACTGTGTCTATCCATAGTAGTATACAACTACTATCCAGTGGTACACAACCACTCCTAGTAGCACACCGCTACTAACCAGTGACACACAGTCACTACTAGTGGATCACATCCACCATAGTAGCATACAACTACTGTCCAAAGACATACAGTCTCCACAACAATCATATCATCTAATATCAACCTGCATAAACAATATCATGATACAAACTGAGTCATCTGGGCCATTCTTCCACTCACATCTGTGAGATCTGTAAGAGCATTTGCCCTCATAAAATAAAACATCAACCATGGGCTATCTTGACTATTCTTCCCAAGCATAGAAGATATTTGTCCCTGATTTCTGAGCCTGGACCATTCACCTAACTGGGCCATTCCTCCGACACTAATCATAGTGCAACCTGGAGAGAATGAGTCTGCCCTAGGGAATGCCTGTCCCTGATTGCTGAACCTGGACCATTCACCTAACTGGGCCATTCCTCCGACACTAATCACAGTGCAACCTAGAGAGAATGAGTCTTCCCTAGGGAATGACTGTCCAGACCATTTCCTATGGAAATGACTGTCCTTCACCAACCTCCAAAATGGACCAGTCTTCAAAACTGCTCACAACTGTGAACTTTGAAAGAATGTCTGCCTGACGAGGAGAACCATTCTACTTGACCACTACTTAGAGTGATTGCCAAGAAGAATGACTGTCCTAGACCATTCCCCCGCACTAGCCACAAGGGGAATCACTGTCTATGGTACATCAACAATCTATCAGACCATTTTCATTACAAAAATGACACTGTCCGATCTGGACCATTTTCCCAATTGGACAATGACTGTCCGTCAAAAATTTCGAACCACTTTCGGAACTGGAAAGGAACTGCCCAACTTGGACCATTTTCCGAACTCGAAGATGATTGTCCATAAGTCAATAACATATCAGTGATCCCTCCCAACCTGGAAGTAATCGCTTCTTTTTTCAATAAGGAAGTCGTCTCCATGAGCCCCAACATGTCCCTTAAGTACACAAACTTTTCATCTTGGATAGAGGCTTTACCAAAATATCTGCTATCTGTTCATCTGTGGAGATATACTGGAGAACCACTTCTCCCCTCTGGAATTTATCATGGAGAATATAATGCTTGATCTCAATGTGCTTCAACCTGTCATGGAACATCGGGTTCTCTTAAAGCTTCACATAGCTCTGATCATCACAATATATTGCGATCGAATTCAACACCTGATCATATAGTCAATAAACCAACTTACAGAGCCACATTGCTTCTGTACAAGCATCACAAGCTGCAATATACTCTGCTTTTGCAGTGCCGAGTGCAACAGATTCTGTTTCCTGCTAGGCCATGACATCGTGTCAAGGCTCAAACTGAAACATATCCAAGTAGCACTTCTTCTGTCATTTGCACTCCCTGCCCAATCCATGCAGTTGTATATCATAGCTCAAACGTCCCACAAGGCAAATATCCGACTGAGTATTCTCCAAATACATTAACGAGCCAATCAATTGTCGATACAGAGATGGGTCTACTGGATCAAAGTCTCTCAACTTCTTCATATTTGTCATCATGGGAGTTTTCCATGGATTTGCAATCTATCATCCTGGACTTCTGAAGAACCATTTCAATATACTTCCTCTGTCATAGGAATTTTTCACCACGCTTCTGCTATACATGAGAGGCTCTGCACCAACTTTGCTTGAATCCATACAAGGTCTTCTTCCATCAACATACAAGGGTCTCTTTCTGGTATACCTTAAAACCTTGAGGTTTCTCTACATACACTTCTTCTTCAATTACTCTGTTGAGAAAAACAGTCTTTACATTCATCTGATGTAAATTCCTACCCATGGATACTGTAGGAGATATAATGGCTCAGGTAGAGGTATGTTTGGGAACAAGTTATCATCATAGTCTTCTCCCTCCTTCTGGGAGAACCCTCTAGCCTCGAGTCTTGCCTTGTATTTATCAATGCTCAAGTCTTTTTCACAATTTCTCACATACATTGTTCTTCATCACAACTTCCTTCCATTCCTTTTGCTTGACTGCTTCTAGTGGATTCAAATTGGTACAATTGGTTGTTCTGACTTTTTCTTTCTTTCTTGGAATCTTCATGTTCTTCCTCATGTTTATCTTCAATGTTGGAGTCCATGGAATCTTGTATAGATTACATGCCCTTCTTTCCTGAAGGCTCCAATCTTTCGTCATAGGAACATAAATGTAGATGGATAACCAAAGATATTCAAGGCTTCTTTTCGAAGAAGACTTCTTCTAGAGTCAAGCTGAACACGTGTTGCTTATCATTGTTGCTACTTCCAATGAAGAACATGGACAGATACTTCATGGTATTCACAGATTCTTCAATGGATCATATCATTGGGGATTAGCTCCCTTCTAATCCCAGCTTCATGCATGAATGAGCAATATGCATGCTCTTCTTTTGGAATTATGTGATCAACTCCCTCCATCTGAGAGAGTCCATTCTTCCGTCTGCTGCATCTCTATTTTCTTTCTGCAAAGTGTCACAAGCATGTTCTGGTTTCCTTTTGATTCTTGACTTCCTTTGAGTCTGACTCCTCTGAGTCTCTTTAAGTTTGTTTCTATCTGTTCTAATTGCTGCCCATCTGGCAGTTGTGTCATCCTTATAAACTTCTTCTATGACAACTTCCGCAAGGATTGTTCATCAAACATATTTCACAAGGGTACCTGCCCGGAACAAGAATAACAAGAGAACACAAGAAATATCTATCTAGAGGAGATGTTAGTTCAACTTGCGAACAAGTACAATAAGCATATATATATCAATAGTATTCATATGCAGTCGAGTATTCATTACACCTAGCAATAATAGAATCTTTCAAAGACTGCTTTCACAATTTGTACTGTAGCAACTATCACCCTTGATATACCCAATTTTGTAGTTTAACAATTTAATCAAACTTGGAACCTAAAGCCTCTACTGCTATGGAGGGTGCACTTGTTCCTCTGAATGCACTGAATCCAAGATTACAGCTTGGACAAGGTCTCTAATACTTTTCCTGCAAACACACTCATGTTTTGCTATATGATATAACTTAGATAGCATATACAAGTACATACCTTTGAAACCTTGTAGCATCATCCAACTTGTCTTCCAATCTGAAACTAGATACCATCTTGACAAGAGATTTAGAAACTCAATCAAAAGATTCAATGATTAGAACAAGCTAGCAACTCTAAAATTTCAACTTTGACCACAAAATCAATTTTGACCAGAAGTCAACCTTTTGTCTTTCACTTTGACTAGTTAGACTTTGACTTTGACTTTGACCAAAAATTCAAACATGACCTTTTTGCTAGATGAGGGTACCAAGAGGTACACTAGGCTAGGGCGCACTAGGATGTCAAGAAATTAGGTCAAACACTTCATCAGAAGTGCCCGAACAAGGGTTAGGGTTTGTTGCAGCGACATAATTAGAAAACCTAGCTGCAGCTATAACTCGTGCCATAACGAGCTTAAGAAATAACTTCCCAATATATCTTCCAGTGGTTAGACTGTCTAAAGATAGTGTGGGCCCATAACCTGTTAGAATGAAAGAGATGTGCTCGTTTTTCCATAGACAATATAACAATATTGTCACCCAACCATAGGCACAAAGGCCACCCCCGAGCACCTTAACCTTGACAAATAGAATAATTTCGGTAGAAGACCAATAGCCAACCAAGGGTAGCGCACCTTTCTCCAAGGGTATCGCACCAAGCAAGAATAACCAGAAACCAAGCAGAAAGTCCAAACCATAACCAAGAGACCAAGTCCAACCAAAACTCAAATTCCAATTGCAGCAGTTGCATCTGCACTCCCTCTCCAAACTTGTGCACCACTAGTCTTATGCAGTTGTGAGTGAGTGAGTGTCAAATGAGCTCTAGCGCCCTCTATTTATACTTCTCTATCTCACTTGACTGGGCTGACTTCTCTTTCTGGAGGCTAACAACTCAATATTAAATATTCTCTTGAGCCGACTTGTCTTCTAGGGTTATTATCCAACATTTTAGAGTTTCTCTTGCTTCCCAGAATATTCGAGTCTCGTCAAAGGTTACACGTATAGGTTAATACCTCCCGCAACTACCATAATATCAACACTTGACACTGTCCAACAAGATCCTCTGTGCTCTGGCTTCTTTTACCTCATGGTGGTCCAAATCCACTAGATCATTTGATGGCACAGGAACTGTAGTACTGACAAGAGACCACAACTTGTTCTCCTTGAACACTGCTGCAATCCTGACCTTCCACTAAAGATAGTTGGAGGCTCCCTCCAATTTGTCTTCATACCTCACGCTGGTAGTCACGGAGATCTGAAATCTGATCTGAAGTAAGACATAAATCTGAAGTGTTTTTCACAAGTTTTGATCCTGTGACCTTTGTGATTAATCAGAGGCACTGCTCTGATACCATGTAAAACTTCTAATACCCAGCAAATCTGACAATTTGGCCAATAGATTTAACCCAGAAATTTTAATTTCAACCATAGTACATTAAATTCTAATCTATGCAGAAATTATATAGCCGAGTATACATGCATGCACATCGGAAAATTTAGTAAATCAATCACACATAAAACACCAGAAATACCCTGGAAACCCCAATTCCGGGGAAAAACAGCTAAGAGGGTTTTATTCAGTTTCAACAAGTGCTCAAAAGAATGATCTTACAAATACAAATAGTGCCCAAACCTGGCACACACTCCACAGAGAGTACAGATCTGATTATAAACCCTCAGATCCCTGAGTTTCGACCTCCAATCTGCTGCAAGAACATGCCCCACACGAATCTGTAAGAGACAGTAGCTATGGTGCGGCTATAAGGTACTCGTCCCACATTAGATCTGCTCCAATTCTGGTGTAGGATACAACTGGGTTAATTCTTGCCTCTTTCCTCCCTCAACACTGCCAGATTTGGCCTCTGTTTGGCCCTGCACACACTTCTTTCTGCAGAAAAGAGACTCAACGTGTATGGCCCTCTTCGCCTAGCTCACGACCCACACAAAACTGATGCACTAGCTGGTATAGAGGTGAAGGGCGAATTGCTTTTCCTACCTCTGCTGAAACTCACCCTCAGTCTCTCCAAATCACCTTTGCCCTTGCACTGAACTGTCTTGGTGTCAAATCGATCTCTCCAATCTGAGTTTTCTCCCTCGATTCATCTCTGCTTCTTATAGATCCTAGCTTATGAATCAAGGGCTGAGATTAAATCCCTAGCCTTCCTCATCAATGGCCATGATTAATCAAATGTTCACTAGATCTTATCTAGACACTTATAGAAGAAAAGTAACTAAAGTGACTAATACATGTCACTTCCTAAGTTAGACTTAGCAAAAATTTAATGATGACTATTCACTTTAATTAATCACATTTCCTAACTTTCACTTAGGAAAATTTACATGACTAGAAGATTTAATACAACTTGGTGTTTCTTGCTTGCGTGACACCTTGCCAAAGCAAGAACACCATCCGAGCTACAAGCTTAACAAAATATGGCTATAGTTTTCTTTTTCTTGAAATCATAGGAGAATGGGCTTATGATCAGAAGTCATCGATGGAAGTATGGGTGATGAGATATGAAAAGTTTCCAACAAAAAAGAGCTTTGAATTAAGAACATGTTGTGTCTCTCAATGACGTGTCTTGGATCTATCCTTCTATTAGTCCATGTTTACTTCCCTTTGGTTTGGGATTGTAGAGATCCCGGTTCGGAAATAGGGCATCCACCATTTCCCTCATTTCCATCTCTAATGAATATTCCTTCCAGTTCTTTTGCTGGAGAGAGAATCGTATTTAAATCACCCACTGGAATCCTATTAGAGATGGGCAAGGAGTCACCAAAGGATCCCAATGATGCCCAACATTCTTATTTTTTCGTATAGTGCACTGGAACATATATATTAAAACATTGTATCCGTGATTCGGTGGATTTATTGGCCAGCAATGTGAAAAGCCAATGTTGAGATGCATGAGTCTGTATTACCTCAATATTTCTTTGTTCCTAGAGCATGCAAATACCCCGGGAGGCTCCTCTTGTGCCTATCGCTGCTCTACTACATTTCCACAATTTTCCTTTCAATTATTTCATAACATTTTCTTTCAACGTTATCTCCTGGAGGAGAATGATGGATGGTTTTTCTGCATCTATTAGATTTCTCATGGATTCCTGCTGCTTTTCAGCTCCCATTTCCCTGCAATTCCAAGACAACAAATTCATTTCTTTATTGATAGGGTTTAACAAATTCCAAAGGCACTGTGCAAGGTCGGCTGTGAACCCAAGATCTTATCTTTATTGGCAACTTCTTCTCACTTTTCTTTGTTTGTTTTTCACCCAGGTTTCTTTTGAACTCTGCCATCCTCTTCTTTCTCTTCTTGTTGGATGATTGCCTTCTTTTGGGGCTGTAACACCATATGACAACTGACTTTTTTCTGGGGATGTTATGACTATAGTTGGATCTTGTTGACGGTTTCCAAAAGTTTTACCCATGGGGTTCGAGGGGGGGACCATCTTTGTCTTTGCATCTTCAAACCCAAACTAACATCCTCTATGAATGCAAGGAAATGAACTGTTTGAATGGTGATTCTTTCCACATCTGAACATTCCCTTCACACACCAAATGAAGTTAGTGCCATCTTTACGTCATTGGATGTTTTCTTCATGTTTTTCACATCAGACCATCTTACATTCAAGGCAGATGCTGTCAAGCATATTGTGCTGAGTTGATTCCATTTGTAATGAATCCTCTCCAACATTTGTTGATAATATTACTTATTCCTTTTGTCTGTAAGCCTTTTTACTTATGTGCAAATCAAGCTAATACTCACAAAACTGTGTGCAAATGAAGTTAATACTCACAAAACTTCTCCCAAACAAGGTGAATACGTACATGTAAAGTGGTTGACTTTAACTATAAGTTTAACAACATTAACTCAAAAAAAAAAACGCTTAACAACATTAACAATAAATCTTATGTTAAATAAAAAATTGACATCCAAAATGATTGTGTTAACTTAATCTCAACCTTTGAATTCAACTACATTCAGTTTACCCACTTGTCAATAATAAACATGGCAATAATTGTTCCATGTACTTCAACCAACTTCATAAGTAGAAATTAGAAGTTGTGAAATGTGTATCTGTGGTTTTTGGAGCTCTACCTAAAGCATAGAACATGTATGTGGGTTGGGCTTGGTGGTGGTTAAGTTATGAATGTTTGAATCTAACTACCTTGGATAATATAAAGTACAACCCAATCAAATTTCCCCATGTCTTTAAGCATATTCTTTATGCCATTGGAAAAACAAGGCATCTGATATATATGTTTTTCTTATTTCATAGAAGCACACCTGCAACTTTACAAATAGGAATTGCATTTGGAATGGCTTACACAGCATCTACAACTTATTGTGAGCTTATGAAATATAGCATTTTCTCCCTCAATGTACAATATATGGACCTCAATAATTAAGGCCCTGAATGATAAAAATCCTCACTAATTAAGTTCTGGCAAGTAGTGTATATATTTTATATCTTCAGGGCTTATATCATTTAGACCTTTTGTTTATGCCACACATCTCAAAACAAAGGAGAGCTTAATTTTAAATGACATTCTGCATGGATAAAAAATTGGGTGATTATAAGGTTATTTTTTCCCTTTTCCATAAAACAATAGGAGGCTGCATTATTCAAGAAGACCTTGCATGACTAGAAGCATATCCAACAATGGCAAGAACAAAAATTTAAAAAGAATGATTGGTTCCTTCAACAATACTTTGTTATCTACCATTTTCTTCGTCAACAAAATATCAACTTTTATTACTTTACACATACATATCATAACCAATGATTCCTAACAAATAATCTTCCTCGATCTTGAGCAACATCCATGTCATACCACATTTAATTATCACCTTGCCTTCGTTCTTTACACTAATAATTGAGCAATATTTCTGCAATGGGCTATTGAGATATTTTCTGGGTTCATTACTGTTATTCCCAAAACAAAAAATATACATCTACACCTTGCATCCCCAATATATATAACTTATCGTCAAGTTTTGACATGATACATGGCTCTAAATTAGTCCATATTACATACTACAAATAAATAAATTTGTTGTATATGCCAATTATTGCTGAATCAAATGTATAAATATCTGACTTTGCATGGATATTATATTTCTAACCAAATTCATGCAGAAAGAAGCTTATTTTCCTTTTCAAGTAAATAGTGCAGTGGATTGTCATATACTTTTCACATCTTGATCAATCATTGCATGCTTTGCAATAAGCAGTATATATTCATGCAACCTTACAAAGGGACAATCCCAAATCATTTTTGGATTCAAGTCTCAATCCAAGTATCACAAAATTGTATGGGCACAGAGAAAACATTGTATTTCTGTATATTTCAAATAGTTAACATGGTAAAACATTTACAAATTTACTTCCGAGGTGGAAATCATGAATGCCAAGTTCTTTTAAATTTAACAATGCATAATTTAGAGACTTATAGAATTTCAAGGTAGTCCCTTAAATATTTTACATATCTAGCATGGGAAGATGATAATTGCTATGAGGGTGGGGGATAGGGCAATATTAGAGTAAATGTAATAATTTTTTATGGACATATCTAGCATGGGAAGATACTAATTGCTATGAGGGTGGGGGATGGGGCAATATTAGAGTAAATGTTATGAGGGTGGGGGGCTGCGGAAATATTAGAGTAAATGTAATAATTTTTTATGGACATATCTAGCATGGAAAGATACTAATTGCTATGAGGGTGGGGGTTGGGGCAATATTAGATTAAATGTAATAACATTTACTCTAATATTGTGCCACCCCCCACCCTCATATACTAATTGCTATGAGGGTGGGGAATGGGGCAATATTAGAGTAAATGTAATAACATTTACTCTAATTTTGTCCCACCACGAGCAATATTAGAGTAAATGTAATAACATTTACTATAATTTTGTCCCACTCCCCACCCTCATATACTAATTTCTATGAGGGTGGGGGGTGGGCAATATTAGAGTAAATGTAATATGGGGTGTGAGGCAATATTAGAGTAAATATAATAACATTTACTCTAATATTGTCCCACCCCCCATATTACTATTACATTTACTCTAATATTGTCCCACCCCCCATATTACATTTACTCTAATATTGCCGCACCCCCCACCCTCATAGCAATTAATATATGAGGGTGGGGGCTGGGGCAATATTAGAGTAAATGTTATTACATTTACTCTAGTATATGAGGGTGGGGGATGGGGCAATATTAGAGTAAATGTTATTGCATTTACTCAAATATTGCTCCACCCCCCACCCTCATATACTAATTGCTATGAGGGTGGGGGCTAGGACAATATTAACATTTACTCTAATATTGCCCCACCCTATATGTAGGGTGGGGAGTGGGGCAATATTAGACTAAATGTAATATGAGGGTGTGGGGTGGGACAATATTAGAGTAAATGTAATAGGAGGGTGGGGGGTGGAGAAATATTAGAGTAAATGTTATTACATTTACTCTAATATTGCCCCACTATATGAGGGTTGGGGGTGCGACAATATTAGAGTAAATGTTATTAAATTTACTCTAATATTGCCCCACCCAACATTTACTCTAATATTAGAGTAAATAGGGTGGAGGGTGGGGCAATATTAGAGTAAATAGGGTGGAGGGTGGGGCAATATTAGAGTAAAGAGTAAATGTAATAACATTTACTTTAATATTGCCACACCCCCCACCCTCATATGGCAATATTAGAGTAAATGTAATAACATTTACTCTAATATTGTCCCACCCACCACCTTCATATAACATTTACTCTAATATTGTCCCATCCCCACCCTCATATATGAGGGTGCGGGGTGGGACAATATTAGAGTAAATGTTATTACATTTACTCTAATATTGTCCCACCGCCACCCTCATATATGAGGGTGGGGGGTGACGCAATATTAGAGTAAATGTAATAACATTTACTCTAATATTGCTCCACCCCCCACCCAATAATATTGGAGTAAATGTTATTGGGTGGGGTGTGGGGAAATATTAGAGTAAATGTTATTACATTTACTCTAATATTGTCCCACCCTGGGTGGGACAATATTAGAGTAAATGTAATAACATTTACTCTAATATTGTCCCACTCCCCACCTTCATATATGAGGGTGGGGGGTGGAGCAATATTAGAGTAAATGTTATTACATATTACATTTACTCTAATATTGTCCCACCGACACCCTCATATATGAGGGTGGAGGTTGGGGCAATATTAGAGTAAATGTAATATGTAATAACATTTACTCTAATATTGCCCCAACCTCCACCCTTATCCTCACCCAATAACATTTACTCTAATATTGCCCCACCCTCATCCTCATTTGGGGGTGGGACAATATTAGAGTAAATGTAATAACATTTACTCTAATATTGCTTTTGTTGATATTATGGTAGCTGCGGGAGGTATTTACCTCCACGTGCGAACTTGACGAGAATAAAATACTCCGGGAAGCAAGAAGAAACTCTAATGAGTTGGCTAATAACCCTAGAAGACTTGTCGGCTCAATAAGATAATTTATATTAGGTTATTAGCCTCCAAGAGAAGAAGTTGGCCATAAATAATAATAATATACTGAACAAACAAATACCTAGAATAAGAAGTCGGCCCCAGTAAGTCTGCCAGAACAACTATAAATACACGGCGCGGGCTCTCATTTGACACATCTCAGCAGTTACAGAGAGTCAGTTCTGCGCAGTGCAGTTGTAGTCTTGTGCACAGGTTTGGAGGAGAGCTGCTGCTGCAGGTAGCAATTACGTTTTGGATTGGACTATCTCTTGGCTAGGGTTTGGAACATCTGATCAGCCTTTGTTGATGCACTATCCTTGGGGAAAGGTGCACGACCCTTTGTATGGCTATCTAGCGTAGGGTTTGCTTCCAGAATGATTCTTTGTCAAGGTTAAGGTGCTCGGAGGGTGGCTTCGGCCTATGGTTGGGTGACAAGGGTATTTTCAATGGTAAAATGAGCACACATCTTTCAAATTCTAACAGCGTCACCCGGGTGGGGGGTGCGACACTATTAGAGTAAATGTTATTTACTCTAATATTTCCCCACTACCCACCCTCATATATTATATTTACTCTAATATTTCCCTACCCCCCACCCTCATATATTGGAGTTAATAACATTTACTCTAATAGTGCCCCACCTCCCACGTACGACAATATTAGAGTAACTGTTATTTACTTTAATATTGCCCCATGCCCCACCCTAATATATTATAATAAATGTTATTTACTCTAATAGTGCCCCATCCCCCACCCTCATGGGGGGTGGGAAATATTAGAGTAAATGTATGAGGGTGGGGGATGAGGCAATATTAGAGTAAATGGGTGTGGGACACCCTCATAACATTTACTCTAATATTGCCTCACCCCCCATCCTCATACATTTACTCTAATATTGTCCTACCCCCCACTCTCATATGAAGGTGGGGGGAGGGGCAATATTAGAGTAAATGTTGTTTACTCTAATATTGCCATACCCCCACTCTCATCTAATATTGCCCCTCCCCCCACCTTCATATGAGGGTGGGGGGTAGGACAATATTAGAGTAAATGTATGAGGGTGGGGGGTGAGGCAATATTAGAGTAAATGTTATGAGGGTGTCCCACACCCATTTACTCTAATATTGCTCCATCCCCCACCCTCATACATTTGCTCTAATATTTCTCACGCCCCACCCTCATATGAGGGTGGGGGATGGGGCACTATTAGAGTAAACATTTATTATAATATATGAGGGTGGGGGGTGAGGCAATATTAGAGTAAATAACAGTTACTCTAATATTGCCCTACCCCCCACCCTCATAGGGTGGGGCGTGGGGCACTATTGGAGTAAATGTTATTTACTCTAATATATGAGGGTGGGGGGTAGGGAAATATTAGAGTAAATATAATATATGAGGGTGGGCAGTGCAGAAATATTAGAGTAAATAACATTTACTCTAATATTGCCCCACCCCCCACCGGAGGGTGGGGGGTGCGACACTATTAGAGTAAATGTTATTTACTCTAATATTGCCCCACCCCCCGTAGGGTGGGGGGTGCGACACTATTAGAGTAAATGTTATTTACTCTAATATATGAGGGTGGGGCAATATTAGAGTAAATAACATTTATTCTAATATTGCCCCATCCCCCACCCTCATATACTCATATGAGGGTGGGGGGTAGAGCACAATTAGAGTAAATAAAATTTACTATAATATATCAGGGTGGGAGGTGGGGCAATATTAGAGTAAATGTTGGGTGTGGCACTATTAGAGTAAATAACATTTACTATAATATATGAGGGTGGGGAGTGGCGCAATAACATTTAATCTAATATTGTTCCACCCCCCACCCTCATATATTAGAGTAAATAACATTTACTATAATATTGCACCACCCCCCACCCTCACTCATATATGAGGGTGGGGGCTACGGCAATATTAGAGTAAATGTGTCATTCGTATATGAGGGTGGGGGGTCGGACAATATTAGAGTAAATTTTATTTACTCTAATAGTGTCGCACCCCCCACCCTTGGGTGGGGAGTGGGGCAATATTAGAGTAAATAACATTTACTCTAATATTGCCCCACTGCACATCCTCATATATTATATTTACTCTAATATTTCCCTACCCCCCACCCTCATATATTAGAGTAAATAAAATTTACTCTAATAGTGACGCACCCCCCACGCTCATATTGAGGCACTATTAGAGTAAATGCTATTTACTCTAATATTGCCCCACCATTTACTCTAATATTGCTCCACCCCCCATGATATGAGGGTGGGGGCTGGAGCAATATTAGAGTAAATGGTGGGGATATGAGGGTGGGGGATGGTGCAATATTAGAGTAAATGTTATTTACTCTAATATTGCCTCACCATTTACTCTAATATTTCCCCACCCCCCACTGGGGGGGGTGGGGCAATATTAGAGTAAATGGTGGGTCAATATTAGAGTAAGTAACATTTACTCTAATATATGAGGGTGGGGGGTAGGGAAATATTAGAGTAAATATAATATATGAGGGTGGGCGATGGAACAATATTAGAGTAAATAACATTTACTTTAATATTGCCCCACCCCGCACTCGAGGGTGTGTTGAAATAATGTATCTGCAAAGAGTATTCTATTTATTATTGATGTATTATTCATTAGATCAATCCCCTTTTACTTATTGATCATGTTAGGTATTGTAAATGACCAAATCCCCTTTTGTAGATTGGTCAAACCCTAATTGTAATAGGCTAAATGAGAAGTCGGCTCCATAATATATTAAAGTGGTTATAACCACCCAAAATATATTAAAAGTGGTTATAACCACCCATATTGAGAAGTTGGCCCTGCCAGTGAAAAGACACCTCAGTTCAATGCCTGCCAGATTGTATAAATAAGAGAGGCTAGCGCCTCATTTGTACACACACTCACTTGTTCATCGTAGCGCAAGTTTGGAGCTGTAGTTGGAGAAGAAGGAAGAGAGAGAGAGAGAGAGGCACATACTTGGGAGAGGACTTTCTGTATTGTTTGGTTTATTCTCTTGGCATTGTATTGGCTATCTATATTAAGAAAGTTTTTGCTGGGTTTTCCCCCCCATGAGGGTTTCCCAGGATAAATGATGTGTCTCTTGTGATTGTGCATTTCTCAGTGATCCTATCTATGCTATGGTTATCTAGTAAATTGAAAAGAAACCTAATAATAGCTTAAACCTTAACATGGTTTCAGAGCTAAGCNCCCCCATGAGGGTTTCCCAGGATAAATGATGTGTCTCTTGTGATTGTGCATTTCTCAGTGATCCTATCTATGCTATGGTTATCTAGTAAATTGAAAAGAAACCTAATAATAGCTTAAACCTTAACATGGTTTCAGAGCTAAGCTGAAGAAAACATCTTTCACAAGAAGAAGAAAAACGTCACTGTTGCCGTACACGAAAATTAGAGTTTTTTATTGAAGAAGAATTTCAGCCCCAAAACCATCTAGAAAAGTGCGCCCTTCCTCAAGGATCACTTTGGCATTTTCAGCGCAACTTTTTAGTGGCTAGATCTCCTAGAAAGTGAAACCCTAGTTTTCACCAGGTACTAGAAAACCATAAGTACCAGAGTACCAGAAGTACCAGAAAACCAGAAGTACCAGAAAACTAGAAGCACCAGTCCATAAATCCACTGATAAAGTTTGAAGGGGTAAAAGTTGGATTTTCAGAAATCTGACCACACCAGCTTACTTGCCTCAGGTCAGTGCATCTATCCCTTGGATCATAATTTCAAAATTTGAAGTTTGAAAAATTAAGGTTTCGTCATAAAACCCTAACGTGCAGTTGCAGTTGCAGTCTCAGAACTAGTTGCAGTATCAATTGCAGTTGCAGTCTCAGAACTAGTTGCAGTATCAATTGCAGTTGCAGTACTAGTTGAAGTATCAACCGTAGTACCAGTTGTAGTCACTCTTGAAGTTTTTAAGAGTTGGTAATCATTGTCGCTGCTATCAGATGGTGCCACTACTTGCAAATGCTATTAGAGGTATGTACTCACATATGTTTAAATTGTTAAGCTTTAAAGGGTATTTGTAGGAGAAGGGATCTCTTGCCATAGATCCAGAAGGATCTCAAGATCCAACACATTCAGAGGAATTATGCAACCCAGGTGTGATTATTCGTATATGCATCTATTTTTTATGACATTATTTTGAAAGTGTTGCATGTTGTAGCTATGACCATCATACTAACCTTTGATCAAAATCTAAGTCAAAGTATTAGATGGATTAAAGTAGAGATCATAGAGTTTATTCTCTAACCCAACCTTCTGTTAAGATAGCATATTGTCTTAGTACAAAAGATAGGTTGAATAAAACACTCGTCATCTTGAGTGAAGGAGACTTGGAGGAAAGCACATTCATTCTTGAGGACAAGGCTCCAGGTTCCAGGTTTGATTAATTAAGTTGATAAGATTCAAAGTTGCACATGACAAGTTGTTGACTACCCCTTTACAAGTAAACACTATAGTTGAGATATAAGTCCTTGAAAAGTATTATACTTGGTAGCATGTGAGCATATTGAGATAAATTCTTAATGTAGTCATTTGCCTGATACAACTAACATCTCCTCTAGGAGAAACCTCTTGTGTTGGTTCCAGGTTTCCATGGAGGAATGTTTGATCACAACACTATAAGAGTGTTGATCTCATTCTGTATTGTACTTCTTACTTTTGATCTTTTCTTCAGACATGCCACAAGTTATAGCTCTAAAGGAGCCAATGCGATGATTGTTCGTTCTATTGTTTTATCCACTATTATCAAAAGAGTATTACTCTCACTTGCTGTTTTGTTGACCTTGTTTCAGATCACAGGTGATAACCCTGAGGAAGCTATAATGAAGGTTGCAAGAAGACACCATATTAGATGAGATATGAAACAAAATATGTACATGACCATATACACTCATGTATCAAAGAAGATGAAGAATAAACTATCTCTTGAGATTCAGAGTATCTCATATGAAGATTGATTGAAAGGAGCAGAAGGCTCCAAAGATGACCGAACATTAGAACGAGAAGCATATATCGTTTGAAGCCTGCCTCTGTCTTTCATATTTAGACTTGGTATTCAACACCAAGTATACCCTGTAAGATATGATGGAATCCTTGTAGACTCAGAAGAAATCGAGAGTAACACTGATCTCAGAAAGGATCAAATGAAGAGACAACTCCCAGGACTAGGAGACAGATGCCGTGAGAAGACTAGATCGTAGCTTCAGAAACTTTTAGGAGATATGAAATCTCTTGGGAAGATTCCCTTGTTTCAGTAACAGAGAAAGAATCCAATAAAAAAGACTAGGATATGGATTCTTCCATGAGACTAGAAGAGAAGTCGATATTGACTTCCAAGATTGATCTATACAGATCAAGCATGTTGCAGATGTTCAAAGTCCGATGTGTGTCCAGAGAATTCTCCCAGCAAGAGGGAGAAGACTATGATGAGACACTTATTGAAGAAATAGTTCCAGTATTTATGAAGACTACCAGAACAACCATGATTCATATATAGTATGAGATGCAGGGGGAGAAATCCCCATATTTAAAAATTGAGTGGCAGTTGGTGCAGTACATTAGTTGGGTCATGGAGACATGACTACAATGAAAGATAAAGTTACCTCCATGAAATAAGAAGAGCTAGCTTCAATATCTGTTATTGAGCCACTCTCAGTTTCAGATGAAACTGAAGTCGTGATAGAATAAGAAGAGTTACTCTCAGATTTTAGCAACGACAGTGAGAATGAAGTAGTCATTCTCAACCTCAGAGAAGCTGCAGGTGCAGAGTCTCAGATTCCAGAAGGAACAGTTGCAGAAAGAGGAGAGGACATACTCTCAATCAGTGAGACAGATAATGCTTTGTAGAAAGAACAGATAATGCAAGTGTACCAGATTGGTACAATGTAATGAGAAACTTTGATTTGAAGATTGAAGATAGAAAGACTCATGTCTGCCATTTGAAGGAAGCTATATACATGTTGAAGAAAGCTCCTAGAGCTTGATATGGCAGAATTGACAATTTCTTGAAGAGCTTGGGCTTTACCAAGAGTAAAGCTAATTCTAACCTTTATCTCAAGGTTACGAATGATGAGCCAGTGATGTTACTACTATATGTAGATGATGTATCCTTGATAAGATGAAGAGAATATCATCACAGATTGCAGAAGAAGCTCCCCACAGAGTTTGACCTAAATGCATTATTTCTTAGGTCTTGAGGTATGACAGAGCCCAGAGAGGATCTTCCTTAACCAAGGGAAGTATGCAGTTGAAATCCTGAAGAGATTTGATATGTTGGAGTGAAAGTCCATGAATACATCCAAGGAAACAAAGTTGAATCCCCTGGTTGACACTTCGTCTGAATTGATTGATGCCACGATGTATAGACAGATCATTGGATCGTTGATGTATCTGACGAACACCAAGCCATATATATGTTTTGCTGTGAACACCTTGAGTCTGTTTCTGGTAGAACCCATACATGTTCACCTAGTTGCCGCAAAACATGTGATGAGGTACATAAGATTGTGGTCTCAGTTATGATGGAGACCATGACTTCAAACTAAGTGGTTATATTGATTCAGATTGAGCTGGAAGTGTTTTTGATAGAAAGAGCACTTTAGGATGTTGTTTTAGTCTAAGGTCAATCATGATTTTATCGCAGAGTAGGGAGAAATTCAATGTTGCTTCGAGCACAGCTGAAGCATACTACATTGCTGCATGTTCCGCCAGTTGTGAAGACATATAGCTTTGGATGTTGTTGACAGATCCATTTGATCTGGAGATGGAAGCCACCGTGATTCTATGTGATAACCAAGTTGTATAAAGATGATGGAGAACCTTGCGTTCCATGATGAGTCAAAGCACATATAGATCCGATATCACTTCATTCGTGATATGTTGCAGAGAGGAGCCATAAATATCCAATATGTTAGCACGGATGAACAAGTTGCTGATGTGTTGACCAAGCCTCTATCTCGTGTAAAGTTTGAGCACTTTCGAGATAAGCTTGATATAGTCTGAAAGGACCTCCACTCGAAAGAGGGAGTAGTGTTGATGATACTATGGTATCCTGATCAATAGTGGTAGCTCCATTAGGATTTTATATCCTAGGGAATCTTATGATTCTCGGGCAACTCCTTAGGGATTGTCAGAGTACCACAAGATGTTTTGTTTCCAAATTAATTACCGTGCTTCCAACTTAATTGCTGTGTGGTGTTGCCAACTTAATTGATGTGTGGTGTTGCTAGCTTAATTGTTGTGTTGTGATTCCAACGTAATTGCTGTGTGGTGTTGCCAGCTTAATTGCTGTGATGATGTGACAACTTAATTGCTGTGATGATGTACCAGCTTAATTGTTGTGATGATGTGCCAGCTTAATTGTTGTGATGATGTGCCATCTTAATATTTGATGACATGCCAGCCTCGTGCTGTGATGATGTGCCAACCTTGTGCTGCGATGCCAACTTCATGCTGATGATATTGTGTAGCCAATTTCGTGTTGTGATGCCATCCTTGTGATGAAGACTCTCAGCCTAGTGCTGATGTTGATGATGCTCCAACTTTCGTGCTGTGATGTTGTTTTTGATGATGCTCCAGCCTTTGTGCTGTGATGTTGTTGTTGTGATGATGCTCCAACCTTTTTGCTGTGATATTGTTGTTTTTGATGTTGTATCAGCCTTGTGCTGTTATTGATGGTGATGATGTATTAGTGTATCTTTTTGCTGAAGATGATGATGATGATGCCACTTCAGATCCTTGCTGAAGATGATTATGATGATGATGATGATGTTATTTCATCTTTCATGCCGAAAATGTTATGAACATAAATATAAATATACCATAGATATTCATAACATAATAATTATTAATAATGAAAGGTCATGTCTTAAAGGACATGACTATTGGTAAAGGGAACCCCTGCGTGAGTATATAAGCAGGCCTTCATTCTCAATTGTAATCATCTTATATCTTATATCTTACTATTCATTTATTATTTACAGTCCTATATGGATTACTTTGTTATATTCCAAGTATTTTGGATAATTCTTGTGTGAACGAACTTTGTTCGTCTCATTTGGTATCGGAGCAAGTTCTGATCCGACCCTTGGCCGCACTTTATTCAAACCTTGTTTGATCTGGATTTTAGCCAACCCCTTCATTTCAGAGCTTCTCTGACTCCAAGGTCTTTGACCATAACTGGGCCCTTGGCCATCTACATTCCAAAATTCTATTTTCTTGAAATTAAAAGAAAAAAAAAATTCCCTGCCATTACCATTGTGAACCGTCCAAACTAACCACAAAGGAATTGTTGGTTCAAAATAAAAAAAAAATTAATATAAAAAAAAATTATTTAGAACCAAAAAAGTATATAGTAAAAAAATATATTATATAAAAAAAAAAAATTAAAATTAAATATTTCAAAAAAAAATAAATCAAATCGTTAATAGAAAGATATATATAATTAAAAAAACAAAAACAAAAAAAAAACAAAAAACAAAAAACAAACTAAAACCGTAACCTGTTTCCCCTTCCCTCGCAACCTGGTCCCCCTCCCATCCCCTTCCCTTTCCCTCCCGTCGCTTTCCCTTTTCCCTCCCCAGTAACACCCATAACCCATAATCCTTCCCCCCTTCCCTTTCCGTCCCCGCTCCCTCACAACCCCCGACCCCCTCTCCCATTCCCCCATATCCTGCCCCCTTCCCTTTTTGTCCCCGCTCCCTCACAACCCCCAACCCCCTGTCCCATTCCCCCGTATCCTCCCCCATTTCCTTCCCGTTCCCCTCCCCTATTCCGCAGCCTTTTCCTACCCCTGCCACCCCCGATCCCTGTCCGCTACCCCCGATCCCTGTTCTAAAAAACTGCCACTATCCTCGTGTGCTATTGTACGGATGCCCTACCTTCTGTACGTTCTATCAAAACGGTACCACTGTCCACCGTACTGTCTCCTGTATGCTTTGTACTGTTCATCGTACGGTGTGGTCTTTCTCTCTATATATCTGTACAACTGTCATTTTCATTCACTGTTTTGACCCGTCCGTACTTACATAAAAAAATTCAGTGCCCCTCCATATAGTTGTGTCCGTACATTTAAATAATGCCTTTTAATATTGAGGTGAAAGCTAATTCTTTAAAAAAAAAAAATTACCTTTTTCTTTAAGATTAAAAAGAAAAAAGAAAATAAAATTTAAAGGAAAAGAAAATTCAAAATAATTCCTAGTTCATTCTATAAAAGGAGCACATTTCAAGTAACTTAAATCCAAAGTAGACTATTATTATAGTCTAAATTACTAAAGTCAAGATTATCAAGAAAAAAAAAGAGAGGAGGAAAGTACCAAGGTTTCTCACTAAAATTAATTAATATTATATATATAAAAAATAAAATAAAGGGTGAACTTTTTTTTTAATTAATATTATATATAAAAATAAATAAATAAAGGGTGAACTTTTTTTTTTTGGAAAAGTGACTCTTAAGATAGAAGGGATTATCATATATATATATATATATATATATATATATATATATATATAATTCTATCAAAGGAGTATAAGGAAAATTAATTTTTCTAAAAAGGATTGAAGAAACATTTAAAAAATCATTTATTATGGAAGGATATCAAGATAATTCAAAAATACAATCATGAATATTGGAAGGAGAACTAAGACATTATAAAGCGAACAATTAAAAATTACAGTTTGAAATTGAGAAGGAAAAATATTTTAATGGGTTAACACAGAAAGATAATCGTAACTTCAAAGAGCGTATTCGGGAACTCATTGCACAAAATGAAGAACTAAAGACCGAAAGACAAAAAATGGACCAAGACTTACTAGAACGAGATGAAGAAATATTACGATTAAAAAATCATAATCAAAATTCACTAGTTAAAATCAAGAAGTCAAAAGACAAAAAACAAGGGAATACAAATTCAGAACAAGAAAATCAAGGTCTCAAGGAGAAATCAATCGAAAAGGAGGAATAAATTTCCTGCCTAAGGAACCTTAACCATAAGTTACTTGAACAAATTAAAATCTTAAAGGGTGAAGGAAAGAAGAATCTAGAATAAAAAAAAGACAATAGGTCAAAAAATAAGGAAGAACTTTTACGATTAAGACGACATAATCAAGATTTATTAACTCAAATTAAGAAGTTGAAGCATGCTAAGAAGACTTTACAAGAAAAGCTAGATCGCAAAACATCATCAGTCGATAAGGAAACGATGACAGACCCAATCAACCTTACAACTCAAAAGGAGGCAAATCCAGCTAATGTAAAGATGTTTTCAAATGTCGAGGTACAAACCAGCCAGAAATATCAAGAAGACTCAATTCCAAAATTTAATCAACAAAAAGCTACAAGTATGCAAAGTAAAAATCAAGTTGTGAGGATGCCTTATCAACATCCTAATCACAAAAATCGATACTTTAGCCAATCCTTGTATCAACAGAAACAAATGACCAGTATGTCGAAGAATATTACTTCAGCTACAAGTGATGCTCAAAATATAAGTTATCATGGGAGTCGAAATACATCAAGTTCTTTCCAAGAACCCTATAAACTCCCCATGCAAAAGATCGAATTAGGATGGGCATACTCCTTTACAATGCGAAAGTTCTGCTCAGCGCTTAGAAAATACTATCGTCTCAAGTCCTCAACGATTACTAACTCGATAATGAAGAATCAGGCGACAATAATTACAAGCTAGCGCAAGAGATAAGTCTTCCATAAAGTATGCTTTGAGGACAAAGCATTTTTAAGGGGAAGGCAATGTTATGAACATAAATATAAATATACCATAGATATTCATAACATAATAATTAATAAATAATAATTATTAATAATGAAAGGTCATGTCTCAAAGGACATGACTATTGGTAAAGGGCACCCCTGCGTGGGTATATAAACAAGCCCTCATTCTCAATTGTAATCATCTTATATCTTATATCTTACTATTAATTTATTATTTACAGTCCTATATGGATTACTTTGTTATATTCCAAGTATTTTGGATAATTCTTGTGTGAGCGAACTTTGTTCGTCTCAGAAAATGATGATGTTACTTTAGCCTCACGCTGAAGAAGATGATGATGTTACCTTAGCCTCATGATGATGTCATTCCAGCTCCCTGCCATGAATGATGATATTGATGATGAGAAAAACTTCCGATGATTTATAGATATGCCAGTCAGTGTTCCAAGATGCTGTTGATGATGCTGCCCTCTCTCTCGCCTGATGCTGTTGTAGAATACCCTTATTGTTAAGGGGGAGTGTTGAAATAATGTAACTGCAAAGAGTATTCTATTTATTATTGATATATTATTCATTAGATCAATCCCCTTTTATGGATTGATCATGTCAGGTATTGTAAATGACCAAATCCTGTTTTGCAGATTGGTCAAACTCTAATTGTAATAGGCTAAATGAGAAGTCAGCCCCAGAATATATTAAAGTGGTTATAACCACCCATAATATATTAAAAGTGGTTATAACCACCCAGATTGAGAAGTCGACCCTGTTAGTGAAAAGACACCTCAGTTCAATGCTTGCCAGATTGTATAAATAAGAGTGGCTAGCACCTCATTTGTACTCACACTCACTTGTTCATCAGAGCGTAAGTTTGGAGCTGCAGTTGGAGAAGAAGGAAGAGAGAGAGAGGCACATACTTGGGAGACGACTTTCTGTATTATTTGGTTTATTCTCTTGGCATTGTATTGGCTATCTATATTAAGGAAGTTTTTGCTGGGTTTTCTCCCCCATGAGGGTTTCCCAGGATAAATGATGTGTCTCTTGTGATTGTGTATTTCTAAGTGATCCTATCTATGCTATGGTTATCTAGTAAATTGAAAAGAAACCTAATAATAGCTTAAACCTTAACAGGGTGGGGGGTGCGACACTATTAGAGTAAATATTATTTAATCTAATACACGAGGGTGGGGGGTAGGACGATATTAGAGTAAATAACATTTATTCTAATATTGCCGCACCCCCCACCCTCATATGAGTATATGAGGGTGGGGTCTGGGGCACAATTAGAGTAAATAACATTTACTATAATATATGAGGGTGGGAGGTGAGACAATATTAGAGTAAATGTTAGGTGGGGCACTATTAGAGTAAATAACATTTACTATAATATATGAGGGTGGGGGATGGGGCAATATTAGAGTAAATAACATTTACTCTAATATTGCACCAATCCTACCCTCACTCATTTATGAGGGTGTGGGATGAGGGTGGATGTTGGGGAAATATTAGAGTCAATGTGTCACTCGTATATGAGGGTGGAGGGTAGGGCAATACTCTAATATTGCCCGACCCCCCACCCTCATTGTTATTTGCTCTAATATTGCTCACCCCCCACCCTCATATGTGAGGGTGGGCGATGGAGCAATATTAGAGTAAATAACATTTACTCTAATATTTTCCCAACCCACACCCTCTATTATTACCCCACCCGCCACCCTCAAATATGAGGGTGGGGGGTGGAGAAATATTAGAGTAAATAACATGGAAATATTATAGTAAATGTTATTTACTTTAATATTGTCCCACCCTCCACCCTAATAACATGGCAATATTAGAGTAAATGTTATTTATTCTAATATTGTCCCACCCCCCACCCTAATAACATGACAATATTAGAGTAATGTTATTTACTATATGAGGGTGATTTACTCTAATATTTCCCCACGCCCCACCCTCATATGAGGGTTGGGGGTGGTGCAATATTAGAGTAAATAACAACAATATTAGAGCAAATGTTATTTACTCTAATATTAGGGGGGGAGGGGAATATTAGAGTAAATAACATTTACTCTAATATTGACCCACCCCACACCATCATATCACCCTCATATATGAGGGTGGGGGGTGGAGAAATATTAAAGTAAATGTTATTTACTCCAATATTGCCCCACCCCCCACCGTCATATATGAGGGTGGGTCGTGGGGCAATATTAGAGTAAATAGCATGTCATATATGAGGGTGCGGGGTGGGGCAATATTAGAGTAAATAACATATATATGAGGGTGGGGAGTGGGGCAATATTACAGTAAATGTTATTTACTCTAATATTGCCCAACCCCCTCCCCCACCCCCTCATATATTACATATAACATATGTTATATGTAATATGAGGGTGTGGGACATTTACTCTAATATTGCCCCACCCCACACCCTCATATTACATATAACATTTACTCTAATATTGCTCCACCCCACACCCTCATATTACATATAACATATGTTATATGTAATATATGAGGGGGTGGGGGGTGGAACAATATTAGTAAATAACATTTACTCTAATAGGGTGGGGCAATATTAGAGTAAATGGGGAAATATTAGAGTAAATGTTATTTACTCTAATATTGCCCCACTCCCCACACCCTCATAATATTAGAGTAAATAACGTTTACTCTAATAGGGTGGGGCAATATTAGAGTAAACGGGGCAATATTAGAGTAAATGTTATTTACTCTAATATTGCCCTATCCCCCACACCCTCATATGAGGGTGTGGGGGGTGGGGCAATATTAGAGTAAATAACATTTACCCTAATATTTCCCCATAAATGTTATTTACTCTAATATTTCCCTATCCCCCACACCCTCATGGGGGGTGGGGCAATATTAGAGTAAATAACATTTACTCTAATATTTCCCCACCCTCATATGAGGGTGGGGTGTGTGGAAATATTAGACTAAATGTTACCCTCATATATGAGGGTGTGGGGGGTTGGGAAATATTAGAGTAAATAACACCCCGCACCCTCATATATGAGGGTGTGGTATAACATTTACTCTAATATTTCCCCACCCCGCACCCTCATATGAGGGTTGGGTGTGTGGAAATATTAGAGTAAATAACACCCTCGATGGGGGGTGGGGAAATATTAGAGTAAATAACATTTACTTTAATATTTCCCTACCCCCCACATCCTCATATATGAGGGTGTCGGGGGTGGAGCAATATTAGAGTAAATAACATTTACTCTAATATTTCCCCACCCCCCACACCCTCATCTATGAGGATGAGGGGTGGAGCAATATTAGAGTAAATGTTATTTACTATATGAGGGTGGGGGTGGTGCAATATTAGAGAAAATAACATTTACTCTAATATTTCTCCACTCCCCACCCTCATATTGTAAATAACATTACTCTAATATTGCCATGTTACTAGGGTGGGGGGATGGGGAAATATTAGAGTAAATGTGGGGGATGGGGCAATATTAGAGTAAATATCATTTACTCTAATATTGCCCCATCCCCCACCCTCATATGACCCTCATATATGAGGGTGGGGGTGGCGCAATATTAGAGTAAATATCATTTACTCTAATATTGCCCCATCCCCCACCCTCACATATGAGGGTGGGAGATGTGACAATATTAGAGTAAATGATATTTACTCTTTTCTCACCCCCCACCCTCACATTAGAGTACATAAAATTTACTCTAATATTGCCCCACCGCTCACCCTCATATGAGAGATGGTGGGGGGTGGAGCAATATTAGAGTAAATAGCATTTACTCTCACTCCCCACCATTATACATGAGGGTGGGGAGTGGGGCAATATTAGAGTAAATATTACTCATGTACGAGGGTGGGGGGTGGAACAATATTAGAGTAAATGTAATATGAGGGTGGGAGGTGGGGAAATATTAGAGTACGTTTACTCTAATATTGCCCCACCTCCCATGTCCCAACCCCCACCTTCATGGGGGGTGGGGAAATATTAGAGTAAATTTCATTACATCTACTCTAATATTGACCCATCCCTCACAATATTAGAATAAATGTAATAAAATTTATTATATGAGGGTGGGGGGTAGGGAAATATTAGAGTAAATTTTATTACATTTACTCTAATATTGCCCCAATATATGAGGGTGGGGGGTTGGGGCAATATTAGAGTAAATGTTATTACATTTACTCTAATATTGCTCCACCCCCCACAATATTAGAGTAAATGTAATAACATTTACTATATGAGGGTGGGGGTAGAGAAATATTAGAGTAAATTTTATTACATTTACTCTAATATTTTCGCACCCCCACACTCATATATGAGGGTGGTGGGTTGGGAAATATTAGAGTAAATGTTATTACATTAATAACATTTACTCCCCACCCGACACCCTCATACCCACCGTCATATATGAGTGTGGGGTGTGGGGCAATATGAGTGAGGGGTGTGGGGCAATATTAGAGTAAATCTTATTACATTAATACCATTTACTCTAATATTTCCCAACCCCCCACCCTCATATATGAAGGTATTGCATTTACTCTAATGTTAATGTAATAACATTTACTCTAATATTTTCCCATCCCCCACCCTCATATATGAGAGTATTATATTTACTCTAATATTGCTCCACTCCCCACCGTCATATAGGAGGGTGGAGGGTGGGGCAATATTAGAGTAGATGTAATAACATTTACTCTAATATTGCCCCACCCCCACATTTACTCTAATATTGCTCCTCCTCCCACCCTCATATAATCCTCATATATGAGGGTGGGACAATATTAGAGCAAATGTGTGGAGGGTGGGGCAATATTAAATTAAATGTAATAACATTTACTCTAATATTGCCCCACCCCCCACCTAACATTTACTCTAATATTTCCACACCCCCAACCCTCATATAACATTCAACCTAATATTGCCTTATCCCCCACCCTCATATAATATGATGGTGGGGGGTTGAGAAATATTACAGTAAATGTAATAACATTTACTCTAATATTGCTCCACCCCCCAACCTCATATAATATGAGGGTGGGGGCTTGGGAAATATTAGAGTAAATGTTATTACATTTACTCTAATATTGCTCCACCCCCCACCCTCATATGAGGGTGGGTGGGGGGGGGGGGGGGGGGGGGGGGGGTGTGGCAATATTAGAGTAAATGTTATTACATGGGTGGGGCGTGGGGCAATATTAGAGTAAATTTTATTACATTTACTCTAATATTGCCTCACCCACCACCCTCATATATGAGGGTGAATAACATTTACTCTAATATTGGCCCACCGCCCACCCTCATATATGAGGGTGGGGGGTGGGGAAATATTAGAGTAAATGTTATTACATATACTCTAATATTGATCCATCCCCCATCCTCATATATGAGGGTGGGGGGTGTGGCAATATTAGAGTATATGTAATAACATTTACTCTAATATTTCCCCACTCCCCACCCTATATGAGGGTGGGGGCTGGAGCAATATTAGAGTAAATGTTATTACATATACTTTAATATTTCCCCACCCCCCACCCTCATATAGGGTGGGGGGTGGGGCAATATTAGAGTAAATGTTATTATACATCCTTATATAGGGTGGGGGGTGGGGCAATATTAGAGTAAATGTTATTACATATACTCTAATATTTCCCCACCCCCTACCCTCATCTATGAGGATGGGGGCTGGATCAATATTAGAGTATATGTAATAACATTTACTCTCATATTGCTCCACCCTCATATCAGGGTGGGGGGTGGGCAAATATTAGAGTATATGTAATAACATTTACTCTAATATTTCCCCACCCCCCACCCTCATATATGAGGGTAGGGGGTGGAGAAATATTAGAGTATATGTAATAACATTTACTCTAATATTGCCCTACCCCCCACCCTTATATATGAGGATGGGGGGTGCATCAATATTAGAGTATATGTACTAACATTTACTTTAATATTGGCCCACCGCCCACCCTCATATATGAGGATGGGGGGCGGATCAATATACACATACTCTAATATTTATCCACCCCCCACCCTCATATATGAGGATGGGGGGTGGGCCAATATTAGAGTAAATGTTATTACATATACTCTATTATTTCCCCACCTATATGAGGATGGGGGGTGGGGCAATATTAGAGTATATGAGGGTGGGGCAATATTAGAGTAAATGTTATTACATATACTCTAATATTTCCCCACCTATATGAGGATGGGGGGTGGGGCATTACATATACTCTAATATTGCCCCACTCCCCACCCTCGGATACTCTAATATTAGAGTAAATGTTATTACATATATTCTAATATTGCCCCACCTATATGAGGATTGGGGGTGGGATATTACATATACTCTAATATTGCCCCACCCCCCACCCTCATAAGGGTGGGGGGGTGGGGCAATATTAGAGTATACGTAATGCCCCACCCCCCATCCTTATATAGGCTGAGGGGTGGGGCAATATTAGAGTATATGTTATTACATATACTCTAATATTGCTCCACCCCCCACCATCATATATGGGGGTGGGGCAATATTAGAGTATATGTAATAACATTTACATGTGGGTGGGGGGTGGAGCAATATTAGAGTATATGTAATAACATTTACTCTAATATTGCCACACCCCCCACCCTCATATAAAATTTACATTTACTCTAATATTTCTTGACCCCCCGCCCTCATATACCATTTATATGAGGGTGGGGGGTTGGGCAATATTAGAGTAAATGTAATAACATTTACTCTAATATTGGCCCAGCCCCTACCCTCATATTACATGGGGAAATATTAGAGTAAATGTAATAACATTTACTCTAATATTGCCCCACCCCCCACCTTCATATTACATTTACTCTAATATTGCACCATCCCCCACTCCCTACCCTCATATTACATGGGGAAATATTAGAGTAAATGTAATAACATTTACTCTAATATTGCCGCACCCCCCACCTTCATATTATATTTACTCTAATATTGCACCACCCCCCACCCTCATATATGAGAATGGGGGGTGGGGCAATATTAGAGTAAATGTAATATGAGGGTGGGGGGTAATATTTACTCTAATATTGCCCTACCCTGAACCCTCGTAGAGTAAATGTTATTACATTTACTCTACTATTGCCCCACCCCTACCCTCGGTAGGGGTGGGGCAATAGTAGAGTAAATGTAATAACATTTACTCTAATATTGCCCCATCCCCCACCCTCGGTGGGGAAATATTAGAGTAAATGGGGGGTGGGGAAATATTAGAGTAAATGTAATAACATTTACTCTAATATTGCCCCATCCTTCACCCTCAGTCGGAAAATATTAGAGTAAATGGGGGGTGGGGAAATATTAGAGTAAATGTAATAACATTTACTCTAATATTGCCGCAGCCCCCATCCTCATATAACATTTACTCTAATATTTCCTCACCCCCCACCCTCATATAGGTAATATTAGAGTAAATGTTATTACATTTAATCTAATATTGCCCCACCCTCCCTCATATATGAGGGTGGGGGGTGCGGTAATATTAGAGTAAATGTTATTACATTTAATCTAATATTGTCCCACCCCCCACCCTCACATGAGGGTGGCGGATGGGGCAATATTAGAGTAAATGTTTCCACCCTCATATATGAGGGCGGGGGGCACGACAATATTAGAGTAAATGTAATAACATTTATTCTAATATTGCCGCACCCCCAGCTTCATTTGAGGGTGGAGGGTAGGGCAATATTAGAGTAAATGTAATAACATTTACTCTAATATTGCTGCACCCCCCACCCTCGTATATTAAAGTAAATGTTATTCCACTCCCTACCCTCATATATGAGGGTGGGGTGTGGGGAAATATTAGAGTAAATGTAATACTATTTACTCTAATATTTCCCCACCCCCATATATGAGGGTGGGGGATGGGGCAATATTAGAGTAAATGTTGAGGGTGGGGGGGTGTGGGGGTGAGGCAATATTAGAATAAATTGTATTTCATTTACACCCCCCATTATGGTGGGGGGTTCACATTTAATCTAATATTTCCCACCAATAACATTTAATCTAATATTTTCCCATCCCTCACCCTCATGGGGGGTGGGACAATATTAGAGTAAATGTTATTACATTTACACCCCCCATGAGGGTGGGGGTGTACATTTACTCTAATATTACCCCATCCCCCACCCTCATATATGAGGGTTGGGGATGGAGCAATATTAGAGTAAATGTTATTATATGAGGGCGGGAGGTGAGGAAATATTAGAGTAAATGTAATAACATTAACATTTATTATAATATTGCCGCACCCCCCACCCTCATGTCATATATGAGGTGGAGGATGGGGCAACATTAGTGTAAATGTAATAACATTTAATCTAATATTGCCCCACCCCCACCCTCACCTCATGGGGGGTGGGTGGGGAAATATTAGACTAAATGTAATAACATTTACTCTAATATTGCCCAAACCCCCACCCTCACCCTCACCCTCACCTCATGGGGGTGGAGAAATATTAGAGTAAATGTAATAAAATTTACTCTAATATTGTGCCACCCTCATATTAACATTTACTCTAATATTGCCCCAACCTCCACCCTCTAATATGAGGTTGGGGGGTGGAGCAATATTAGAGTAAATGTTATATGAGAGGGTGGGGGGTCGGGAAATATTAGAGAAAATGTATTGACATTTACTCTAATATTGCCCTTGCCCCCACCCTTAGATTAACATTTACTCTAATATTTCCCCAACTCCTACCCTCTAATATGAGGTTGGGGAGTGGGGCAATATTAGAGTAAATGTAATAACATTTACTCTAATATTGCGCCACCCCCCACCCTCATATATGAGAGTGGGGGATGGGGCAATATTAGAGTAAATGTAATATGAGGGTGGGGGATAGGGCAATATTAGAGTAAATGTAATAACATTTACTCTAATATATCCCCATCCCCCACTCTCATATATGAGGGTGGGCGGTGGCGCAATATTAGAGTAAATGTTATTACATTTACTCTAATATTTCTCCACCCCCCACGAGAGTGGGAAGGGGAGGGCAGAGGTGCTGCAATATTAGAGTAAATGTTATTACATTTACTCGAATATTGCGCCACCCCCCACCCTCATATAATGTATAAATATCTCATATAATGTATAAATATCTGACTTTGCATGGATAATATATTTCTAATCAAATTCATGCAAAAATAAGCTTATTTTCCTTTTAAAGTAAATAGTGCAGTGGATTGTAATATACTTTTCACATCTTGATCAATCATTGGATGCTTTGCAATAAACAATGTATATTCATGCAACCTTAGAAATGGACAATCCCAAATCATTTTTGGATTCAAGTCTCAATCCAAGTATTAAAAAATTGGATGGGCATAGAGAAAATATTGCATTTTTGTATATTTCAAATAATTAACATGGTAAAAAAGATACGAATGTGCTTCCGAGGTGGTAATCATGAATACCAAGTTCTTTTAAATTTAACAATGCATAATTTAGAGACTAATAAAATTTTGAGGTAGTCCGTTGAATTATTTTTTATGGACATATCTAGCATGGGAAGATACTAATTGCTATAAATTTAACAAAGAGAAATATTTGAACTACAATAAAGAAAGTATTGACCTATGTCATACTTCTTAAGTTAGGATGCTTTATTAACAAAAGTTCTTCCACATAGTTTATTGTAAAAACCAAAGTTGTAACTACTATATAGTTTATTGATATTGGGAAGTTTACACACTTATTTTATTTGTTAGTCTGAAAGTATATGATTTCTTATATATAATTGAATTATCAGTCAATGTTATTAGAATATAGATGATATTGTTTTTTTAAATTTTACACTGTGAGAAGCTTAAAATCCCGTCACACACATATATATAAAGTCTTGAAATCCCGTCACACACATATATATAAAGTCTTGAGAGATTTTTTACAATACCTTATTGTAAAAACCAAAGTTGTATTTGTTATTCTAAAAGTATATAATTTATTATATATAATTGAATTATCAGTCAATGTTATTATAATAATATAGATAATATTGTTTTTTTTAAATTTTACATTGTGAGAAACTTAAAATCCCCCTCTCATATATATATATAGTTTTTTTTAGCGATTTTTTACAATGCCAAAGACATTTAACACAATACTTGAGATTGATATTGAAAAAAAAAGTTTGAGGATTTTTTTTTAATGTAAAACAGATTTAATATACAATTGAAATCAATATTTAACAAAGAGAAAAGAATTAAACTTTGAATACATGAATAATTTGTATCTTAAACTACCTACTATATACATTGTTGGTTTTATTAGAAAACATATCCATAAAATTTAAAATTTAATATACAATTGAAATCAATATTTAGGAAAGAGAAAAGGATTAAACTTTGAATACATGAACAGTTTGTATATTAAACTATCCACCATGCACATTGTTAGTTTTATTAGAAAGCATAACCATAAAATTTAAATTTCTAAAAATATATTAGGTCTAAATAATTAATAGATTAAATTAATATTTATTTTTATAGAAGAATAAATTTCTAAATGACAAAACTTTTAAATGATTTTTTTTGTATTTCAAGTTAATCTTATAAAACCTAACCTACATTTTTATGAAGATATTTTTGCATTATATTTTATATTATCACATTTATTTTCCTACAGAGAACACAATAATTATTAATTATTAATTATTAATATTTAATGGATATATTAATTTAAAATGAAAATATAGATCATATTAATAAAAAAATTTATGAAGATATTTTTTCATTATATTTTATATTATCACATTTATTTTTCTATAGAAGAATACAATAATTACTAATTATTAATATTTAATGGATATATTAATTTAAAATGGAAATATAGATCATATTAATAAAATCAATGTAAGTAAAAATTACAAAACATTAATTATGTGCATAAAACTAATTAAATTATGAAAAAAAAATCTTATTTTATAAAGCTTAAAAAAACTACCAATTATATAGCACGAGACTTCATATAATTTACACAATATCTCATCATTATTACTTAATTTAGAAAAAATATTAATTCAAATTATTTGAAGAAAACATTTTTATTTTATCCATTTTTTTATGTTGTGAATATAATAAAAAATAAAAAATCACAAGATACATTTGATACAAAATTTAAACTAAACACAAAACTTCTACCTAATCCAAAACTATACCAGTCAAACTCTCTAAAACCATGGGTTAGGATACCACTACTAAATTTTAAAGACAAAGATAAACTCTCTTAAGGAAATTTCCTTATTTTCTTGTCTGATGATGATGATGGAGCTACTTCATTAAAAGAAACAAAGACATATTATTATCAAAAGGAATACGACTTTTTTCACCAGACTCCATTTCTAATTTCGTTTTCACTTTGACATTGTGCTCTCATAGAATGTGGTCTAAGGTTCAATCCTCTTACCAGGTTTTTAAAAAATTTCCTCCAAAATTATATCTTTCTGAGTTTCAACTTTATTTTCTAAGAAAAATTCAAGATAACATGATCAAAACAATAATTTTCTGTCTGAAATTAAATCATGAACCAAACCTTTCATCATACTTTCGAAAATTACTTCTAGTGCCCTATTTGCTCCTTGCAAGTCTTGGCAGCCAAATCCTTTCCCATCCTCTGCAATCATATCATAAAATCACATGTGTTCAATACCAAAACCTCAGATATAGACTTCATTCAAAAATTAATGCTGTTGTGAACTAAACATGACTTTGACATGACATTAAAAAAATAATAAATCTCATTTTCATCTAGTACTGCAATTTTTGTCTCACAACAGAACAACAAACCGGCTTGAAAATTTAATCTCTTAAATTATCATTTGTAGCTTCAAGTAAGATATTACCATTTCTATAACATCGACTCCTTATTTCCTCTTACTTTTGTCTTCATAGTCTCTGTTTTCCCACAAATTTACAGTTACTTTTGTCTTCATAATCTATGTTTTTTCACAAATTTACAGTTGATAACTAAAGAGAAACAAGGTACTATCAGGCTGCTAAAACTGATCTGTCTTTGATAAGATTTTAGCTCTAAGTTTGAACTTCCAAAACTGTCCTTTGCTTCCTTTTAGGACATCAAATTGTTTAGTAACTTTCTGCTGATAATTTTTGTGGTTAAGTGTCCTTTTGAGGTGCCTTTGCAAGTGTTTTCATACCAATGATTAGCACATACAATAATACTCAAAACACATAACACTCCTCTCAATATTTACAAGTCTAAATGCTGATCTACACTTCTAAGCATGCATGAAATTGACACATAAGTTTTTTGTCAACATGACCTTGGAAAACCCCCCCCATGGGCAAAACCAGTTTGGAGTAGATGTATATAGAAGGCCTCAAAGAAAAAAGTACAACACGAAAAACATATACAAGTGAACCTGGTACAATAACAACCCTTCTCAAAAGCCTTGAAGTCCCTTGAAGATGTCCCTGCTAGCTTCTTGAAGCAAGGCACCCTTTGCCTTGGTGCACCCCTCTTTCTTTGCTAGCCTTTGGTCCTCTTCCCTCGTGCCTTTGCCTTGACCTTGCCTTTGCTTGTTCCTTTAACCTCTTGCTTGCCTTTGCCTTGCCCTTGTTGAAGCTCCCTCCTCTCAAGAGTGCCTCCCTCCAAAGTGATGGTGCACACTTAGCTCAAGTGTGCCCCTCCTCAAGCAAAAAATCAACAATAGACCGCGCCCTCCCTTTCCATGTGCCTTCCATCTCCCATAAAGTGCGCCTCTCCTCAACAAGAAAGAAACCTCCTCAAGGAGCGCCCTTCCTCTGCTTGATGCACCTCTTCTCCCAAGAATGCGCCCCTCCACAAACACTTGCGCCCCTCTCTAGATGTATGCGCCCTCAAGCAAGAAGTATCCCATACTCCATGGTAGATACTCCATGGTGAACTAGACCCAAGCTTTGGCTCCTCCCAAACCATTGATCTCATGCGCCTTCTCCTCCTCAAGATATGCACCCAAGAGCTCTCCTCCTTCTCCTCTCCTCTCAAGTGAAGAATCAATCTTTTCTTTTCCCTATTCCCTCCTTTAGCCTCTCTTTGGCCAAACCCTAAAAGATCAATGGCCTACATCCAATATAGCCATGTCTAATCAATGGGTGAGATTTAATCCAAAAATATCACTTAGGAAACCCACTTTTCTTAGTTTGCCTCATGTCCTTTAACTCACCCACAAAGTGAATTAGATGTCACTTTAAAGACTTAAGTGACATATTTCACTTTTGACTTAAATTCCGAAGTCAAATTGAAATTAGAACATAAAGTAAAGTAATGAGGGTAATAGTCTCCCCCTTTGTGTTTAGAGACTCACAAACACAAGGGGACCACTTTCCAAGTTACCCAAATTTCAACACTCCCTCTTATCGAGGAAAGTGCCCTTCACCACCAATCTCATCCTTATAGTGGACATGGTTGCCTACTAGAAAATACTCAATGAGTATGGTTGTATTGTGATCATCAAAATTAGTCTCTGACATAGATCTGATCAACCTACGTGATTTATAAATGGAAGTGCATCTCCACCTATCCAAGATCACCTAGATCTTGGTATCATACCAAAGATCTCAACCTTGGTCTCCCACCAAGGATTTCTACCTCCTGACATCTCGCCAACAATCACTACTCTTGGAATCTCACCAAGAGTCTTCCCCTCTCTTGGCGTCTCACCAAGAGTCACTCTCTTGGCATCTCACCAAGATCCTCAACTTGGCCTCTCACCAAGTGACTTCCACCTAAAGTGTAACCTTAATATGATTTGTGTGTCTCCATATCCAAGTGAGGCTCAAGACTTTGTGGTGCCCTGATCCTCCTCATCAATCTATGATGCTCTGAATCCCCTAGACCAACCCTCTGTCTCGATAACTCTGAAATTAAAGCTATCCCAGGTGGACCAGTCACCCCTGAAGATGGTGTCCACAAAAAATGTGTCTGAGCTCCCTCTGAATCACTACTCTAAGTCAATTGGTCCTCCTCAACTCTGTCTCCCCACCTGACGCTAGATGGTGTAACAACTGATAAAAAATGACTAACACACACTCCCTCGCATACTGAATAGTGAACTCAACCTCCTATGTGGTCGCTGCAGTATCATCCTGCTTCTTCTTCTTCTTCTTCTTCTTGGGACACTGTTCTGCATAGTGACCCATCTCTCCACAAGCAAAGCATCTCACTGTTCTCATGTCTCTCTCTTTCCCACTGCCACTCTGCCGTGGTTTGGCCCAGTTAAATTTAAGCAGCTGCAAGATCCATTCTCTGGGAGGATGGAATAAGAACCTAGATAATATCTAGGGCCCCCAGTGCACTCCTGGGGTTCTTGGTCTCGGACCAAGAAGTTAGAGCCATGGAAAAAGACCCTAGTGAGGTCCCCCATTGTATTATTGGGGTTCTTGGTTAAATACCAAGCAATTTGATGATGTAAGTCCCTAGATGTGTTCTAGGGCCCATGGATGTGTTCCAGAGAATCCTTGCTTAGTGCTTGGATTGATCCTTGGTTGTCTACCTTGGTGGATAAGACCCTAGTGGTGATCTAGGGCCCCCAGATGTGTTCTAGGGTATCCGGGTCTAGGACCAGGTGGTTCTTGGTTAAATTCCAAGATGAGATGATGTGTTATCTTCTTCTCTCCCGGGATGGTCCATGAGACCTAGGATCAATTAAGAAGAAGGACATGATCACATCAGTGACATTCCTCTTATGTTGGGTGATAAAAGCTTATAAGTTATCATGAGACTTATTTGGACATATTTCCATTGAAGAAGAACCCTTTGAGTGTCTTTTTGCCTCCCCTTGCTTGGGCCATGTCCTTCTTAATGTATATTGTGGTGTTGGTCTTTTCTAGTCACCTTGACTTGTTGATTTTCTAATTAATAATTTTATTAATTAAAATATTAATTATTTTTATTTTGTTTTTAATTGGGTTTTAATTAACCATAAGAGGTAGGGTTAATTTATTTAACCCTAAACCCCTTCCTAAACTAAAAATAACCCCACCCCTCACTCTCTCATTCGTTCCTCCACACTCACTTCCCTTGGTCTGAATTTTGCTGCGACTACTCTTTTCAGTTTGGTCTTTTTTTGTGCGGCCTCCTTGGAGTATCTTCTCTTGCTATTTTGAGGTGTGGCCTCCTTGGGTTTTCTCCCTCTTGCTGGTGTTTTGGTATCCTCTTGCTGTGATAAGGTGGTGCGACCCTCTCTCTTGCTAGTTAAGGTGTCACATCCTCCTCCTACCTCTTCTCTAGGTTGTTGTTGGTTCCTCTTAGGCTATCGCTGCCTCCTAGGATGCTCTTGGCTCCTCATTAGGCTATCGCTGGTGTCTCTTCCTACTGCCACTAGTGTCTCTTGTATGTTGCCACTGTCTACCAGATTTTAGTTGTAGTGCTTGATGAGACAACCCTAAGTTTTCCAACTAATTTGTTGTAGCATTCTAGTACATTTTGGATAGATTTTGTTTGGGATGATTAGGGGTTTTCTTTCAGCCTCTAATTTTGTCTTTGGGGTTTTTATATCAACCCTACTTATGCTGATTAGTATTTGAGTTCTTCTTGGAAAAATTGTCCACATAGATCATGATGAGATCTACCCTTGAGGGTTTGATCCATGACCATTATAGTTTTTTTTGAGCATACAGAAAAGAGGACATGAGCAAGCATCTAAGGTAAATTTGTTCTTTGTTTTGACCAAGGTAATGTTCAGTTTTTGTTTTGCTAATTATCAGATCTGTTCTTTGTTTAAGTTAATGTTCATAATTTTTTTTTGTATTGCTAATGATCATATATGTTCATGTTCATATTTAGTTTATAACTGTTTTCTACATGTTCAGATCCATTGCATTATTTCTGTGATTGATCTACTTAAAATTTTTTGTTTTGATTGCTGATCTATATCTACTGTAGTGAATAAATTTAAAAGAATATTACTGTTCTAGTTTTCCCTTAAATTCTAACATGGAATCAGAGCTTAGGGCATGAAAAGAGCTCAATTGTGGTAGACTTTTGAGCCTGCGTAGATCCACATCTAAGGGTTTGTTTTGCAAATCAACATTAAGCTTGTTTTATATCAGATCTTGTTTTCAATATGGCTTCATCTTCAGTCAAAGTAGAAGATATGCTTGAAGGGGCTTCAAATTTCAATGCTTCGAATGCTAGGGTGTTTAATATCGTAGAAGAATGTGACTTGGATGAGCTGGTTACCGGGGTGATAGAAGAGCCTACTTAAAATATAGGAAGGGGAACATATAAGAAGAGGCAAGACAAAACCAAGAGGGTCATCTTTGATTCAGTTAAGGACAACATGATGCCTCTTATTTCTCATCTAAGGAAAAATAAGGAATGCTTTGATGCCCTAGAAAATCTATATGAAAAGAAGGCCCCAACTCAGAAGAGGACATTGAAGAAACAACTACGTACATTAAATATGGTAATTGATGAATCTATCTCTGCTTTCTTTTCCAAAATTGCTCAAACAAGAGATCAAATTACAATAATTGGAGTTGCAGTGGATGATGATGACCTTGTACAAAAAACTGTAGATGGTCTTCCTGAGTCATGGGAGACATTTTTCTCATCAGTCAATGGAAGATAAGTTCAACCCAACTTCGAGAGATTATGGCATGATTGCCTAGAAGAAGAGGGTAGATTTAAAAGCAGGAATAGACCCTCAATGGTGAGAGACCATGCTCTTTCAGTCAAAGCCAAGAGATGGAATAAGTTTCCTCATCACAAAGGCAAAGGTAAGAAACCCCAAGGTAAGCACTCTCACTTTCACTCTTAGTTATCTAAAATAAGATGCTTTAACTGTAAGAGGCTAGGTCATTATGCAAAACACTACAGGAACCCTCCTTCACAACAGAAGCAGTGAGGCATGTTCCATGATTCAGTTGCAATTGAGGAAGAAGAGACTCAAAGAAGAAGAACTAGAGTTGCTACTAAGGAACAAGAAAAACACATAGAAAGTTATCTTTTTTCATCCCTCTCCGATACTGTCACCAAGTCGGAAGAAGTTTGGTTAGTGGACAATGGGGCCTCCAAACACATGACAATCTTCAAACAAAACCTTGTAAACGATCAAGGTAAGAAGTTCAATGTGAAGGTAGAATTGGGTGATGATGGCACCTATGACATCAAAGGATTTGGATCAACATCTTTTCAACTTCAGATAGGTAATGTATTTCATATTGAAGAAATTCTTTATGTTCCTGGATTAAAGATTTTTTTTATCTTAGTTGCAATTCTAGAAAGCAAAGGGTACTCAGTGTCCTTCTCCAAAGGAAAGGCTCTTATGTGGCTCTCAAATGGAAGTATGAGCTCAACCATGAAAATTAGATCTCAAGAGGGTGGACTTTACAAAGTCATTTGTCAAGTTATTAAAGCATTAACTCATGAGATGATCAAACCCTACAAACTATGTCACAGAAGGTTTGGACATCTCAACTATAATGCTCTCCAAGGTTTGCAAAAGATGGTAACATGTATGCCAGTTTTTTCTTTTGAGCATGATAGTATTTGTAGAGGCTATGCTCTTGGTAAAAATACAAAGAAAGCTTACCCTCACAGTAATAGAAAAACTAATGGTATATTAGATCTTATTCATTATGATCTTTGTGGACCTATGACTACTCCGTCAATGAATGGTTGTCTTTATTATATCATTTTTATTGATGATTGTTCTCATAAAACTTGGATTTATTTTTTGAAAACTAAATATGAATCTTTCAGTAAATTTTAGGATTTTAAGAACATTGTTGAGAATCAGACATGTAGACACATTTGTATTTTCAGAACAAACAATGGAAAATAATTTGACTCCAACAAGTATGATGATCTCTGCCGAACTTATGTGATTAAGAGGGAGTTGACTATGCCTTATAATCCTCAACAAAATCGGGTTGCAGAAAGAAAGAACATGACAATTTGTGAAGCAACCAAAGCCATGATGTATGATCAAAATCTTCCATTGTCTCTTTGGGATGAATCTGCAAGCACTATAGTCTATATTCAGAATATGTGTCCTCATAAATCCCTAGAAGAGAAAAATCCAGAGCAAGTCTTCACCGGTAAGAAGCCTTCAATTGACCATTTGAGAATCTTTGGTAGTCCTGTATACATTCATGTACCAAAATAAAAAAGGACTAAGTTAGAGCCCTCTGGAAAGAAAGACACTTTTGTGGGATACAATGAGACCTCAAAAGCATATAGAATCTATGTACCAGGGAAAAATTTCATTGAGGTCAGTAGAGATGTGACCTTCCATGAGGAAGTAACCTTTCGTTGTTCCAGAGAAATTCCATGTGATACAAAGGAGAAAGAAGCTCCATATCCAAAACCACCAGATTCATCACTTCCAGATGAGCAGAGGGAGGAGGCTAGAGAGCCTTCAGTGGATCCCATAAGGGATTTTGTTGAGTTTCCCTTAGAGAAACCTCCTGTAAAAAGGAATCCAACTTGGTGTTGTGAAATTTTAAAGGAATCATAAAAACATGCAACACCTAAAAGTACCTTCAGAGAAAGTAAGAAACCATATAAATACTCAGGTCTGATAGCTCAGCTGAATCTTGTGACTGACTCAGAACCTTCCACTTTTGAAGAGGCTGCCAAAAATAAAGTGTGGAAGGATTCCATGATAGAAGAGTATGAGTCAATATTGAAGAATGATGTATGGGAAGTGGTCCCAAGATCTCAAGGAAAATCAATAGTAACCTCTAAATGGATTTACAAAATAAAGCATGCAACAAATGATAGTTTGGAAAAATTCAAAGCTAGATTTGTGGCTCGTGACTTCTCTCAGAAACAAGGAATTGATTATGACAAGATATTTTTTTTTGTTTCCAGGTATACCTCTATCAGAATCATCATCTCTCTTGCTTCAGTTTTTTATTGGAAACTTCACCAAATGGATGTTAAGACTGCCTTTCTTTATGGCGAAGTTGAGAATGAGGTTTATATCGAGCAACCTGAGGGTTTCTTGATCCATGGGAAATAATCCCTTGTATGCAAACTCAATAAAGACTCGCATGGATTGAAACAATCTCTAATATATTGGTATGGAAGAATTGGTAGTTTTCTTCAGAGTCTTGGATTCTCCAAGAGTATAGCAGATCCTAATATTTATATAAATATTGTGAAGAATCATCCTGTTATATTCGTTTTATATGTGGATGACTTGTTCCTTACTGGAGAGGAACATCTAATAGCTCATACTAAGAGGGAGTTATCAATAGAATTTGAAATGAAGCACTTGGGTCTTATGCATTACTTTCTTGTCTTAGAGGTGTGGCAAAAACCTGGTGATATCTTCCTCTCACAAAGAAGGTATGTCGTTGATGTGCTTCACATATTTGGGATGCTGGACTGTAAGTCCATGACCACACCTATGATTTCTAACCTGAAGAATTTACATGATCAAGCTATAGGTTCAGATCCATATGACCCAACCATATATCGTCATATTATTGGGTCCTTGATGTATCTAGTACATACCAGACAAGACATTTGTTACTTAGTGAATGCCCTCAACCAGTTCATGTGTGAAACAAAACATATTCATCTGGTTGTTGTTAAGCATATTCTCAGATATGTCTGAGGGACTATAGTCTATGGGATCAGATACACTTCTAGTGGAGGTGTAATTCTTCATGGATATACATATTCATATTGGATGGGAAATACAGTGGACCGGAAGAGTACTTCCAGATATTGTTTCATTTTGGGTTCAACCATGATCTCCTGGTCCAACATGAAACATGGATCCATAGCCCAAAGAAATGCAGAGGTAGAATATATTGTTGCAAGTGTTTCCAGTAGAGAAGCAGTGTGGCTCAAAAAGATACTCATATTTTTTTCAGTGCTGAGCTGGAACCCACAATAATTCACAGTGATAACCAAAGCTGTATAAAGATCTCTGAGAATCCTGTATTTCATGACAAATCGAAACACATTGAGATGAGATATCAATATGTTCGGGACATGGTGCAAAAGAACATTCTCAGTATTCAGTATGTTCCGACGATGGAACAAGCTGAAGATATTTTAACCAAGCCTCTGTCATTGACAAAGTTTTTGTACTTTTGAGACAAGCTTGGTGTTGCTGAGAATTCCTCTCCTACTGAGAGGGAGTGTTAAATTTAAGCATCTGCAAGAGACATTCTCCGGGAGGATGGCATAAGACCCTAGCTAAGATCTAGGGCCCCTAGTGCATTCCTGGGGTTCTTGGTCTGGGACTAAGCAATTAGAGCCATGGAAATATACCCTAGTGAGGGCCCCCAGTGTATTGTTGGGGTTCTTGGTCAAGGAACAAGCATTTTGATTATGTAATTCCCTATATGTGTTCTAGGGCCCCTGAATGTCTTCCAGGGAGCTCGGTGCTTGGATTGATCGTTGGTTGTGTACCTTGGTGGATAAGACCCTAGTGGTGATCTAGGGCCTCCAGATGTGTTCTGGGGTATCCTGGTTAAATTCCAAGACGATATGATGTTTGATATTCTTCTCTCCTGGGATGGTCCATGAGACCTATGAGTAGTTAAGAAGAAGGAAATGATCACATCAGTGACATTCCTCTTATGCTGGGATGATAAAAGATTATAAGTTATCATGAGACTTATGTGGACATCTTGACATCAAAGAAGACCCCTTTGACTTTATCTGGTGTTGTGGGGTATTCTACCCTACGGACTAACAAGCTAGGGTTTTGAGCTTGTACGCAGATCATGACCCTTAAGACTTAACTTTTAACCTTCTACCCAAAATCTCAACCCCTTTTCTCATGCAAACATGGGAAGAATCGACTCACCTTTTAACGATGATTGAAGTAGATCCTCCTTTGAGCCTTTTATTTCCTCGCTGCTGCTGCCCCTTCCACAAAGCTTCCTGCAATCAAGGTAAGACTACACATGCATGCTACTGATCTACTAGAGGGTTAGAAATAAAACATAAATCAAATAACATAGATGAGATTCATGTACT